>CM077198.1:36795410-36930410 GCA_039654625.1 Rhinogobio ventralis
CAACATCTAGGTATACAAATAAATAAATACAATATTTCACCAAGAGGGATATGCCATGGAAAACAAGTGTGTCTTAAGTTGTATTTTGAAAACGTGTACTGAATCAGCATCCCTGACATTCATGGGTAAGCTATTCCAAAGTCTAGGAACCGCTACTGCCGCAAATGCACGATCCCCTTTCCGGCTTAGCTTGGTCCTTGGAATTTTAAGTAAATGTTGAGTTGTTGATCTCAGTGTTCTTCCCGTTTGATGTTCAATTAACAAAGCTGATAAATAAGACGGTGCAAGATCGCACACCAGTTATGCTCGTCAGACGTGGCGTAAGCATTTTGACCTGCGAACAGTTCATTTGTGAACAGTTTTATGACGGACAGATGCACTTTTAAATGACCCAATAGTCACTCCCATTATAAAGCTTGGAAGAGCCAAGACATTTTTAATATAACTCTGATTGTATTTGTCTAAAAGAAGAATGTCATATACACCTAGGATGACTTGAGGGTGAGTAAATCATGGGGTAATTTTCAATTTTGGGTGAACTAATCCATTAAGTACAGTAACAAAGTAAAAAAATATGCAACCAATTTGAGTTCTATTGAGAATTTACTACTTTAAAACATGGAAAACATGATCTAAAACAGCCACATAAACTAAAAAGACATGAAAAGTGTAGAAAACATCATCCTGCACCAACATCCATTAGAAAGCTTTTTAAACTACTCATGACCACCTTTGCTAGAATTTATCACATTTTATTGTATTTATTGTAGTACATTTTAACTAACCTTTTTAGATAATCTGTTAAGGGAATATATGTTTCACTATAGATGTATATTAAAACTGTGTAGCTATAGTTTCTAAATGTGTAGGTTGCTTTTTTTTCTATTATAACATATGCTAAAGATTAATAAAAAAAAAGAAAAAGTCAGCATTGGCCTAAGCATGATAATGAGGAGCCATCAATGGTCTTTCCTGTAATTATAGCCTTATTGTAACAAATGCTACAGGAACTGTTACTTTTTCATGAGGGCAAGTACAGCATATATGAGCTTTAAAGTCTGGACCTTCTTGAATTATTGACTAAACAATCTGTTTTCCCCATGTGTAAAATGTGTTCTGTTCTAATGATGACTGATAGGAAAAGCCTGACGTGTCCAGAATCATATTGAACCTGTTGAACTGTTAAGGAGTAATGTCAAACTGATGCTTAAATTATATAAAATACATCACATGTCCTATGTAAACAAGTAAGTGTAGGCTATTACTTTACTGCAGTTATGTTATCAATCAAATGTGCATGTGTGAATGATACTTAAAGACACCACAAAAGATAAATTTGCAATAAATAAATAGATCTCATGAGGGATCATGCCCTGGGACCCCGCTAAAATGGTTCACACTTCAACCCCCCAGTGTTCAATCCAAAACTATGCCCATGAGATATACAGTATATATACACAAGGCCTCAAATTAACACTCACTAAGCGCCAAATGCGAGAAAAAAATAAATCTGGAGCTGTCAATCATCTTAATTCCTGCCCTTCTGCATGACGCGGTCCTGTACATTTCCTCGTTCTGAGCTCCATGAAGACCAGCCCAAAGAAACATTTCTACACATGAAACAAGAAGCTAATAAACACACAATTACGATAGTATGTGGTTTGTGTGTGATTTTCATGCAATTTGGTGTACTGTCACATCAATAAGTTATGTTTACATTATAAACGCTAAGCAGGTGTAGCGATTAGCTGCATATAAAAGGATAACGTAACATTTCAACATTATTATATGACTAAAATCTGTGAGGATCTGAGGAAGGAGGACCCAAAAGCAGAAGAATGCTTAACTTCAATTTATTGAAACAACAATAAAGACAGTTCAAACTGCACGACTCAGAACTGAAGAGAATGGTCAGGCTATCAAATCCAAATTGTGAGGCGAGAATCAGACAAGCAGGATAGTCAGGCGAGGAGCAAACAAAACCAACTCACGATCACCCAGAACGGTAACCCAGAAAAATCCAAACTCCAGCATCAGTAACAGTCCAAATGGTCAGCAGTGAGAGAGCAGTCCAAGACCAGTGAATTCTGGAGAGCAACAGGGAACCGCAGCTCAACTGGGCAGAGAAAAAATATATGAGATAAACAGAAAACAAAATCAAATAAAACAACAAATCGAGACAAGAAAAAAAAAAACAGGCAGGTGAACAGCAAGCCGAAAAGGAAAAGAAAAAGGAAAGAAAGGTTAGATATAGCAGAGAAATTTGGAAAAACCGGTGAGCGCAAACGAGCGGACACGCTGACTGCAAAACACCAACGGCTGTGTGCAAACGCACATGGAAAAGACAAGGAGGAAAAAAACAGAAGGAAGATCAAACCCGAGTCCTGACAAAAATCCACATTAGATTGCGATCAGAAGTTAACACAAACATTCGATGGTGGTTTAAAGTGAGTTAAGAGTATAAAACTGTGTTATGTAGCTTGATGCTAATTGTAGCTCTAATGCACATGTTGCGGCAAGAGCTATTGCATTGCATAAACTAATTTGTTAAAAGAATTTACATAAGGTCCAAAGAATATGCTTATTTTTTTGTTTTCTAGAAAGACCTCAGATAATGGGTAGATTAATGTATAGTAGGGTGACCAGACGTCCCCGTTTTCCGGGGACAGCCCCAGTTTTTGGTGTTCTGTCCCCGACTGGAGCTGTCCCCGGAAATATCCCCATTTTACAGCTCGTTCAAAACAACCCGCAGATACATTGCAAAAAAAAAGCCCAACATACAGCAGCTGCTGGTTATAGAAGCAATCGTGTAGAGATTATTTTCACCAGCAGATGGCGCTGTGAGCTACGCTACTCTACTTGGTCACGCGGCGACGCTACTACTTCATGAAGAACGTAACCGAGAGCAGAGCGCCATTATCGTCAAATATCAAAAGAAACATCGTTATCGCTTTCAAGGTAGTAACATACTAACTATTCATGTTAAATTAAAGTAATACTGTTTGCATGTGCTTTATAACAGAGCCTCAACAGGGTGTGGGATTGTCCCCAAAAGTTCCGCAGTCACAACGCAGTGATTAACACACATCTGAACTATAAATATAAAAAACCTAAACAATTACACTTACAACAAATACATGTGCAGAATACACATACTTAATGTGTATTAACACTTAACAAATGCTTAAAATAAGCCTAAAATACAAAATAACAAGACCAATTAAAGATAGTAAGAGTTATTTTCAAGCACAAACGTAACAAAACATTTGAAGTAAAAGTAATTTATACATTGTTTGTGTGTTTTTTGCTTTGTTTTTGCGGGTGCGGTGAATTGTATTAAAACCAGACCAAAAATCTTAATAATCAAACTAAATCATAATAATTATTAATGTTAATAATAATATAGGGAGCCCACAACAACAACAATGACAAAAAAAAAAAATAATAATAAAAAAAAAAAATTAATTAATAGATAATAACAAATGAGATATTTTGACCATTTAAATAAGAAATGTCCCCGTTTTCCATTTCAGAAATCTGGTCTCCTTAATGTATAGTGGTATCAAAGTGCTGAGAACAATAGAAACGTGAATGGAGCAGTTCTCCTCGTCAGACATTAGACATTAGACTGCAAATGGGTGTTTACAGGGCAATTAGCATTAGCATCTTATCAGCCTTCTCTAAAAACTCACCTGACACGATCTTAGAAAATGATTCGTAAAATTCGTAGTTTTAGAGATAACATGCTCAAATTTGAAATGAAGCATGAGCAGACTTGTGGCTTCAGCTTCATTGTGTTTACGTTTCTACAACACAGACAAATCATATTTTTACATTTAAAAAATATATTTATGTTTGAGCTTATAAATCTCCATATTAATAACGGTCAGTAATTCTGAGTCTTGAAATGTAAACTCTCAAGTGCTGGCTTTCTAAATATCTACCGTTACTTGTCTTAATAATAATGTTTTATACATTTATATTAGTTAGGCTAGTAGTTTTAGCTGTGGTATTGAAATCGGGAATAGAGAATTGTACATTTTCTCTGGGATCTAAAATTTTGGTGTCAAATGGCTGGTTAAAAAATATTTACAGTATGGCCAGTGAATTTTCTTAAATCACCGACCATTGGCAAGTGTGACCAAAAGTTAGACCACGTGTGTGTGTGTGTGTGTGTGTGTGTGTTTTATGGTCCACAATTATCTCATTCAAATGATAAATGAGATGTCAAAAGTAATCTAAAAGTAATCAAAAAAAGTAGTCACAATACATTACCCAAAATGAGAAAATCTAGATTATGTTACTAACTATACAGTTTTTTTAATGCAATTTGTAATCATATTGCGTAAAATTACAGAGGTTAACCTGCGCTCTGAATCACTTACTCGTAATTCAGTAGCACAGATGTATTAGCAATATGTTCACATAAGAGGTAGTGGAATGAGTTTATTTACATTATATTTGATGACATTTTCTACCTCCCGTACGAGTGTTTCATATACGATTACAGAGATTCCCGACGGTTAACCTCATCATGCAACAGGACTTGCGTGACACTTTAAAGCTCCCTGCGGTGTGAATGGCGGTGGCTGTGGAATTGCGAATCGGTCGCCAGGATAAAGATGTTCAAAGTCATCGCGTCACGTCACTGCTCTTGTGCAAGTGACACTGCTCAACTTGACGGTAGCTGTCACTTACGTCTCCTCAAATCACTGTATGACTTCTGATCGCTTTGCCGGTGTAAACACACCATTAGTCTTACTGAATGTAAAACATCCTGGGATGTTGTGGCTGTTGTTCCCTGCACATTTCATTTCACATATACAGGCGTATTATTATACCATCCATTGTCCGGTGGTGTTATCACACAACACAGAGTCAGGGTCGTCTGTTATCTTGTGCACCTTCATATGTTGAGTTGAATGTTTTTGACCCTCAGGACATGCGCATTTGAACCAAGAACAAGGTCCTGTCTCCTAAAGCTTTGTCCTGTGCAACCCTTTTGCTGGGTTATTATGGGCTGTCAGTGTTGTCTTGTTGTGGGTCTTTCTTCACCATTTTCCATACTTCCAGTAGGGCCCTATAATTTCCATGATGTGGAAAACACGGATAAAATCATGGAATCCAGTCATTTTAAGGAATAATCATCACATTTTTCTTCCATGTTTTAATTTTAATATTTAACTTTCTGTAGTGTAGCACTTTTTTGTCAAAGGAATTGTTTAATTTTATTTGTTTACATTTTAAGAGATGAATTATATTGTTAATTCTTCATTTGATTACCACTGTTGGTAATGCATTTGTATTAAATCATAAATCCAGAAGTTAAAACACACCAAATTTCTGAAAAAATCTAAGCATTTTATAATGCCCAATTATTGTAAAAATGTTCAAGTTTTACGAATTAAATTGATCAGAATTGCTTTTTGATTATTACATTTTAACTAAACCATTAAAATGGAATCCAGGAAAATTAAAACAGAAAACACAGAATTTGATTACAATAAATACATTTCATAGTTTCATGATTTCAATTAATTAGACATGCTTTTTGATTACTAAAATGTATCTTAAAGGAATAGTTCACCCAAAAATGAAAATTTGATGTTTATCTGCTTACCCCCAGGGCATCCAAGATGTAGGTGTCTTTGTTTCTTCAGTAGAAGACAAATGAAGATTTTTAACTCCAACCGTTGCTGTCTGCCAGTCGTATAATGCATGTGAATGGTAACACATGAGAGTATGAGAGCTATGAGAGTAAAAAAACATGCACAGACAAACCCATATTAAACCCTGCGGCTCGTGACGACACATTGATGTCTTAAGACACGAAACGATCCGTTTGTCCGAGAAACCGAACAGTATTTATATCATTTTTTACCTCTTATATACCACTATGTCCAACAGCCTTCAGCGCGCGATCACTTCCGGTGAGTGAGGTCAATGTACACGATATGGCGTAGAGATACACGCGAGAGATCACTTCTGGTAAGTGAGGTCAATGTACACGATCTAGCGTAGTTTACGCAAGTGCAGGAAGTGATCTCTCGCGCGTATCTCTACGCCATATCGTGTACATTGACCTCACTCACCGGAAGTGATCGCGCACTGAAGGCTGTTGGACATAGTGGTATATAAGAGGTAAAAAATGATATAAATACTGTTCGGTTTCTCGCACAAACTGATCGTTTCATGTCTAAAGACATCAATGTGTCGTCACGAGCCGTAGGGTTTAATATTGGTTTGTCTGTGCATGTTTGTTTACTCTCATAGCTCTCATACTCTAAAATGTTGCCATTGACATGCATTATACGACTGACAGACAACAACAGCTGGAGTTAAAAATCTTCATTTGTGCTCTACTGAAGAAACAAAGACACATCTTGGATGCCTTGGGGGTAAGCAGATAAACATCAAATTTTCATTTTTGGGTGAACTATCCCTTTAAATATTAAAATGTTCTATTAAACAATTAAAATGGAAAAAAATGGAATCCATAAAATATATATATATATATATATATATATATATATATATATTAATAAAATGGAATCTGGGAATAATTATAATGGATTTCAAACGGCCCTGTTCCAGAGTGATTTAAAATGTGATTTTACATGATATATTTGTCTGTAGTTTTAGGATAATATTTTACCAGCACTTTGCAGATTCTGTGCTTTGTTTCAGAAGGTGTTATGATGGTGGCCATGTATTATGCAGCGTTATGTGCGCTGGCTGCTGACAATGAGTCCCAATGCACACTCCCATAACGCTCATAATTCACACTTCAGGGACAGAGATTCACAAGTCTCCAAAGTGAGGTGTGCCATAAAGTTCATTGCAGAAGAATACTAATCAAATCTCCAACAGAAACGCCTGGCTGCCAGTGAATATTATCAGGCATTCTCCAATAACCTGTATTACATCATACCATGAGTTGTGTTCGCACTGAAGTCAAATGACTTGCATTACAATAAAATACAAATCATGTTAACCTGCGTTTTAAAGAAATTTCATTTTTGGCTAGCTAACTAGTTGTCCTAGCCAAGGGGGTCTGGGGTTTATGTGACCGTAAGATAAATCTGCTTTCTGGAAACATTAAATCTGTTAGCGTTGTCATTCATATCTGTGGCTCAGGTACCATGTGACCCGGGGGAGGATGGAATGAGACTTTTAACATTATTAATAAGTTTAATGAATAATAATTAAACAATAAACATGTATTAAATTGCTTATTAATAAATGATTACCTTTTGATTATTATTGTTGCCTCTAGTAATTATGTGTCTGATTTTTAATTTCCAACCTATTTTGGGTTCATTTTAAGCCAGCCATATAGTAATTTTTAAACAATAGTTGGGTTAAATAAAACTGCCCAGCACGTTGGGCAAACATTTAACCCAACCGCTGGGTTTGTCCATTTTCAACCCAACTTGGGTTGTTTTTAACCCAGCAATTTTAAAATGCAGCGTTGACTAAAGAAATCCCTCGCTACACAAACAATTAAATTGCATACAAAATACATAAGCATAACTATGCTGCTGTGTATTCACCAATATGTGTATATGTGAGTCCCTGAATGTGAGCACTCAATGAAATCCAACCACAATGGCCACAGGAGACACTTTGGACAGGCATGCTCATATCAGGTGGAAACGGTAATGCGTCTCGGCAGACCACTTGTGATCGGGTCACCAAAAACGCATGTAAATACCAGGTGGAACAAGGCCTCGGGTGATGGAGCTGATTTCACCACTTCAAACACCAACAAGTTGTTTTGTTTTAGACAAGTGTGAACTTTAATATGGACAGAAGTGGTTGGTAGTCGACCACGAGGGGCTGAACAATACATCAACTAGACTTACATTTCCTTAAAGAAGCTGAGTGGTGTTTTCCCATTCATAATGCTGGAGTCTCTATGATATCCCGGTCTCGACTCTTCACGCTTTTTTGCTACTGAACGCTTATGATGTAGTGTTTTTATTATTGTTATAGCTGTGAAATATCAGAAGTTATTTCAGTACACATCCAGAAGATCTCTTCACTGATCATCAGGTTCACTCAAACATTACATTTGTTTGTCAGAATATGCTCGAGTTGTTTCAAATGTGTATGTTTTTCGTCTGTGGAAGACAAAGGGAATATTTTGAATAATGTCCTGGTTTCTCTTTTCCACAAGATGAAAGCGAATAGGGGGTGGCGAACTCCAACAATGACTTAAAAGTATCATAAAAGTGGTCCATACTACTTTTCTGTGTTATATTTTTCATTTTCTGAAAACACAATAGCTTTGGTTGAGAAACTGAATGAAATTTAAACGGTTATTCACTGAAAACGTACCTATCATTCACATTTGCCTATATTCAAATATGCTGTTTAAAGATACAGTACATCAGGCCAGGTTTAACATCAATAAGATCAAATGTCATTGGTTCTTGCTTGTATCATTTGGCCCCATCCATTTTATTTTTCCCTAATTCAGTTACATTTCCCCCCAAATTCTGTGTTTTCTGATTTAAATGCATTTATTAAATTGTAATAATTTATTTCATAAAACCTTTACAATTGAATAAGTTAGTGTTAACAATACCACTTGATGATATATATATATATATAAAGATATATTAAATGATTAAACACAAATTCCAGAAAAAAAATCAAACAGACAACATAATATTTATCTATTATATATATAATATTTTATTTTATTTATTTTTTTTCCTCCAGAAATTCTGTTGTCTTTTTTTTCTGGAATTTGTGTTTAATGATGTAATAATAATAAAACCAATAATAATCAAGTGAATGCATAAAGCTTTACCAATTGAAGTAATCTTTTAAAATGTAATTTGGAAGAAAAAAAAAAAGTAATTCATAGATGAATAATTGTGCTATTGTGTGACATTCCTTAAATGTGTTTTTAATAAACTGTGTATTTATCATCATAATAACAGCACATTCTACTTTACAATAGTATTATATTTCTATCATAATTTCTTCAAGTTAAACCAAACTTATATTTTGACGGGTTGTCGTGAAAGACCTTTGAGTTCCTGTGTGTATATATGGCAATAGCTTTTCTCAAATGAAATGGTGAAATGCTGGTGAAGAGGAGATAAAGTTGATGTTCAAAGACACGGAAAACACCACGAGCGTCATGCGTGCTTCAGTGTGTGTGAGGTTCACCAAACTGAGCCACTCATTCACACAGATTAAACGCGTTAATTTTTACATACACAGTATTTATGACTTCTGTTTGTATGACTATATTCCGTGATTCTGTCTGCGTTTTCCACATCCCAGAAATCATAGGTCCCTAACCAACCGTCATGAATGACCATGGCACAATGCGTCTTGACTCTCCATATCTAAGTGTACAAAAATGGTTCACTTGTGTTGGGTTAGTATTCATTTAGACAAGCTTTCTTGAGGGAAAAATATAAATTCTGTTTAGTCCTCAAATCAACTGTTAAAATCACTTCTCACTCGAGTAGTAACTGAATAGGACAAGTCATGACTGAGAAAACAATATGTTTAAAGTGTCCCGAGATTAGACTGGATATTTCCTCTCTTCTCTCTGGAGATCGGCTGTAGTGTCCACAGGCTCCAGCTGATTACAGGCAGCCGCAAGTGTGTGTGCGGATGACGAGGTGGAGGATGAAGGACTTCCTGCCAGGCTTTGTGCAAATCAGCCCAAGTTTGGATAGGAGCTGTGGAGTGATAAGTGCACCTCCAGGAAGATTCATATTGCCTCTGTCTGGTGGATACTGCTCCACTAGATACATTATAAATCATTTACAGAGTCATTTTGGAAGGCAATATCCGCTACTAAACTCCGGCTTTTCTCCTTGTTATTATTCCAAGCCCTCCGAGGGATGGAGGTTTGAGGGTCTTAAGCTTTAAAAATTGAAAATTGATCAGTAGCTGAGCAGGGAAGAGTTTCTCTCTACTGGGGACGACCCTCCTCATCATTAGCATTTACAGTGTTAGCACAGGCGCCCGCGAGCCACTTACAAATACGAGCTTTCCAGGGATGGGGATGAGGACCTGTGCCTGAAAAATCTGTTATTTAATACATTTCTGTCAAATTTGGAAAGAGAAGTTGCTATTTTGTCTTGACGGAAAACCTGCATGTTTTATTTACTGATTGAGTGGCTCTCAACTGGTTTGGCTTCAGGACCTGGATTTTTCACTGGATGATCAAACATGGTACCAAAATAGCTTACTGTACAAAAGATACAAAAATGCCTTTGAATTCTACTATGAACAGTATAAGCTTGACAATAACAATGTCGTTGGCTAGTAATTGGTATAACACAATGGCGAGCGGTGACTTCTTTAACTGGGTATGTTGGGTCATGTCAAAAAATGCGCCCGGTGCAGATCCGTTGGATGGGTTTATAATAAGCGAGGCGCTCGTGTTCGCTCTAGAGTGTTAGCTACTCACTTGCTACATACAGCTAAAAGTATTCCTAATATGTTTAACCTTTTATTGAAAGTAGGCTATATTTACCTGTTGAGACATGCCTTCATGTCTTCATTGAGAAGCATTTTGGTCGATTGGATCACAAGTGGACAACGCTAAATACAGGTGTAAATGGGGTCTAAAATGTTTTGAGTTTGTCCACTTTCTTTCATTCCAGAGGTAGTGGAAAATGCATTTCAACACAGCCACTAAAAAAACATCTTCTCTCCGCCTACTGACCTAATGCATAAACATTATGGGATGCGCGCTAGCCAGACAGGATTTAAACTTTGTCGACAAGTACATATGTAAATTGCGTGAGCTTATTTTGTCCACTATGTCGAAAGCTCTGAAAAATCCCATACATTTACCCACCCTTTGAAGAAATCAGGACAGAAGTGGTTGAAAGTGGACAAAAGAGACAGATTAAAACACCAGGTGTAAACGGGAACGTCTCTCTCGTCCACTTGTGATCCGATCGACCAAAACGCATCTTAATACCAGGTGTAAACAGGGACTTTGAGTTGGGGGAGGCGAGATGCGAATGCAAATTAACAAATGACGGACAGTTTTATATATATTACTAAAAGTTTATCATGTAGGGCCCTATTTTAACGACTTGAGCGTATGGTCTAAAGCATACTGCGCACTGGGCGTGTCTGAATCCACTTTTGCTATTTTAATGACGGGAAAAATGAAAAACTTTTACATTTTAATCCTTTAATTTTTCATATTTAAATATGTTTTGCATCCCTGTGTGTGTAATAAGCAGAGTGTACGCACGTTGTACACCCGTATAGGCGCATATTACTAACACGCCCTTTAAATAACACAAAAAATACTGTGCTATTGACTTTAGAGCAGGTTTGTGTTGGTCAATGGCGCAGTCGTTTTCAGTTCCTCAAAATAGCAACGCGCCAACAATGCTCCTGAACACACCTGCTTTTCAGACCAGACGCCCATGGCTGAACAGATGACGTGAGTGCATTTGATATTTAAACAACGTGATGCTGGACGTGAAAATGAGAACTTGCATCGGGACGAAACTACCAAAAAACACTTGCGACACGCCTTTAATGTATAGCCTGGCTTGTATTTCTTTTTACCTTGCAGTTTTGTTTGTGGATTTTGAGGATGAGGGAATGTCTGGCTGCGTCTGGGAGCTTAGGCAGTGACTTGTTGCCTCGCTGCCCTATCAGACAATGACTTCACAGGCTTCGTTTGCACACGAACGTACCTCACAAAATTGATTTCAGACAGGAGTCTGAGGCAGCATAATGCTCTACAACAAAACAGAGCAAGCTTTGGTGATAACTAGCAAATATTTAATTACTACAATACAAATTTCCCGCTAGAAAAGAACACACACCAGCCACAACTTTCAGACGGCATATTTATTTGCTAGCTCAACTGGCAAAGGATTGTAGGATATCAAAGACAGTGAAGGATACGTCTATGCTGCCTTCAAAAATCCATCAGATGAAGGTAGACAGGATCATTGGATTTAGACTTGCTGTGTTCCTTTCCTACCTCTGAATCCTCACCGCGGAAGAAGTATTTTTCAGCTTTCAGACGCAGCCTATGTCCATGTGTTAGCATCTGTCTAATTTGGCTGCAGGCTAATGTTAACCAAATGACTGATGAACCAAAATACTGTTGCGTTTGATTGGACACACAGGCTTTGACATGAATGGGAAGCACTTGCTCTTTTGCTATCCTAACTATGCAGGATTATACGGTTAGATGCATTTTATTACTAGCATTTAGCAGCATTTTTGCCCCATCTGAACATATGATCCACCAGTGACTGTCAACCCTGTTTCTGAAGAGTGTAGGCATTGTGAGACATGTTTACATCAACCTGCAGCAGAGCTTTTATTTGCATGTAGTTATGCAGGCCATTGGATGCATTGAGAGCACTGATATATTTATTCATGCACACATACAGAAGCACCAAGAGAATAAAAGATGGTCCCATTTAACGTTTTCCTGTCTTGTTTTTCTCCTGCAGGAGAGAGCACCTGACGAGAATACTGGACAGTGAATGAGGATTCGTCCGGAGGGGTGCTCGTGTATGAGTTTTTTTCTTCAATGACAGGAGTAACCGGGTTGTGTTTGAGGGTCTGAAGGCAGGAGACACGTGCTGGAGGAGTTTCTGAGCATCGGCATCTAGCAACAGCGGCCATTTTAACGGACCATGTGGTTAGCGGTGCGCAAAAACCGGCTCCTTTTGCACCAGCAGGGCGGCTGCGGTGGCAGGGCTCGCAACGTTTCTCTGTGGATATGGATTTTTTGTTGGTGTATGACGCTCGTTTGGGGACAAGGCTACTACCCCACCGTGAACACGCAGTACGGGAAACTACGGGGCGCACGGGTGCCGTTGCCCAGCGAGATCCTGGGACCTGTGGATCAGTACCTGGGAGTGCCGTACGCCGCCCCTCCGGTGGGGGAGAAACGCTTCCTACCCCCTGAGCCGCCCTCGTCTTGGTCGGGGATCAAGAACGCCACTCATTTCGCGCCGGTGTGCCCGCAAAACATTCACAACGCCGTTCCGGAGATCATGATGCCAATCTGGTTCACCTTTAACTTGGATATAGTTGCCACTTACATACAAGATCAAAACGAGGATTGTTTGTATCTAAACATCTATGTTCCAACGGAGGATGGTGAGTGTGTCGGGTATAACGAAGACAAAATCTCGCTATTATTACATTCTGTCACTTCCTGTGTTGTGTTTGAAGCATGAGTTGTCGTCTGGCGCATGCTGTGTCTGTGTACACCATTTCCGTTCCTCATCCTGACTTGAAGTCTTTCCATCAACTCTTCCCTTCCATGCCACTGTTATGGGTTCCTCTTTTGTGTTGTTCAAGAGAGCAAACCAAAAAGAAAGAAAGAAAGCCAGTAGAAAGCAGTAATCTTTTTAATGTAAGAGCTCAGATTCTAATCTGACATGAAGTTTGGATGTAATGATCTTGGTGCACCTCCCTCTCCTCACTGTCTTGACTGTTCTGGGGGATTAGCGATCCGAGATTAGCTTGCTTGATGCCAGAATGAGGCTTTTGTAGAGTTGCTAAAATGTTCTGGAACACAAGAGGCCTGTGGCATCAGTCCTAACCATGTAAGACCCTTTACTGTCCCACTTTCTTCTCTTACTGCTCAAAGCCTGTCTTGAGGAACTCGAGATCTTTAAAGAATTTGGTGATCAAGTTGTGCATTTGTATTCACAAGTATCACCCCGGCACAAAGAGCATTTCTTACAAACTCTTACAGATTTGAAAGCAAAAGCACTAGCTCTGTTCCAAAACCTAGTGAGCTGTCTTCTAAGGATGCCTACACGGCTCTGACGGAGACTTTGACGGATAGGAATGTGTAAAGTTCACTATGAGGGCATGGAAAGACAGTGTCAGTTTGAAACCAAGTAGGCAGGCACTGAAAAACACTACTGTGCCTATTTTAAATTCTCATTGGTCAGTTGATGCTTATGTCACAGTACAGTTTGTTCTCAATTGGTGCTAGCCGTAGTAGGATTACCAAGTATTGTTTGTTTATCCGTCGCTGCCAGATGGGAGATGAACTTGGTTAGCTATTATTATTTACCCAAGCAAAACAAAAACTCTTGAAACACAATGATTGCAATACCTCGCAAAAAGTGGGGTGGAAGAACTTTCTTAAAACTACGGATCCCCACACATGACATGCAAGAAAAAAAAGTAAATTGTACGCACAATTTACAATTTTTTTCCCTCGATTTATAAATCATGCGGATGATTTACTATTTTGTTCCCTCGATTTGCTTTAAATTTGTTTTCTCAATTTATATATCGTAAGCATAATTTAGCTAATCGAAGGAACAAATTAGTAAATCGTGCGCAGGATTTAGCCTACTAGTTTTTTCCTGCATGTCATGTGCGGGGCTCCGTATAAAAGGACAAAAGGATGACCTGAGGATACCTGCACAGTTTCGACACAGTGCCACCTAGTGGTCAGGAGACTTGAAAAATGGCTATTTTTGCTCATAACTTCTGAGCAGTTTGGTCAAAAATCACAAATCTGTTTTGGTGCAGCGTGCCGAGTTGAATTATACCAAATTTTCCCATATCACCCGTTTTGAATTTTGTCATAAAATGCTGTATTTTATGAATGCATTGGTGTATCGTTACGAAATTCGGTAAGTGTCTTCGGCACAATGCCTTAAATGTACTCAAAAAGTTTTGGGGCAGTGCCACATTGTGTTTGGGAACCTCTGTCCTAGACCATTGGTCCAATTTTCACCAAATTCGATTCAGATCTGTCTTCAGATTTGTAGACAGGGTTGTTACACCCCCTGATCCTTAACTTTAGTGGCAAATTTTTATTATTAACGTTATTTTAACGTTAGCATGTTGCTAAGCTAATGACAAAACACTCATAAACATAAGGCATAGTACAAAAATACTGGGGGAAAAAAAATCATATTTCACTTAGAATTTTTTCAATGAGCTTGGTGCAAAACAATGCTTTCACTCTGAAGGATACATTCATTATTGCATTTTAATTTGGCCAAAATTAGGTATCTGAGAATACAGCATAATGTTGCCTCCTAACTTTTGGAAGCGCCATCCGCAGCAGACCTCTGATGCATACAGGAAAATGCTGTCTAGGTAGTGCACTATGTTTTGGAACAGAGCTATTGTCTAATTGAAAGGTACAACTTAAGTCATAAAACCAAAATCCAAATGTTGTGGAGCACACTTACAGCAATTCTCTGCACCTGTTTGGTCCCATTCTCAAAGCACATTTGGTGCATCGTACAACAGAGCCGTGCATTTCTCATGCAAAACCTGGAGTGATGCAGCGGTGCAGGGATTGCGATGAGGAAGAGTTCAGTCAGTTTCTCTTGTGCTTGTAAAGGGTCTTATATAGCAGTGCATGTGAAACTAGGCTTCCGGTGTTCCAGGGTGCAGCAAATCAATTCCACCTTTTTTTGGAATATTTCCTGCCCAAAAGACAAAGCACCCCAGCTAACGTTCTGGACAGGTTCTCTTTGTTGTTCTTGTGGGGAGGGGGAGTGACGTTGTTGCATGTTCTCCTCAAACGTTTCTTCCAGAGCCTTCTGTTATTTTGTAGTCTTTTATTCATTTTACAGTCAAAAGAATATCCAAGGAATGTGCCAGAAAACCCAACAAGAAAATATGTAGAAAAGGAGGTATGTAAGCAAGCCAACATTGGAGCCAAATACAGAGAAGAGAGCGACTGGTACGTCCTCTCTCATACCCAAGGGATATCTCCGTCAACTACACAGTCTTGTGCGCTCAGCAGCGTTAAAAAAATGTCTGTATATTTCTTTCAACATAGGTTTTTTTTTATATGTGCTATTTCAAATGACTATACAATGTGTATGTAGACAACTCCCAGTTTTACTGGTTGACATGCAAGTCATTCTCATGAAATGGTGCCATTGATGTTTGTTTATTTATTATACATTTATTTTTGTCATTTTGTTTGAGAAGGTTAATATTATTGAAATAATTTTGTCACCTGATTTTGCCCCCCAAAAGTGTGAATAACCGCTGGCTGTTCTCTTTCAAAAATGTCTGGTGTTCACATGTTCAACTTTGTTACTTTTAAAAACTTCACAGGGCGAAGATCAGTGCAAAAAACCAAAAACACTGATTGCACCATGTCAGCTCAACAGTCAAGAAGGCATCATTAGTATGCTTTGATTCCTTCTCGAATGTTGAGCTAAATATAATTGCTTACTAAATACTAAAGATTGCAAGAGAAAATTACCTTTTTTGACCATGGAGAATACTATTATATTTAAATGGTCAAGTTTCATTGCAGAACATTATTATTTTTATTATTAGGGGTCAAGCACCGGAGGTGTGTAGACTCCTATTGTAATCGTTAGTGCTCTTATCATTATTCTTCCGCCATGGGAATCTATGGCAGCCAATACACGCTTGTGGGAAAGTTATGTAATTTGGCACACATGTAGAGGACAGTCTGAACCATAACCACAGCAAGTTTGGAGTCTCTACATCAATCCATCTAGCGCCACCAACTGTCCAAAATTGCACTCACATTTATACAAATACATACGTATATAACTTTTGTATCGTAAGGGCTAGAAATATTTTTTTCCAATTTGTTCTCTGATTCCTTGGCTCAAGACAATTCGATTGCACCCTATGATAAAATGTTTCATTGTGAAAATGTTTCCGCCATTTTGAATTTACAAACTTTTTTTCGAACTCCTAGACCGTTTCTCCCATTTTCACGATGAACAGATCATCATCTAACCATGTTAGTTTTCTAACATGAGTTTCACTTTTGGGCTTGGGGGGCACCTTGGGTATAAATTATAGGTGCAAGGTGCCCCCTTACAACATCGGCAAGTAAAACGCTGCAACATGACGATACAAACAACAATAAAATCAGAAATGGACTTTAACTGTTAGCGTTCCCGCTTAGAGACCGCGTCTCCTAATACGCTTCAATCCATGCAGAGCTTTTCAGAAAGTCAGCCGCATCTATTTCAGATTGCCAGTATGAGATTAACACAATGTTTCTGCTCAAAACTCACTCTATTGTGACCTTATGGATATATTAGGCTATATATAATAATGGACGCATAAATGAATAATGAGACAGAACACAGAAGTTTGCCGACATCGTAAGATAAGAATTATTATCACCCAGTATTGACTAATCAGCAGAGAATCGTCTTTCTATGAGTCATTTAAGAAATGATGGTATTCTATCGAAAGAAATATGAGGTAAACATGCAAATACACATTTCTCCAAACATGGACTAAACGTTTGTAGCCTTGTGTAGGCTACTGAAGCACTGTGATCAAAAATAAATGGGAGCAAACGCGATTGAATATGTACAGGTTTGCGTCTCGTTATTCAATTCAAAATATTAACTACAGATTGATTTAGCATTCCTATCAGAAATTAAGAATTATTAGTGTCGTAAATAGTGGTCAAATATCGAAGCTATCTAATCTATTTAATACTTCAAAGCTCAAAGTTAAATCAGAATATTTATTGTAAAAAATAAAAATAATAATAAAGGAATTGAATAATTAAAGCATTAAAAGTGTTCACTCTTATTCGTATGTCTAATATGTAGAAAATGTAAACGTTTTATGCCTCGTCGTCACATTCATTTATCGCATTTTTTCAATTCAAAACGGCGAAATTTCACAAAAAGTTGGAGCAGTGCCACCCAATTCAATTTGCAGTCTATTACTGTCAGTAGCTGAACATTTCTATCATAAAACAGTTTTCTAAGACTTGCATCTACTTACATCTTTCCATGAACTCTTGTTGCATTGTGACAGTGACAGTATGACAGTAAGCCCCGCCTTCTTTGATTTGATTGGCCATTTCGATCATTTTGACATTGACGAGTGCTGTTAGACCACTTTTAACATCTTTTTTCTCATCTTGAAAACAATCAGCTTTACTCATTCTACACTAAAAGGATAAGATAAGACAAATAAAATGAGAAAATATGAATTATATTATTATTTTTTTTATTCATAGCTCAGACAAAATCATTGGCTCTGTCTCTGGTCTCACCCCCCCCAAACTCCGCCTATGCAAACCGTTCTCCAATAATGCATGAACGAATTTGACAAAGAGCATGCCAAATAGATGTGAGGCTATATTAACTTTTTAGCATATTCAGACCAAACTTGGTGTGTGTTATGACAACCATGACCTGAGGATACCTGCAAAGTTTCAGCACAGTGCCACCTAGTGGTCAGGAGAGCAGTTTGGCCAAAAATTCTTTAGATTTGGTGCAGCGTGCCGTTTTGAATGATACCCAATTTTCCCATATCGGCCATTTTGGGCATCAGCCATTTTGAATTCTGTCATAAAATGCTATATTTTACGAATGCATTGGCGTATTGTTACAAAAGTCGGTACGTGTCTTCGGCACGATGCCTTGAAGGTACTCAAAACGTTTTGGGGCAGTGCCACCTTGTGTTTGGGAACCTCTGTCCTAGACCGTTGGTCCAGTTTTCACCCAACTCAATTCAGATCATCTTCAGACCATGCCGCCAAAAAGTTAAGGATTTCATGTTGATAGACAAAAAATGTTATTGTGTAACGTATAAATGAATTTGATGGCACGATGCCAACTGAATCTGAGGCTGTATCTCTGCAAGGCTTTGCTGTATTGACTCGAAACTTTGTGTATGTCATTGTCACCCCACACTAACCAGACCACATCAGTTTGGTGATAGTGCCACCTATTGGTCAAAAGTGATAAGCGATGAAATCACATTACAAGTGATTGTATTTATGATTTTTTGCAACCATTTGCCTAAAATCATCTATAAATGTCTTTAATTAGTCATTTTTGCAGTTAGTGTGCTTGGCCCCTTAATCGCTGCTTGCAGCTATATTTGTTATTGTTGTAGTTGTTGTTGTTGTTGTTGTTGTTATTCGACAAGCAAGGAATTTAAATGTAATGGTGATGAATGTAACATGGCTGCATTGTTTACAATTTATTTTTATATTTCATTACACACCAAGAGTTCAGTCTCTAAAATAATTAATTACTATGACTTATTACTCTTAATTATACATGTAGTAAGTCATGGGGACACACAATGATAACGTTTCCTGACAATGACCTATATATACATTATATACGTAATGCTGAACTCATGTTTTATTAGACAGCGCATCCAATTTATTTAGCGTTGTGTCATAACAAAGCATCAGACAGTAAGATATGAGTCACTGATGTCACACAGCTTGATACATGTCAGAACATGTAATATTATATGACATGAGTGATGATATGTGTTCCTGCAGCCACAATATGGAGTCTGTCATTACAGAAACCTCTGCACCAATGTCAAAATCAATGCATTGCTTTAAAATGCAACAGCCATGATGATACACTTCCAATAAATGTAGCATATGTTCAGAGAAGCATATAATAGATGACCTTGAAGCCAACAGAAATGGACTAAAAGCAACATCTGAAATGTTATCTAGTTACATGTAGGTTTTTACTGGAGTTTTACTTTTGTAACAGCAAAATATTTTGCAACAGGCAATTTCCAGGTTATTAAATAATGGGTACAGCTGCTTTGTCAACACATCTCCTATAATTATGCAATAATAATTATAACCTTGAAAATACCAACATCAAACATACAGTACTATGAATTCTGTTTCTGAGTAAACACTTACACTCAGTAAACAGTAGTAATAATGACATCAGCTGAATGTAGGGATCAATTCCTTGAATTGCATTGGATTTAATTGAGAATTGTTCTGATTAAAGCTGTATAGGCAGCATCTGTGACTTGTCAATAACCACAAAATAATTTAGAATCACCCCTCGGTTTAAAACAGACAAACAAAAATAGTACAGTGCATTAAAAGTAGAGGTATATGGGGAAAGTGTACAGGGTTTAAAAGCAGAAGCTTGTATTTTTGTTAAAGCACTTAATTCTTCCATATAATAATATGTGTTGTTTAGATGTTGTCTAAAGCACTCTTTTCGTGGCTTGACCACTGTCTAGGTGGATGAACTTCTGATGTTATTTCTGTAAACAGCACTTTACAGGTAGTTACGTCATTTCTCTTCCTAAGACCCTCGCGTGTATTTTGTGAAAGTTGGATATAGGTTTGCTCAGACAGGATTGTTAGTGATTTTATTGCATTAGTCTAACGTTAACACGTATAATGTATAGGTTTTGTGGCTGTCAGAAGTGCAGGCAATAAAATCATCAGAGCAGGCACTTTCCAATATAAACCTCCATCAGAAGTATATTGTTGTGATTTTTCAAACTGAAGGACGAGTCAGAATTATGTTCATGTCACAGATGCTGTCTTGCTGTTCCTTTATATTAGCATTTTGGGCAAATTGGAATATGGATCCCCATGACCTTCTCTAACCACTCAATTTGCATTTTCAAAGAAACTAATTAATTTTATATTGTCTATGCATATTGTTATTATATTTTCATTAATAAATCTGAGTTGTTCCTCATAAACTGTAAGCTCACCAAGACCTAAAACTGTTGAATAACAAGCATTTGACAAAAACAAAAGTTTGCTATTATGACAGCAAAAATCTGTCAGTAATTTGTGCATTAGTTAGTACTTGCATTTAGCACACTTAAAACAAAAGGTTACAATCTGAAATGTTTGGAAGCTTGTTTTTCACCACAGAATAAAAAAATAAAAAAAATAAATGAAAAGGCAATTGCGACTTTTTATCTCACAATTCAGACTTTTTTCTTGCAATCCTGAGTTTAGACCTCAAATCTGAATTGTTAGATATATAAACCCACAAATTGTAATATAGTCTGAATCGTGTGATGTAAACTTATAATTGCAAGAAAAAATAATAATACAAAGTTACAGATACAAAGTCAAACAAAATAGAGCGCAACAGTCAGGTTCCAGAAGTAAAATCTCCATTCAATTTCTCCATAGGGAAATTGATTTTGAACAGTAACAGTAACTAAAAACTTTTTTTTTTTTTAAAGATAAAATACACTCACCTAAAGGATTATTAGGAACACCATACTAATACTGTGTTTGACCCCCTTTCGCCTTCAGAACTGCCTTAATTCTACATGGCATTGATTCAACAAGGTGCTGAAAGCATTCTTTACAAATGTTGGCCCATATTGATAGGATAGCATCTTGCAGTTGATGGAGATTTGTGGGATGCACATCCAGGGCACGAAGCTCCCGTTCCACCACATCCCAAAGATGCTCTATTGGGTTGAGATCTGGTGACTGTGGGGGCCATTTTAGTACAGTGAACTCATCGTCATGTTCAAGAAACCAATTTGAAATGATTCAAGCTTTGTGACATGGTGGGATGGGTACATGGTGGTCATAAAGGGATGGACATGGTCAGAAACAATGCTCAGGTAGGCCGTGGCATTTAAACGATGCCCAATTGGCACTAAGGGGCCTAAAGTGTGCCAAGAAAACATCCCCCACACCATTACACCCCCACCACCAGCCTGCACAGTGGTAACAAGGCATGATGGATCCATGTTCTCATTCTGTTTACGCCAAATTTGGACTCTACCATCTGAATGTCTCAACAGAAATCGAGACTCATCAGACCAGGCAACATTTTTCCAGTCTTCAACTGTCCAATTTTGGTGAGCTCGTGCAAATTGTAGCCTCTTTTTCCTATTTGTAGTGGAGATGAGTGGTATCCGGTGGGGTCTTCTGCTGTTGTAGCCCATCCGCCTCAAGGTTGTGCGTGTTGTGGCTTCACAAATGCTTTGCTGCATACCTCGGTTGTAACGAGTGGTTATTTCAGTCAAAGTTGCTCTTCTATCAGCTTGAATCAGTCGGCCCATTCTCCTCTGACCTCTAGCATCAACAAGGCATTTTGGCCCACAGGACTGCCGCATACTGGATGTTTTTCCCTTTTCACACCATTCTTTGTAAACTCTAGAAATGGTTGTGCGTGAAAATCCCAGTAACTGAGCAGATTGTGAAATACTCAGACCGGCCCGTCTGGCACCAACAACCATGCCACGCTCAAAATTGCTTAAATCACCTTTCTTTCCCATTCTGACATTCAGTTTGGAGTTCAGGAGATTGTCTTGACCAGGACCACACCCCTAAATGCATTGAAGCAACTGCCATGTGATTGGTTGATTAGATAATTGCATTAATGAGAAATTGAACAGGTGTTCCTAATAATCCTTTAGGTGAGTGTAAATGTTGCTGCCTTAAATTTTTAAGTACAGTCAACTTGGATGTTTAAGTCATTTCAACTTAAATTACATTAATCTGACTTTAAAATGAGTTGAATCTTGTATAACTTCTAAAAAAAAGTTGAAAATTGCGTAAGTTATTTTGTTAAAGCAATGTAAAAAATCTGTTGTCATAACTTATTGATCATATCATTTTCACAGTGTACTGTGAGCTACTGGCTTGTTAACGGATAATATTTGCTTCTGTTGAAGCCATCAGTGTGCATTATTTTAACTTATTCTTAAAACAACAGTTTAACTGCAGAATTTCTGGTAAAAACTACATTACCCATAATGCTGTTCAGAAAATTCCACCAATCAGAGAGTTGAAAAAGCAACAGGCACCAAAAGAACTCTTTAGCTCCGCCCACTCCCATGAAGCACTGATGTAATCAAGTCGATCTCAAAATACTTAAAATGTTTGTATATACGACAATTCACCATGATGTCACAACAATAATAACCGTTCTTCCGGGTGGCAAAATCCGAAGCGCTCCTATGGCAACGCTAGTAAATTGCTTGGAAGGGAAACCCACCGTCGGCACTCGACAGTTGATTCAAAAACAGACGTGGTGGAAATTCAGACATAGTTAACATGATCATTGAGGGACTGATTAACTAATTCAGGAGATAGCAATACATGAACTGCCTAACCTTGGTCTAGTAGATGTAGCGCTAGTCTACTACCATAATTTTTAAATGAGCCTCAGCCTACCATTGAGTAGTTATTTTAGTGACTGTTGCTGTTACAATATGTTAGGCTATGGTAGATAGTTATCTAACTAAAAAGGCTATGATCGTTTTCTGTTGCTCGGATCGGATGGCACAGACGTGAGCTTTTGACGGTGAAAAGGATAGCGCGCTGTAGACTAGCGCTACTCAGCTAGGCATTCATTCAAACTAAACTCGCGGTGATGATGAAACCAATGTGGTACACGCATCAATCATCCATCAGCAGTAGCCTACAACTATGTTTTGCTTTTCCTATTTCTTCCATTGACATTTGATCAGTAGTGTAATCGATAAAATCCTACACTTTTTGCTGTAGATCTGGGGGCGCAACCCCACACAACACGTTTTCGTCATAGTTTCAACTTTGATCAACAACAATATTTTTAACTATGTAACTGCTTACAGTAGCCGGCTGGATCTCTTCAGTTGGTCAGTAGAAGCCACTCGCGTTCTGCCACCCGGAAGTATCTTGGTGCCTATTGTTTCCAAACATTCTGAAATGCCGTATGTATATATTGCAATAAAATTCGCAATGATTCATGGGATTGTAGTTCTTTCCCTCACTAAAGCTGTTACAGTCGTGTACTTTCGTATTTTTGTCCAATTTTCAAAAATATTTTTTACTTCAAATCAAAGTTTGTAGTGTTGTGATTTACCTCATAGATGGTTGGTTTGGTTCATGGCTTATAATGCTTTAACAAAGACTTTTTTACAATCCCTATGGGAAAAATTTATGGAAAAAATACTTCCGGAAGCAGTGCCTCTGAAAAAAAGGGGGCACTAATATACTCTATTACCTTTGTATTCCTTAGCGGAAATACGCTTTCATAGAAATGAAAAAAATCATGTTCAAAATGTAAAAACCTTTAAAGTGGACTCACAATCATGTTTTATTCATGTTGCACTGCTCAATATGACAGCTGTCTTGGACTTATACTGACACCTAGAGGTGTGGATGAAGCATTAGACAAAAGCAAACGTTTACTTTTACAAATGCACCAGAAATATACAGCCTGCCATTATTGAATTATTCCACCAGCAAAATTGTCCAAGAACAGGGGAGTTACAAAAATTAAGCGAGCTGTATTCAGCTGGTCATGTGATCTCAACATGGCCGCCCCCGTGAGGTGACCCGCTTACATATACACTGCAGTCTTCACCTCGTGATTTTAAACAGAATGTCCTATTCATAAGTGTAAAACCTTACAAAAAAGCAATACCTGTCACATTTGTAGAAGGGGTGTCTGAAAAATAATGGCATTGTGTTCTGCAACAGATTATGCCAACATGTTCCCTGAAAAGTATAAAAATGCACACTACCATCACAGTCTCCCGTGATCTTTTCATGAGAAATGTAAATAACAGCAAAGCATCAAAACCAATGTCTTTACACAGCAGCAGCTGCTGCTCAACTATTAACAACGGCGTTCAGGGGGAAACTACAGTTTGGAACAAATTTGCAGTGAGTTTGCGCTGTCGGTTAAATGATCTATGGGGTGTGAGGCAAAGTCTTACGGGAACAAGCCCTCCCTAGAGGAGCCGTCTGTCTGTATATGGGTCAGGAGCGAGCATTTACTCCTTTATTTCCTTTTCTTCATATACTTAGATTTGCTGAATCTACATATATTATGGCTGATAGCTTAGATTAGCATTAACCTGAATGCTATTTTTGTTTAACGCCAAATGATTGCCTGAATTAAATGGTTGTTTTGTTTGCGTTTTCACAAGGCTACACGTTGATTATCTTAATAGCATGTAATATATTAACATAAGAGCAGTTGAAGTTTTGTAACTCGTAACGCAAACATTTGCATTAGAAAGCACGATGATTCTGAAGTCCAAAATTAGGGTTTTAGTTGTTAGAGTGCAATCCTTTTTGATCACACCAAAATATAACCTATTAGTCTCAACATGCAGCAACATGGAATCTTATGTAAATTCCAACAAATTTGCATAACATAAAATCATCAGTAAGGGTTGCCAGGCAACAGTACGCTTGTGCTCTAAGAGCCTGTTGATGGTCTATCCACTCTGCCGAGCTGTTTCAATCCAATTTGCCGTAGGGATTTACAAAAGAAAATTTTATCAAGACATTATGTTAGGTGGAAAAGCTGAAAATGTGACAGGGAATGGAGGTACACACTGAATATCTCTCTCTCTCACACACACACACACACCTTTAAAAGGTCTTACATTTAGTGAACACATTAAAGTTCACCTGAAGCACATTATTGTGCACAAACACTTCGATCCTTTGCTGATTTGGCAAGAGCATGCAAGAGATGCAAAAAATAAATGGCAAAACCTTAATTCCACATTCGCTTTAAAATCTTATTTCTAATCCCACAAAATTGATCCATTGAGATTTTATGAAATTGCCTTTTCACTGCAATTTTTTTTTGTTGCTTTGTCACAGAGCATTTTTGGCATAATTTAATCTTGAATTTTGGATGCAATCATGTTGTTTTTCACAAACACATTAAAATCCATTTACTTCCATAATGTGACATATGTATTTCCAAGTGCAACAGCACATTCAGCGATTTCAAAAAGAAAAAAATATTTTAAAAATTGTATTTATTTATTTATTGGAAGAAGTAAAAGCATCTATATATAACAGTTTGTTAGAAGGGGGAGGTTAAAAAAGAGGATTCAAAGATGGAGCAATTTATTACAGTTTGATTGAAGTCCACTGCAGGCGAGCTGGAGTTCAGATATGCAGTTGATATGCCCATAGATATGCCCATATGCAGTTTATTCACATATAATGCAAAGTGAACAGAACAAGACGGTGACGTGAACTAAACTTGACTAAGAACATAACATAAACATAAATGTGAACTTGACTTGACAAAACTAGAGTCACCGACAGCGGGTTACAACATCAGAGCTGAACAATAGAAACATGAGGTCTATGTAGCCTATAGGCAGTGACTATTTGACATGAGGTACACCTGAATAAAAAAAAACAAAAAAAACATGAAAACATGAAAGTGAACCCAAAACTGATTGGGTTTCTTTGGTATAATAAATCATTCACAATAAGGCCAGGAACATTAAAGGGGATTATTAGACCCCTTTTTACAAGATGTAATATAAATCTCAGGTGTCCCCAGAATGTGTCTGAAGTTTCAGCTCAAAACACACCACAGATCATTTAATATAGCTTGTCACATTTGTCCCTATTTGGGTATGAGCAAAAACACGCTGTGTTTGTGTGTGTTCCTTTAAATTCAAATGAGCTGCTGCTCCCCACCCCCTTTCCAGAAGAGGGCGGTGCCTTTACAACTCATGCTTCGGATACTCCGGCAGCAACAAAACTGGACAGTCTCACGCACCAAAATGTCAGAAATTGTCAGTAGCGAGTAGTAACACAATATACACATGGTTTTGTAAGATCACCGTAATTAACACAAATACATAAAGTACATATCCTGTGACAGCTATCATTAATTGCACAAATAAATGCACAGCCATTCGCATGTTCTCTGCATAGAATATATATATGAACACGCTGTTGCATCATTGATAACGTTTGAGACTTATTTTGCTGCGTTTTATGAGCCGTTTGATTGGTTAATGGGCCGTAAAGAGCGGTTACACTCACAGTGTGGATGAATCGCGTTTGTTTCGAAGACTTGGGATCTACTGAAGAGAACTTATGCGACGCAGAAACTCTTACAAAGCAAAAACAAACACTCGTTTTTGATCCATTAATGCATCTCTCACTTACTGAATGCGATCTCACTCTTTGAAGCGCCTGTCAATCAACGCGTGCTGCTGCTCATGAATAATTAAGCGAGGCCTCTTCTCATAGGATAAGGACACGCAGACTCATGAATAATTATGAGATACTGATGAGTCATCGCCGTACTATAGTACGAGAAAACGTTACATTCTGTGAAGTTGATACAAAGATGAATTTAAACCCGGAAGTTGAATATAGCGCAAAAAGGTTTAAAATTAACTAGTTTTCTCCTACAATCAAAACGAATGGATGGTAACATTGACTTCTATGATGCTCAACACTCATAACTCTGTTAAAATGTTGATGTTAAAAGATCTCAGAAAATTTGGTTTAGGGTTTCATGACCCTTTAAAGCAGTGGTTCTACTTTTGTGAATCTATTGTGTCATGAAAATGGGTCACATGTCTGTTCTGAAAGGGTCATAAACAACAGGGGGAAAATGCTAAATGTCAATAATAAAATGATAATATGCATTTAATTGGGAACAAAATAACACAATAAATTGGCTCATCAACTTTCAAAAGAAGGCTGCGCGTCCAATCAAAGCCATCAAATGGTGTTTTGCACAAATTCATCCGATTAGAACATACCGTCGGCCTGCAAAACTGCAATGTTAGTAACTCTCCAAGTTTAGCCAAGGACATTTTTGCATGTTTTGGTGGTGTGTTGGGTCATGACTTGATGAATGTAAAATTTGTGACACTTTATACACTCTAAAAAATGCTGGGTTGTTTCAACCCATGTTTGCATCAAATATGGGCAAACCCAACCATTTAAATTAAAATTTTTAACCCAACGGATAGGTTTGCCCATATTTGACCGTTAAAACAACCCAGCAATTTTTTTTAGAGTGTAATAATTGCTCTTTTAAACATTTTATGACTGCAAATTATTCAATGGCAGTAAAGTACAACACCTGGAGCATTTTCCACATTACAAAGATCCGTATTACAGCACATAGAAGAGACTTTTCCAATGCCAAGATTCATGGACCCATTTTCACAGCCAGTTGGTGAACATGTTTGGGTCAAATAACCCAACTGTGGGACAAACCTAACTGCTGGTTTACATTTTTAAATTAAATTATATTTTAAACCCAATAGTTGGGTTTGTCTATATTTGACCCAAACATTCAACCCAGCATTTTTTAGAGTGTAATAAGGATCAATTTGACATCCTTTTTCAGACCAAGGACCCCTTATATATACAACAATTACAATGACCTTTCATTACTGACACAGACTCTAGTGTCTACTCAATACAATTATAATAATCATCATAATTCAAAATAATTTTATAGAGACTGCACACGCAAAGAGCAATGTCTAGTAGATAATATGTTAAAATAGATGACATTAAATAGCAAACATGTATTCGCTATTGAATTTTCCATGCACTCTCTATGACTTTTTATTAATTTCCATTTATTTTCCAGCCCTGGAAATCACCATTTTAAAGATCCATGACCTCTGATAAAATTGTACCAAATTAATATTATTTATATACTTGGCCATTAAAGCTATCAATATTTATATATAGGGTCATATATGTAAATTACACTTGATATATTTTAATGTGGGAGAGACAATGAAACGTTTAGCTTCTGAATCGTAGCTTGGGTTGAGATCAGACAATCGCTGCATACTCCCTAGAGTCACAGATCCCTGCATTAACTAATGCTAATTTATACAACTTGAAATGTTAAAATATATTAGCATAAGTAGAAATTAACATTAACCAAGATTAATGGCTGTAAAAGTGTTCATTGCTATGCTATTGCAGTAACTATTGTTAATGTATAAGACCATATCACCAAACTATAAATATTTTCTATTCCGAACATGCTGAATATTTTATATACATACACCATATATGTGATGCCAGCAGGAGGCACTTTTAATGAATTGTGTAGTCTAAACTTCAGTGCAATCTAGTTCCGTTTACAAATTCAGTTTAACATCTCCCTGCTGCTAACAGAACGTTTAATGCCTAAAGGGTGTTTTTAAAGATTGCATTAATACCATTCCCCAAGTACATGGTCAATTATGTTTATTTGCTTCTATTAACATAATATTTCGACGTTGGCTACACATTTCACTATGAAACGCACATGCGTGATGAAATCTCTCAAGGAGCTGTTTCACATTATTTAGAGAGAATTCCTGCTTTGGTGCAGCTTAATTGTTTGAGAGACGGGATCAAACCAGAGAACATTTTACTCGGCATTCAGAGAGTAGCAGGGTTTTTTTCCCACGAGAAAGACGGATTGGACAGGCCATCATATTCCGGCAGTCTGCCAGCATGAGGGAAACTGCTAAGCGTTGGAATCTGAACCAGGCTCCGACTGAGCAGTGACAGACAATAAAATGGCATGGAAATCGCTTTTGAATCGCTCAACTTTACCGAGGTTTGTGTGCGTGTGTAGCCGCAGGCTAGAGAAATTGCATGGCAAACAGCAATGGCATAAACGGATAAAGGGGTGGGCGGAAGTTAAGGAAGAAAGGCACAAGGGAAGCGGATGTCCCCTCCGCTTGATATGGAACAGCTCTTTTAAATGTGTGGCAGCCCATAGGCCTGGCGTGAGCCGAGTCTTGCCAGTGGCGCTTCATTCAGTCCGACTTGAAATGCAAGACACAGCTTATCCAGGAAGTTTTCCTTCGGATCCCACACTGCTCACTGGCCCAGTATATCTGCCTGTTCAGAGCGCAGCGTCTTTGTTCTTAGTCCTTCTATAAAGGGCCGGTTATTCTTCCAAGGTCGGGCTTTCGTGATCTATACATCGCTGGCTCATCTACTCCAAAATCAGAATGTATGTCTTCAATAACGTTCTTTAGAAACTGCTGAGGTTCTCCATACAGTATAATTCAGCGATCTTAATGTAATCATCGGTTTCCGAGCGCCGCTGTTTTTTTCATAAGCGCTCTTCGCAGTCACTCTTGGTTATTGCCGGGGCGGTTAACGGCAAGGACAGCTCATAATGCGGTCCTCTATTTATCCAGCACTTGTAATAAAAACAAAAGGCTGTGATATAAAAGTCCTCTGGGCTACTAAAGCCCTGGTGTAAATTTTTGGCTGTCCTTTCTCTAGGATTATAGTCTCCTTAACCTTTAAAGTCGACATCAAGTCAAAATTGTCCCTATTCACTTTCTTAGTAACACGTTCCTGGTTTTATTGTATACAATTCATCAGTCCACTTTATTCTAAGTCTTCAGAAACTACTTTCCTTTGTGCTGTCATCCCCTAAGCCATGAGTGGGGACAATAATAACTAACCAACAGTCAAAGTGTTATTTACACATTGCTTTAGATGAAAAGATGAGGTTATGGCAATAATAGCAAATAACAACGCGTTCACACTCACAAGGTGTCTGATCCTGTTGCATGTTACTAGAAAGACGGCAAAAGTGTTTTACTCTCCGTCAGTACATCCATATTTCAGCATCTATCCAAAAGTACAACAAAAGATATGTTTTTGTAACTGTAAATGGTAATGCGTTAACTAACAATGAGCAGTACATCCATTACATACTTATTAATCTTTATTTACATTCATTAATAAAAATACAACTGTTCATTTATAGTTCATGTTAGTTCAGGTTCATTAATGTTAACAGATGTTGATTAATATATATTATTATTATTATTAGTACATATTGATATTAACATTAACTGAGATTAATAAATGCTTTAGAAATGTTTTGAATTGTTAGTTTATGTTAACTAATGTTAACAAATGAAAGCTTATTGTAAAGTGTTACCCTGTAAGTGTTACGTATGAATACCTTGTATAAACAAAGAGACCGAGCTGGTTGTACACGGTTGACGAATGGTTAGTTTTAGGGGTCATGAACACAGATGGCAGCAAACAGGTTGGACAGTCACAGGCCAGCTGAGCAACTGCCATTGAGATGAATGGTAATGCTAACGGATAGCTTTCTACAGGCATTATTCGGTTGCACTGTATTTTACAGTACGTGCACTACTTACCTAAGAAAGTACTGGTTAATATATGGTAACTGCATGAGCTAAGATTAGGTTTAGGGGTAGGTTCAGGGTTAGTACTTATCACCCAGTTATTGTAATTACTATAATAAGTACATAGTATGTACATGGGGAACAAGACTGTAAAATAAAGTGCTACTCATTATTCTTATTCTTGACCCGAGCCATTTTGGTACAGAACGCCCACTTTTCACCATCTCATCAGTTCCTGCTGGATAGAATAAGTTCCACTCTGCATTTTGATCATGTTGCACTTGGAAATACCTCACATTACAGAAGCAAAATGGATTGTGAATTGCATGCTGACTTTTAAGAACTGTTTCCAGTCAATCGTTCACCTCAGTTTGATACTTAAAGTCCCCCTGCCGTCAGTAATGTTATCCTGAAATAATTTTATCTTTGATCATAAAGGACATATTTAAAGTTTTTCCTGTGAAAATAATTTCTACAAGCTTTAAAGTAGATTGAATCTAACTCTACACCCTTGCTTCATATAGTATGCGTGAAACCATGAATATTCAAATGAGCCCCGCCTCCACTTAATCACCTGACCCACTCGCTCAACTGTAGTAAACGCTGCAATACTGGTTTAATTCAGCCAGAAACTGATTCAGAAGGGTAAGAGACGAAGTGAATTATACAGGCTCGTCTACAAGTCCATGTATCCGAATGGTAATGTGTTTTATGTTTCGCGCTCTACAACATCGGACACATAACGGTAATTAATATGATTAGCCTTTGGCTTGACTACGTTATCAAACGGCTAATAATGTGTTGCTAATGTCACACAAACCATGTTCCCATTCACCATCTCAGAGTCAGACAGCCTTCTGAAAATCGCATTGAACATCATAGAAAGTCAGTGGAGAAAAGCCCCGCCCCCTCGTGACAGGAGTGGTCACATGTTTGAAACAGGCGTTTCACAAACAGGCGTGTTAGTGACATCAATAACCCTAAGATTTACATAAACCCCGCCCCCGGGAACATGTTGAGAAGAGGAAGAGTTGTTGTAGTCGAGCACATTTGCAAGTCGCTCAAGCGGTCATCCGTCTTTCACATTTATTGCAATCCATTACAAACACAAATGCAATAGCATGTCATAAAAGCAAGATGACAACATAAGTTATAACCGTAATTAAATAAATATAGTATACCATACCTGTTCTCTCTTCATGCAGCAGATATTCTCTGGCTCTGTGCATCTGACAACAGTTCCCACACCAGCGATTTATAGATTATCATGACAGAACATGCTAATCAATGACTTGAAGACAGTAAACTCATAAATTCCCTTCAGAAACGTCCTGTCTCATTCTACATGGTGTCTCTTCTTTTTGAGTCTCTCCATCATTGTCTGACTCCGGTTTGAACATAAAAGGCTGAACAGTTTCTGACATTTTCAGTGCGTGTCTGCGTGAGGTAATCAGAGCTGTTAACATGAGCTCTTGAGGCTCCGCCCTCTTCCTGAAAGGGGATGGGAGCAGCCGCTCATTTGCATTTAAAGGGACACACACAAAATAATGTTTTTGCTCCCCCTTAAAAAAGTGACCATTTTAACATGCTATAAAAATTATCTGTGGGGTATTTTGAACTAAAACTTCACATTCACACTCTGGGGACATCAGAGACTTATTTTACATCTTGTAAAAAGGGGCATTATAGGACCCCTTTAAGGAGAAAATACTCAGCAATGGCGTTGAATGATGAATTTGCACATGGTTTGTCTGAAAGCATATTAAAAACACCACATAGACATATAAACAACATTAAAAACCTGATTTTACCCACAGAGGGTCTTTAAAGGTGGGGTAAGTGTTATTTCAAAACTGCTTTAGAAATGTGACTCGGGCCGAGTACAATAACAAACTGATAGCCAATCAGCAGTAAGGGGCGTGTCTACTAATGACGGGGAGAAGAGAGCGCTCAGTGCACATCATTATTCAAAAGACACGACACAGGACGGACATTAGCTGAGCGATTACAGAAAGAGAGATAGCAGATAAAAGACAAATGTGGAAGATGTCTGTGGAACAAAAGAAAGCTTACGATCAGGCAAGAAGTATCAGCTTTCCAGCGCTGGAGAGAACTCAAGGAGCGAAGGCCGAGGTTGCTTTATTTCTTATTGATAGGCGAGTAACATTGATATATTGCAGTGCTATCTAGTTGTTCATGAGAACTGTTTGTGTTTTTGGGATGGAAGGGATGACTTGTTCATTGAACATTCGACCTGGATTACCATAGGAACAAACAGATTCCGCCATAGTCATTGCCTGGGTTACATATGTGTGGGGCGGAGCTATCAAAATAGTTTTGGTGATTTGAAATATCAACATCGGTTACCAGAAAGCACTTACCCCACCTTTAATATTCCTCTGTATATGTCACATAGAAATTTAATTCCAGAAGTAACAAAAGATAAAATATGATGACAAACGCTGAGGAATGAGAGAGCTTGTGAAACAGAGAAGCCCACAGGAGGATTTGAGACAGACAGTAAAGTGAATACCGTCTTGGTTTGTTAGAAGTCAACATTTCGCCAATAGGTCCCTCACCACATTGTGACCTTTCCGATATGTAAATCTGGGCTCAATCCATTGTCACTCTGACCCACTTCTCCTGCTCTTCAGAATGGGATGCACTTTACATTCAGTGAGCTTTTACACTGACGCATAGGTCAAAGAGGCTGTATTAGCTCACTGTAAAAGCTGAAGTGTATGGAGAGACGGTGGACCAGATGGGCTGCCGTCCTCTGAGGTTAATATCAGCGTGATATAAAGTGCTCTAGTGCTGAGTAGAGCTGGGCATCTCATTCAGAACCAGTTACGTTTTAAACCAATTCATTTCTGTCGACGGTTCTTGAACATGCATGTTTTAATGACGATACGAATGAAATACTGTACACAAATGGTGGGGCTACAAGCAAACTAAATGGTGTTAAGGTGAAATGCAGTGCAATGTCAAAGCGGATAGCGTAGTCCGGTTCATGAACAAATGCCTTTTTTTTGGGGGGGGTAAAATTGCCAAAAAGACCCACAAATCGAAGTCATGTTTGAATCATCTTGCTCAATTACTGAACAATTTTTTCATAATCATGTTTTCATAATGTCCAACTCAACATGAAGTCTCGTGAGACATAAAATTTAAGTTATGGTACAATAAGGTTGCATTAGTTAATGCATTAAGTAATATTTGTTACAGATTTGTTAACATTAGTAAAGAAAAATATGACTATTTACTGTTAATGTTAACTCAATCCCATTAAATAATATGAACAAATACACATTTTAATTTAAACATTGCATTAGTAAATATTTAAATTAGTTAAAAAAAAAAGTTGAAAGTCATTTCAACTTAAATTACATTAAACTGACTTAAAAAAAAAGTTGAATATTGAATAACTTAAAGTTTGATGTGTTAAAGCAATGTAAAAACACATGTTGTCATAACTTATTGATCATATAATCCACAGTATTTTTCATTGTTAGTGCATGTTATCTAATATATTTAACTATTTTAAAAAAACACTAAAAATATGATTTCAAAAACAATATTGATCAAAAGTACAATCGTTACCATCGTTAAGGAACTAGTATCATATAATTCCCATACCTATAAATGAATTACAGGAATCAACTGTTATATTCATTGCCCGTGCATAAGAAATGCCGAAAAGTACAGCCTTCATTCACTGAATTCATCATGTATTGATGTTATTGATGGTTGATAAATCCAGGGATTTTGCATTTGATTTGAAGTATTTCCAAATTTGATTTTTGCTGACGTGTGCTTAACATCAGCCATATATTAATGCAGAAACGTTTGGACTGTGAACACAATCAATGAAAAATAATATAGTTGATGGGAACTGCAACATGATGCCATTAAATCCAGACGCTCTATAAAGGACATTGGAAGTGACAGAGCTTTCTCGCCTCAGGTGTCACAGCTGCCACCTCTCTCAAACAATGCATTCATTCAACTTCACCTAACAGTATAATGCCACACACCTAGTGCCCTGCAACACACACATGAAACAGGCCTTTAAACACATGTTTGTACTGCTAAAACTTTGCACTTCTCAAACTCCTGGGTGCCACTGTCCTTGTAGTGAATTTTTTCTGACACCATACATGTCACATTTTTAAGTCTGGATGTCCTGTAAAGAGCACATTCAGGGCTTTTCAGAGATACCAAATGTTTTGAGGTTTCACCAGGACAACAACTTCTCCTTGGTCTTTAAAAAACGAAATTTGGCACTCTTATGGAAATATGATAATATTTTGTAATTATCATTTAAATCTGACTAATTGTCAAATTGTTTGTTATAAATCAGGAAAATGTTATGGGGTTTCTAATCAAAATATGACTTTCTGTTACGAAACAGGGCATTGATTTCATACATGCCCTCAATAGAGGACACCAGGACTTAAAGCAGGTTTATCAGGCATTTTGGGAGACACAACAAGTGAATAGGGAAAGAAATGACATATCAATATTCCTATGAAATATTATATATATATATATATATATATATATATATATATATATATATATATATATATACACTCACCTAAAGGATTATTAGGAACACCTGTTCAATTTCTCATTAATGCAATTATCTAATCAACCAATCACATGGCAGTTGCTTCAATGCATTTAGGGGTGTGGTCCTGGTCAAGACAATCTCCTGAACTCCAAACTGAATGTCAGAATGGGAAAGAAAGGTGATTTAAGCAATTTTGAGCGTGGCATGGTTGTTGGTGCCAGACGTGCCGGTCTGAGTATTTCACAATCTGCTCAGTTACTGGGATTTTCACGCACAACCATTTCTAGAGTTTACAAAGAATGGTGTGAAAAGGGAAAAACATCCAGTATGCGGCAGTCCTGTGGGCGAAAATGCCTTGTTGATGCTAGAGGTCAGAGGAGAATGGGCCGGCTGATTCAAGCTGATAGAAGAGCAACTTTGACTGAAATAACCACTCGTTACAACCGAGGTATGCAGCAAAGCATTTGTGAAGCCACAACACGCACAACCTTGAGGCGGATGGGCTACAACAGCAGAAGACCCCACTGGGTACCACTCATCTCCACTACAAATAGGAAAAAGAGGCTACAATTTGCACGAGCTCACCAAAATTGGACAGTTGAAGACTGGAAAAATGTTGCCTGGTCTGATGAGTCTCGATTTCTGTTGAGACATTCAGATGGTAGAGTCAGAATTTGGCGTAAACAGAATGAGAACATGGATCCATCATGCCTTGTTACCACTGTGCAGGCTGGTGGTGGTGGTGTAATGGTGTGGGGGATGTTTTCTTGGCACACTTTAGGCCCCTTAGTGCCAATTGGGCATCGTTTAAATGCCACGGCCTACCTGAGCATTGTTTCTGACCATGTCCATCCCTTTATGACCACCATGTACCCATCCTCTGATGGCTACTTCCAGCAGGATAACGCACCATGTCACAAAGCTCGAATCATTTCAAATTGGTTTCTTGAACATGACAATGAGTTCACTGTACTAAAATGGCCCCCACAGTCACCAGATCTCAACCCAATAGAGCATCTTTGGGATGTGGTGGAACGGGAGCTTCGTGCCCTGGATGTGCATCCCACAAATCTCCATCAACTGCAAGATGCTATCCTATCAATATGGGCCAACATTTCTAAAGAATGCTTTCAGCACCTTGTTGAATCAATGCCACGTAGAATTAAGGCAGTTCTGAAGGCGAAAGGGGGTCAAACACAGTATTAGTATGGTGTTCCTAATAATCCTTTAGGTGAGTGTATATATATATATATATATATATATATATATATATATATATATATATATATATATATATATATTATTATTATTATTATTATTATTATTATTATTATTATTAAGAAGATGTTGCCAACTATTACTCTCATTATTACACATGTTGCTCCAAGAACACATTAACATGCAAATTAGAGACAGTGTAGAGATGCATTGCATTGAATGGGGAAACCCATTTATGGCCATTTTACCCACATATTGCATGAAGTAAAATGGTATATCAATTAAGTCCGTTAAAGTTGAGAATCATCTTTTGATTGAAAATTGATTGGTGAATGTAAAAAAATCACATTGTGAATGTCATTTCATTAAACAACTGAGTCCGGTGTTCCACGTACGAGGACATAGCATAACATTTGAATAAAATATAATTTTTCAAAACAAAAAACAAAAAATAATTCCATTTGTTTCTTATGCTTTAAACAATGTAATGACATTACAAAAATACTAAATTCAAAAGACTTTGTTTTCCTGGGTCTTAGGGGGTTAAAAGAACAACATGCATTTTAATATTTTTCATAAAAGAAGCGCATTAAAAGATTGACCTCACTTCTCTGATCCTTTTCCAAGTGATTTAAGACATGAATCACTTGGATTTTGCCAAGTAGGACAACTGCCTGCATCAGCTTTCAAATTGACGTTACAGATTTTAGGGTTTGGGTCACACTTTAGTCCAATTCTCGCTATTAACTATGACTTTTGCCTCAATAAACTCCTAATTACTGCTTATTAATAGTTAGTAAGGTAGTGGTTAAGTTTTTGGATGTAGAATATAATCATGCAGAATAAGGCATTAATATGTGCTTTATAAGTACTAATAAACAGCCAATATCCTAGTAATATGCATGCGAAGCACTAGTTAATAGTGAGATTTGGAAGTGATAGCGTGTTTTGATAATAGCTAAACATGTTGATCAGCAAATGTGCTGATTATCCAACTGTATCTGTACACACACTGTTGATGACATTGGTGATGTGATGTAATTATATCTGCATCTGTGTTTTGGTGGTAGAGTAACTGTAGCGTTCATTTGAACTGAATACTAATGATGAAATGATTACGCTTTGAAAAGCAGAGTCAAATCTATATTAAGCCATTTTAAAACGGACGTGAAGAATAATGAAGTTTTCTCTATCATTACAAATTGTAGCTTGTCGTGTAAATGCTTTTTAATGCTTTTGTTGATAGTGTGTTAAGCTTTTGACCCTCTGAAAAGTATGTCATTTATTTTAATGAAACTGCAGCACTCATTGTATTGTACTACTGCTTTGGTTGTTTGAAAATCTGTATATGATTTGTAATATTAAGACTTAATAAGAGGGTGATCGCTTATTTAAATGCTCTGTCATGTTTTTAGACATTTAACCAAATGTCAACCAAAATTCGACCCTCTTATTAGGTTGTGTTCTAATCGATGCACATTATGTTATACATGTAAGTGATTTGTGTTATTGGTCAGTTCATGCAAGTAAATGAATACTGTCTAATATTAATAAGGTTTCTTGTTTTGATGATCATACTATTTTGAATGTCCCTGTGCTTCTCTGTATTCTCCCTGCTTTACTAACAGGAACCCATTCCAAAAAACAGGGCGAGGATTTATCCGATAACGACGGTGATGAAGATGAAGGTATTCTCTTTGGTGGCAAAAGACATTTGCATGTCTTGGAATTTTTTCTGTATTTTGAATGCAGCCCTCCCTCTTGCACCTTTTTATCTTCTCTCATGGTCTAAAGAGTCATCTTTGTGTGGCTGTGGAGGATGACTGTGTTTTGAATACATCAATACTTAGCATGTCAGGGAGATTTTTGAGAGGGTGAGTGAATTGCGTAGGTGCTCTGGCTTTTGTGTTTTGTCTTTCATCTGTTGTATATCTGAGGCTACAGATGCATGTGTTGATTAGTGCAGTGATTCTCAACTGGTTTTGCTTCACGACCTAGCATGATTTATCGTACAAAAGTAACAGAAATATCCCTAAAATCAGATATTGCATCATAAGATATTGCAAATTATTGAGAGTTTGGTTTCTAAATGTCTTTACATATGCAATTTTACATTTACTATGCACATAAATGGCTAGAGTTTGAATGAGTTCAGGTTGCGGTTGTGTCAGTAATTCACAGCACAACACACTGGTCGACACAATACATATCCTCATCACAAGTAATCTTGTATCTAAAGTAGCCTGGATCGTGTTGGCTTGCACCTTGCATAGTTTTGTCCATACCTTTCAAGGCAATGTTATACAACCTGTGCATGTCGCCATCAAGTCCCTGATTAATTTGTATCAAAATTATTGGATAGAGACTGGATGCAGACTATTTATTTTTCTCTGCTGTCTATCAGAATAGATCTACAACCCACCATCTGAGAGCCAATGAGTTATGCAGTGAACAGTAAACTAGTAAACTGTTCCATTCACATATAATGTTGTTACTACACTTACAAGCAGGGCTTGACAATGACACCCGCCAGTCTGCCAAATGCGTTTCCATCGCGGTCTGAAGTACCATGAAGATTAGTCCGGTGACGTAGGACTACGCGCAACTTTCCAGTTCCCGTTGGATTTCGTCCTCCACATATAAGCTTAATAAAGCCTGAACCTCGTAATTGGTGTAACCCCTCCTGTTTGAACCGCCTGCTCCAAGTGGGACTCGAACCCTGGTCCGCCAGCATGAGAGTCAGACGCTCTAACAAGGAGGCTAAAGGCTGCAACCACTAGCGTCAGTCGCTAGAGCGTCTCTTGAGATCAGAGGAGTGAGGTTTACTCGCACAGCGACTACTAGCTGGCCTCCGTTACATTGGTCCATCAGTCATATTTTTTAAACTCCATTGTTGATGAGAATAGCAAACATCTCTCACTGCAGGCACCGCAACAGACTTTTAAAAATGGTGGTTGAAATAAAATGCTGCGTGAACTCAACCGATCAGCATGTTCAGAGCCCAAGTCCCACCCCCGAAAGATCCCGAACATTGTAAAAGTATTACCTCGCAAGCAGGGACTTTCTGAGAGGGAAATTTTTATCCAGAACTTCATTTAGACCCTGAGTCCTACGGTTGAAACACACCGAGTAACACCCCAAAGTCCCTAGTTTGCGGCTTAAGTGCAATGTAGTGTTGTCAAAAATATAGATTTTTTGATGCATATTGATACTGAAATATCTGAAAAGTTTCCAATACTTATTTTCCACAGAATAGACACACGATACCAGTGTCTCTTTCTCTCTCTCTCTCTCATCTCTCCGACAGCAAGTGACACACAAACCCGCCTCCACTCACTCACTCGCTTCATTTGCTGGATGAATATTGTTGCTCTTACAGGGCTTGTTTTTACAGGGCTTGGGATTGCATGTATTGCGCATAATTTTACTCATTCACGTAGATTTTGTGCTCACACCCAAAGTGCGGCACATAAAGCCGCCTCTCAGCACTAAATTGAGCTCTTTTTCGCTGCTTATTCGCGCTTAAACAGTCAAATACACACAAAATAATGTCAAAATGCCGGTCTTGGCGAGTATTCATAAAAAATATCTATATGGCAGTTTTTCCTCATGCTATCGATGTCAAAATTGTGGCCAGTGAAAATGCTGAGTGGCTAGCCACAGTGGATGGTGAGCAAAAAAGTTAATGTCAAGCTATTATTTAAAGTTTTATCAAGGCCTTTTCGCATGACTCACGTCTGCAAACAGCTCAACACAAATGTCACACACTGCTATGACCTCCACATGACAAAGTTTTGCATCGCATCATATTCATTTATTCATTTACATACAATATGATAGGCCTTCAACGTTGTGTTGTAAAACACTTTATAGTTAGATACACAGGATCCGTTTCTCTTCCTTGTCGTGTGCCTGTTTTAAAAGGTCTGTAGCAGATGGTGTCAAAGTTGAAATTGGTTGAACCTTGAATGTTGTGTTACAGTGCTTGACCTGCATGCAACATAAAGCCGGCTGTACTGCTGATGCTTGACGCCTTAGAGTTTCATATAGTCATGTAATAACTGTATAGTAGTCCAAGGCCATAATGCAGTGCAAATACATCTTTTCATGAAGTGGTAATCGAAATCTTTTCATTACAGTCTGGCGCCTGGCTATATTTTAATAGCATGTTGAGCAACATGGATGCACATATGAGGCAAGCATGGGGTATCACAACTCAGTTTTTAAAACAGGCGAACGGATTTAGATGCAGAGAGAGTGGCTGACAAGTTGTGGTAAGAGGATTAGCAACGGAGGGGGGAAAGCATGCACGCAAGAGAAGTTGCCAATCAGCAAGAGCATTGTTCAATTTCAGCATTTATCTTGGGATATTCTGGGCTCAGGGTGGATATCTGGCGAGATTAGAATAGGGAAAGTATTCTTCCCCGGTTACTGCAAAAGGCTTAAACCTCAGAACCCATCTCAAATCCTGTTATTGTTGTTCCTTTATGCTCCTAAACTGACAATAGATTTTATAGGTGAGGGACATGTTCAATGCTAGAGTTATGATAGTTGTACAGCCCTACTGCGCCTTTGTTGGTTTAGGCCAAGTGCTGCTCTCAGTTTGTGTCTGGCTGGCCACATTTACCGTCTTCAGGTGCTACAACAATGGATTTGCCATTCTACTGTTGTACTTGTCTAAGGCTGAAATGGAAACTGAAGCAACTCACGTTTGAAGCGACTCAGTCAGCGGTATTAACAGCAGTGTTAATCGATATGCTTTCTTCAATACCAGTAGATGCAGTGGCCTTGTAATGCACACGTCTTAGCCCTCCACATGTAGAGAAGCTTCCCTCGGGAGGATTTGGACTTCCAATCCAAAGCGGTTGCATTACCTTTGCAATTGGCTGGTTCAGACAATCCAATTTCTGAGTTGTGCAAATATGGCGGCTCTCCATAAAAATCCACTAGGCTCCAGCAGTCAAGCAGCATGTCCTTCCAGAGGCTTTTCCGCTTGGTCTGGAGGTTGGGTTTATGGGCATAGCAGTCCCAGTGGGATGTGGATCCAGCTCTGGATTGAGATGAAGTCCGCTGTGGTGTCCGTGTTCAAGCCCAAGGCATGTTTTTGCATGAGGTGCCAATTACCTTGCATCAATGGCCTGCCTGTTTTTCCTTGACTCTGAATGGCCCAGGGATATGGCGACAACAGTGACAATAGGGAACATGGCTTGTGAAGCATGCTGAAACATTCAAATAAAACAAGAATACAAAGCAGGCAAAAGTTGCAAATGAGCTGAATGAGTTGCCCGAGATTGGTTGGTAAATAGTTGAGCCTCACTTCCTTGTTAAGGCATTTTGGCTATCTCCACAGAAGATATCAAATGTAAGAGTGCTACAAATGAGTTTTGACACTTGAACAGCGCCGGAATGATATTCCACTTGAGCCAACTATATATCAGTATGCCCCATTTGTCTAACAAGGCATGCAAGTCAAAGCAACAATTCTTGAACACAGAATCTACAATTGAGCTGCCACTGCGTATTTGTGAATTATAGTAGTAGTGATCATGACACATTGTTCACCTTACAACCTCTACTCATCTCTGGCTACATAGTATCATTGTGAATCTAGGCCATCCTTCCTTGGCAAACATTTCTAGACGACAACACTATACCCTTTACCAGGTCAGCCAGGAGCCTTTAGGCTCAAATTAAGGCAACTGTGCGAATACATTCCAGTCTTCCCATATCTTTCTGCTCACTCTGACTGAATCCCAATTCATCTGCTTCTACACTCTCAGAATACAAATGCAAAAACTGTATATTTTGGGGTATAACAGCGTGTCACTGGGGCAGTACCCTTAAAAGGACATTGTTGTACCTTTAAAAGTTAGTACCTTAGAGTAGCAATATGTACCGTAAGGTACTACTATGAACCTTTTAAGGGTAAAAAAGGTAAGATGTTCGTTTAAGGGCACTGCCCCAGTGACAAGCTGTTGAACCCCTAAAGGTACAGCAATTTTTTTGAGAATGTAGGAAGGAATGCATGCTAGTAAGTCAATACATCGGTATTAGTACCTCTGTGTAATAAAATAACATATTGTAAACATGATAAAGGCACATACCTTGCTATAGGTAAAAGTGTGCTTGGACGTATACTTCCAAATTCCACCTGAAACGGTGCACAATCCGGGAACTTTCCAATTTGTGCTTTGATTTGGTATGCACCAATCCTAATCTGATTTACTGTATAGGACGGATAAAATGTGACTTGGGATTCAGCCCAGATGTCTGTCTTTAGCACTGAAATAGACTGGGCTCATATGACATAATGTAACTAGCAAGCTGTTGGCATCATTTCTCAGCTGGTGGTCCTTATTTCAGTCATCAAGCTTGGCACAAACATATTGCGGTGCCTCTCATTCTGTTCAGCATCTCTGGCAATTAAGTCAATCTCAGGTGCTGCTAAGCAAAGCTATAACACCTCTTACCTCTCTGGTTTTCACGAAGGTACACTGTTGTGGTACTGGGACATTGTGTAGGTGTATATTTAGGCACAGGGAACTAATTCTTAATGCAGAACATGGCAGGAGTAATAAATTGTGCTTGGCCCACAGGAAGACATACCTTGTCTCATGTGTCTGCTGTCATAGTCTTCCCACCGCTGACAAATAGATGCACATAGCCATTGCATTTGCTTGCTTATCCATGTGCCCTAATTGGGAAAAAGAGCCCTTCACTCCTCCAGACGCCAGGCCTCTTGCGATGGTGCCAGTGGCCAGGCCTGCTCCACCTGCTGGGGTGTTAGGATGGCTTTCACTCGGCAACAGAGTTCAGTACCCACTGTCACACAGGATGGGTTAAATAAACAATGGGCCAAACTGGATGCATGCCTGTTTGCATAATCTTGTGCCAGTAGTTGAAGGAACAGACTGCAGACATTTGTGGCTTAAATGCATTTGTTGCGTTGTTGGCTAGTGAGTTGAAATAACTCCTATTCGCTGTCTTAAACTTTGATGTGTGATTTGCATAACTTGAGTAATACCTCAAATTACACAGTTTGTTTTGGAGAGGTGTGATATTCATTTTCCAAGAGATTGAATTTACGATGAACTTACCATACATTTGCTGTTCAGACCAAGACGAATGTTTGGTGCGAAAATTTTAGCTGTTAATGGCTGTTCGGACCAACATTAACATTCGCATACCGCCAAGTTTTAACAGAGAGTTGTTCTAATCTCTTTACCATTGCACTGCACATAAAAATGTGTATGTATTTAGTTTAAATAAAGTCCATTGAACTTGCATATGGACATGCATTTTGATGTAATCATTTCTCATAGTCACACAGCCTGTTTTATTAAGTTATAAATACGTGTGATATTTTAACATGCGCTAGTGCGGATCTGACAAACCATTGCTTCTATGATTATCCCTCTGTGTGCCATAAGGTTGCCGACCGCTGCCATAGTGAATACAATAATCTGAATGGCTGTTTGAAAATATGTTAATACTGTTTCACTTCCTATATTGTCTCTGACAAGCGTTAGAAGTCGTGTATTACTTTTATGACTCAGTGGGTAGCGCTGTCGCCTCAAGGTGATCATACACGGGACAACTTTTTGAGCAATATTGCCGAGCGATGTTGCTTGGGCAAAAAAAATGCCCCGTGTATCATCACCTTAAGAGAACTAGTCCATTGCCCTAATTAGTTGCTCACCTGGTTTCCCGTTGACGGCAACATTGCCCAGCAGCATTGCTCAAAAAAGTTGCCCCGTGTATTATCACCTTCACAGTTTGAGTCCCGGATGAGTTTGCATGCTCTCCCAGTGTCTGTGTGGGTTTCCTCCGGGTGCTCCGGTTTCCCACACAATCCAAAAACATGCCGCATAGGTGAATTGAATGCGCTAAATTGTCCATAGGTGTGTGTGAGTCCCAAGAAAATTCATGGACAGTCTCTCGTGTATGATAAGTGCCACCTACTGTCAGAGAGTGAAATTTCCTCTTATTTTTTAGTCTGTCTGCCGTTTTTGGTCTAACCAGATAAATCGAATGCAAAAGTGAATTTTTGTGCCGAACACTCGTGTTGGTGAGAGCAGGTCTATACACTGATGGAGGGACCCAAACTATTTCTACTATTGTAACCAAAACATCATAAAGTCTGGAGGGTGAACTCTTTTGACCTGGGCTATTAAGCGTCCTAGACACCCTAGCAGTGTGGTGGAGGGTTTTGCACGGATAATAGGCACTCACATTTGTAAAGTCCATTTTCTTTGGCATCAGTCTCAGGAAATTGTCGCAAATGCTAGTTTTTCATTATGAGGGGTGTGAGTGTGTGCGGTAGTGCTTTTGGTTGGTAGCGTGTGAGGTGTCTGATGTGGTCTCTGCATGGTGGTCTACACCCTCACCCCCCAACCTGCCACCCCCTCTGGTCTCTCTCTCTCCCCCTCCCCCTCCTCCTCATTCACTGCTAGAAGCTGGGCTTCAAAGAGCACATCAAACCACCTGTCTCTGTGTTAGTACCATTATATTTAATGCACATACACTGCAGCCCAGCCTCAAGAACTCACCTTCTTCAAAGGTCACTCGTCCCCTTCTGGATTAAGGTTGAGCCATTGAAACCAAAGTCTACAAATTGTCACGTGCACACCTTTTGCATTTCACTTAGGCCTATATGTGTTATTAAAAAATCCATTAAAAATTGTGGTGCAAGCACCGCAGTATCACCTTACCCCACATCCCAATATGCCTTGTACTATACTGCATGTGAAAAGCAGTATGTGAAATGAGTAGTATGTAGGATAAGTAGTAGGCATGAAATCCCCGGATGATATTCTGAATGCAGCGTGGCTGACGTTGTAGGTCACATGACATTTCCAGCATTCAGGATGTAGTATGTCCATGTTGTATGCTTAATAGAACGACCTTTTTAACAGTTGCAAAGTTCTTCATCAAACTACTCTGACAGTATGCTATTTCAGACGTAGCAAGTAGCCACCTAGCAACCACCCCAAATACCTTAGCAACTGCGTAGCAGTGTGTTAACAACATGAACATTTTGGTAGCGAGATTTGAATGCACTGTAAACCTGAAAAAGTTGGTAAAACTCAAAAAATGTAAGGTAACTGGTTACATCAAAATTTTTAAGTTAAGAAATTCAAAGTTTAAGTAAGCAGAACTGGCAGATTTTTTATTTTGTAATCATACATTTTAATTTCTCTTAACTTGAAATATTTGAGTCATTCATACATTTAACTTAAAATTATCATGTAATCTTAATTTATATATTTTTAGTAGTGGAAACTTGGCTAGCTTTAACTAGCTAATTCAGTAAATGCTAACTTGCTAATTGGTAACACAATGTTTTGATAGCATTAGCATAGCATTAAACATTAAACACTACTAAATCTCTCACTTAACATTAATCTTGCACACAAAAAAATATATAACACTTAATTTTAGCATTTACTGTCCCTTCAGAGTGTCATAGCAAAGCATGCTGGGAAATAGAAATCCCAGCCCAGTTCCAGTTAAATTTAAGTTTGTCTAAATTAAAAGAAACAAGTTCATAAAACTCAAAACAATAAAACAGTTCAGATTACTTAAAATGTGTCAGTTTTGAGAACTCAAAAGAAAAGGAAAGTTCTAAAGTAAATTAGTTTGAACTCATTTGTTTGATTTAAGTTTACCCTACTCAAACCAATTCGTTATTTTGAGTGTTAGGGTTAGCAGTGTGCTGTAGACAGGCTGCATGTGTATGTATTATGTATTTTCCCACAGAATCCGAGCCATGCTCACTTTTTTTCTATCCATAACAGCCTCAGATATATTCAGTTTGACCTGGAAATGTCGATCTTCAACATTTATGTTATCCGTGATGAGCTCAGCGGTGGGGTCTAAAGTCGAAACCTCGGCTCGGGAGCTCATACAATGCTCACAAAAAGAATGTTTGACAGTTTCCATGTTTTACAGCGTCAGTGCGAGTCCAGGCCACTTATCAGTGCTCACGCTGTCCAGTTCCTCTAGAGTGACAGGCCGTTGAGAGGTAGCCCGTCGAGAATTTTGAGAGGTTCACAGATAGCTTGACACGCGCGTCCTCGTCCTGAGCTTTACAGACACACTGAGCACTGCCGCCCAGCTCTGACTTCCACCATATTTTAACACCCTAATCACAACTCGAGACTTTGTGAAGAAGGTCAGTCAACCCAGAGGTGTTAAGTGTTGTTTCGTTTGTAAGGAAGCAGGGGTCTTCACCTTCTTTAGTTCACTTGGAGATGATTGATGGAGGTTATGTAAAGGAATAGATGCATGAGCCCCGCTGCTTTTGAAGATGAAACACAGGCATTTGTTTGTGAGTCTGTGTGTATGTGTGTCATAGCAAATGAGTCATGCTTTCATGTCAACCATTATTGTGCATTCACGAAGCTGACATTTCAGTTAATGTTCTATAGTTTCACCCCTCCTGTTTAGGGTTATTTATGTCCTGTTTATTCAAATGATGTGTTTGTGAATGCAATGCATTTTAATCAATATGTCTCTTCTTTTTCCTCAGGATATGACTTTTGAAGGACTTGATTTTTTTATGAATATTTGTTAGAGGAGAGATCAGTTAGCAGAGTATTATGTTTTTATGATGTGAATCAACAAAAGAGGTTACTGATAACATTGACATGACTAATCTTTGTATTGTTTTTCTAATTGATCGTTTCATTCTGTACCACATCCTGTGCATCCCTTGTGCAGGAAACCTTGTGCATTTTCTCTCTCTCTCTCTCTCGCCCCCTTTTTTCCCACTCCATACATTGTCTTTCTTCCGTACGATAAGTGTCAACAGAGAATTGTAATTTCAAAGCAGTGTCTTATCATACTTCTCTCAGATACCAGATAAATCTTTAAACATAAGCGTAAATGTTTCAGCTGGCGGATCTGAAATGGAAAAATTCTATACAAATCAGTTCCCACTTGTTCCATCAGATCCGGAGCGTAACGTGTGAATGCGTTCTTACCGTGTAAAGGAGACGTTAAGCAGACGGTGGCACAGTGATTGCTGTACAATTACATTGTTTTTTTGCACAAAAAAGCCAGTCTGTAATTTGCCGTGACCACATGCATGCAAATAAGCACATATTTAATCGGAGAGGTTGAATGCGGACGGGGGCAAATGCACTGGAGTGGTGTTTGCGATTAGGCTTTCTCAAAGATTCTGAATTTTGATCTGCCGTATCCATGGCAACCTTCAATACAATACAGCATTTTGAGTCGCAGCCCAGCAGGCTTGTGTCTCTTTCATCTGAGCAGAGAGACAATTTTCTCTGCTTGTGTTCTTTTTCTCGCTCTTTTATATTATGCAATTAGCACAAAAAAAAAAAGAACTGATAATGATTGATTGATAAATGTCTATATAAAAACATTTAAAGAAATTAGTTAAAGGAATAGTTTGGCCAAAACTGAAAAATAATTGATTAATCCTCATGTACTTCTAAGCCTGTATTAGACTTTCTTCCGGGAAACACAAAAGGACATCTTGAAATTGAATGTCCGAGCTTCTGCATCTAAAAAAAGTGAATGGTGTTATATACATCAAACTTTATTATTTTCAATAAAACATCAAAATCTAAACCTTTGTTAATTCTCAATAACAACTTCTGTGACAGATTGGTTTCTAATAAAGTAAAGTACTGGAAACCACAGCTGCCAGTTTGATTTTTTTTGTATCATAAATTGACGTTCAATGCCTTAATACCTAAAGTATTACTAACGTATTTTGTAAGATAAAATACTTCAACCACGGCTGCCAGCTTTTTACCCTAAATTTAAGAGCAATGGCGTAAAACATACATATTACTACCATATATTTTATGGTAAAGTACTTCAACCATTTTTTACTGTAAACTTTAGTTAAATGCCTTAAAACCTAAAATATTTCTACCATATTTTATGGTAAAGTACCAGCAACCACAGCTACCAGTGTTTTTTTTTTTTACCATAAACTTTAGTTAAATGCCTTAAAACCTAAAATATCACTACCCTATTTGTTGCGGTAAAGTACTTTAACCACGGCTGCCAGGTTTTTACCATACATTTTAGATCAATGCCGTAAAACATGTCGATTTCTACCGTATTTTTTACGGTAAAGTACTGGCAACCACAGCTACCAGGTTTTTTTTTACCATAAACTTTAGTTAAATGCCTTAAAACCTAAAATATCACTACCCTATTTGTTGCGGTAAAGTACTTTAACCACGGCTGCCAGCTTTTTACATACATATTTGTACCTTATTTTTTACGGTAAAGTACTTCAACCACAACTGCCAGTTTTTACTGTAAACTTTAGTTAAATGCTGTAAAACCTAAAATATCACTACCCTATTTTTTGCTGTAAAGTACTTTAACCACAGCTGCTTTTTACCATACATTTTTCAGTTCAATGTTGTAAAATATAAATATTACTGCGTATTTTTAATGGTAAGGTATTGTAAATGCTACGGTAAGATTTTTTTTACATTGTACTTACAAAATCTGTACATTTAACAGTATTTTACTGTAAAATTACACAAAATGTCCCATGATATCTACTACAGTTTTTCACTGTGTATAATAAGGGAACATACTGTCTAATATTACAGATTTTTTTTTTTTTTTTTAAGTGTACTTAAAAAATGAGCCTATACAACTTGTGCACTATATTCCATGTCTTCTGAAGTCATACAGTCTTTTTAATTTAGTTTTAAAATGTGCAAAACTTTGTGAGGTTATGTTATAAGATAACTAATAGCATTTGATGTCAGTGATGCCAAACACACCATATTTTAACTGAATTCCAGTGGAGGGGAATATTTTCAGTGAATAATGGCATAAATTTGGTTCTGGCCTCAGAACAGTTGGAATATAGCGCATATGCATGTATGGACAACTTTTAATGTGCTTTTTGGAGCTTGGCAGTGTAAAACAACATTCACTTTTGCCTGGCATGATTTGCATTTTACGAAAGCAAAACAATAAAATGGGATCAGAACAATCATTTTAATTTTTGGCTGAACTATACTGAGCTCTCCGTAATTTTGCTGCCCGTTTTAAACCCTTCCGTGGCTGAGTGCCGCAGCAGTGAAGTCTAACAAGGCCATTAAATTTGCGATGATCTCATCATTTAGGCCACTAAAGCGTGTTAGAGCCGCCTGCAATAGCCGGTTAGGCTCTGACCTTCCATATGGCTTCATCTGTTCATATCTGTTTTGCGCATACTGTTCATTACGAGAGACAAATGACTCGGCTGATATGAGATGCATCTCAGACTGTAATTGAGCTGGTGGCTGGTATCTGGGAGGACTGTGAGACGCATTGCTGTGTTGAATCAGGGCAGTGGGGGAGCGAGAGTTTAATGGTGGCCACTCTTGCAGACATACGAGATACTGGAGCCAAACCTGTGATGGTGTACATTCACGGCGGATCGTACATGGAGGGCACCGGGAACATGATTGACGGAAGCGTGCTGGCCAGTTACGGGAACGTCATCGTCATTACGCTCAACTTTCGAGTCGGCGTCCTAGGTAAGCACTTTTCGTTGTTGTTATAACTTTCCAGGAGCAGCCATATTGGAAAAATAGTAGAGCTAAGTCTGGGTCTCTTTTGTTCTGTGTTAATTATTAAAACTAGTATTTTTGCATTAACTGGAATGATATGTTGAATGCTGCTTACTGTATCAGTCAATGCAAAACACTGAAGCAAGAGATTCTGTTGATTTGATGAATCAGCGGGATAAACTCTTCCCAAAGTTCAATCAGTTTGGCTTTTTCTTTTTGCCTTGCACAGTGTTGTGTTGTTTACTTGTTAAAATCTGTGCATAAAAATGTTTAGTCATCCAGTTATGCTTTTAAATTTGACACATAAACGCAATAAAATTATATTTCAGAGTGAATGTATAAAGCAGATTCTATATCCAAAATACATCCCATAAACATCCCAAAAAAGAAGAGACTGTTGTACTGAAGGAACTTAAGAGGTTGTTGAAAAAGTTCATGGGTGACTCTTTGCTGGATTTGAACCTACAACCTTTTGGAGACAAGACCACATCTGTTAAAGTGTAACTTCACCGATTTTCAACCCTCTTTGTATTGTTACGGTGTCGGTAGTATATGTAAATGAACAGTGTTCACTCGTTCTCCGTGTTCCCTGGACCAGGAAATTCACATTTATTTGTCAGCAAAAGTCCGGCTGATGACGCAAAACACCTGAAGTCTTTAGTGTAAACTATAGGTTGTACTTCCGCATTTTTGTATCCCCGTCCACGGACCGTCGGATCGACAGAGTGTTATCAATTAGTTATTGTTGGAGTACGTCCATCACTGAAAATTGTATCATACTTTGTCTGCTCTTTAACCTTGTAAGCCCTGAAGGCAAAGTTGTTTTTGACATGCAATAACTCAGGAAGGAAATAAGGTAGGAGGACAGTTTAGGAGGACACATTTTGTGGTCATAGCATAAAGTAATCACAAGTTACAGCATTTGGATCCAAGGTAGCCTTTATGTTTAGCCCTTGACACCCAGAAGGCATTTTTATATGCATATCTTGTGATCAACACAATGGATTATATTGACTTTGGACTCATTTCAGTCGGGAGCATCCACTGTAATGATGTGATATTTCCTACGATCTGTGCATGTTTCATGAAGTTACAAGCGAAAACATCATGTGAAAGCTACATTTGATTTTGCTTAGCTACGTTATAACTAATGAGGAATATCTTTAGGTCTAAGTGACTGATTATGGTGATGGTTTAATCATGACAATCTTCTGTAAATAATGATGTGCCATTTTCCACAATCGTAGCATGTTTCATGAAGTTACAAGCGAAAAAGTGACATAAATGCCGCATCCGTGTATTATTTACCTATGGGTCTGCGGGGCTTCACATACACAAGCCCGCTCAAGTTTAGTCAAAGCCCAAAACAATTATGCTTGTTGTTTTCTACTCCGTGAGACCTTTCAAATGACATATGACACATGACTATCTGAGCTGTGTGATGTTTTCGACATATTACAGTACATAGTACAAAGAAAGTATTCATATCATTAATTATGGGAAATTATTTTTTTTTTATCAGCAAATAACTCAGCACTACTTAGGAGTTGATCAAACTGGCTACATGCATTGTTAAGCTTAAGACTCTAAGCTTTCAAAAGACACTTTTTTTGTGTTATACAAGGCAGTAGTTTTAAAAAATATGATTATTAAAATGTTTGTAGCTAGGTGGCGCCTAGCACTCGTTAAGAGTTTATCAAAATGGTTAGATGCATTAAAAAGCGTTTTCAAAGTTTCTAAGCTTTAAAATGATACATATGTGTTATTCAATTCAGTGGTTGCTTTGTAATTTGTTTATAAGTTTTTTCATTGGGGGGATTTATAGGGTTAAACAGCATTGTGCGTTTTGCTTTTGGGCGGAACTGGGCATGTGACGGTATCAAATTTTCATGTTGCGATTAATTGCTTTTATCACGGTATACGGTATTATCACGATATTGAAATAAGTTGCAAAAAAAAGTGTTGTCATACTATAACAGGTTTAATAACTTTCTCATAACAAAAACATTTAAATACAATAAAGCAATACACAAAAATGTAATAAAGAACAATAGGTATCACTTTACAGTAAGATCTCACTAGTTAACGTTAGTTAAAGGGTTAGTTCACCCAAAAATGGTGAAAATTCTGTCATTAATTACTGACCCTCATGTCGTTCGACACCCGTAAGACCTCCGTTCATCTTCGGAACACAAATGAAGATATTTTTGTTGAAATCCGATGGCTCAGAAAGGCCTCCATTGGCAGCAATGACATTTCCTCTCTCAAGACCCATAAAAGGTACTAAACACGTCGTTAAAAAGTCCATCTCACTACAGTGGTTCTACAATAATTTTATGATGCGACGAGAATAGTTTTTGTGCGCAAAAAAAAATGATGGCCGATTTTAAAACACTGCTTCCTGAAGCTTCGGAGCGTTATGAATCAGCGTATCGAATCAGCGGTTCGGAGCGCCAAAGTCACGTGATTTCGGCAGTTCGGCGGTTTGACACGCGATCTGAATCATGAAACGATACGCTGATTTATTTTAAGGTGACGTAGTTACTTTGTACTTACTCAAATAAGTACTGAGTAATAATAATTAACCATGTACTTACTATAGAGATACGGTTAGGGTTTGGTTTATGGTTAGTTACTTGTAATTATGCATAATTTACTATAAGTACATGTAACGTGTAACTACGTCACCTTATATTAAAGTGTTACCATTTATTCTTTTCAACCAGGTTGCATATATTTTACAAATGATGTTTCGCTAATGGTACAATCTCTACAGGTTGTGCGAGGAGTGATGGCAGCACTATTTGCATTTTCCCTTTATTAAAACACAGGACACCCCTCATTTGCATAGTGATAGCTGCAGCAGACAGAACAATTCCAGGGGAAGAAAAATAATTAAATAATAGGATATTAATAATAAAAAAAGAGCCATCCTTTTAATTATGGAGCTTAAAGGTATGAAGAGAGAATTATACAGTATGTAAAAGATTCCTCATTTACCTTGTGGCCATGACTCCATGAACATGGCTGTATGTAGGTTACAGGGGTTTGATGTAATATTCATGTATTTATGCATGCACGTGCCTTATTTGAGAATCACATAAAACGAGTGAAAATAGCACTCGAGATGTGAGCGAACACAGCCTGGAAATTTGCAACAAAACAACAGTGATCTGTGCACTGTGCGGTCTTTATTCCCGAGCTCTGCTTAATAAGTCTCGCTGGAGTTTTATCATCTCACTGCAGCGTTTCCACCTGTCCTGTGGATGTGATAATTATTGCTTCTAAGTGTGGACCCTGTCTCTCCAGGGGCCCTATTTGGAGACTTTCGCATGTGAACTCCACACCATGTAGATGGCTGAGAACTCATTACAGGTTTAATATTTAATTACAAATGCCAGATCACCGGCGAGTCTTTCCTGCGGATGCTGCGTCTGGCTCTTTGTGACTGATGGGATATGTGAATATTGTGGCACTCAGATTTGATCAGACGATCAGTTTGGTCGGAGACAATTTGTTTATAGAAAGCCTGTCTCTGGTGCGCGTGCGCGAGTGTGGATAAGGCCGGGCTTGCCGGGACCCTTTAATGGCGTGTAATGACTCCTAGTCAGGGGGGAGTATCTCGTATCCCTGCTCTTTACAAATATAATTACTCACTGGCTCTCCAGAGCATGTCAAATTCCTTTTCTTCTGGGGAAGACTTAATTACTGTTTCCAGATGCATCAAATATTAACAATAGCCACCTCTCTTTTAAAATCTATGGACCTTTGCCCTTTATCGTGGAAAGCCGGCGGAGAAGTTATAGTAGAAATAATGCTGGAGCTATGAAAAATATGAAATAAGCCACCAGCATTTGGATTTCTGGTTGAGAAACCAAATGTAATATATATATGCCTTTAGATATGATTTTAAAGCAGTGCATGATGGCTGTTTTAGAAGTGTTTGTCTTTTCCCAGAGCTCATAGCTCAAGGCAACATGAATGTTTGATTGCATTCCATTACATTTGCGGTTCAAATCCGCATTAGACAATTTACATTTCTATGAACGTCATCAGTATGGTTGTGCCTATGGATAAAACATCCGTCTGCTGCCGCATTTGTTCGCTGTTACGGGAGTCTAATTAAAAACATCATGTGTGCGTGGCACAAGAAAAATGATTTCCATGCATGGATCTTCTGTGACTGGCTGGCACTGCCACATTGCAAATCAAATTCAGAAATTAACCATTCAGTCTTCTGCTCTTTGTTCGGCAGATGATATTAGGTATTGATGCGTAGATTTTCCACGTCACTGACAACTGTCTATTACTGCAAATGGTTTCCGATTAGAATCCGTGAAGCCTTCTTAGCATTCAGAGTAAAATATTGCATGTTCAGCTGGGATGTGAAATTATATGTCACATGAATTCCTCAAGAGCTGTAGCAAAGTCCCCTGGCAAATATACAGTATGTTTCATCTGGGTTGAGAGCTCGAGATGCATTTCATGTAAAAAGGGAAATGCAACCGCGAAAGTGTCTGGGTCTCTCTCAGGGAACGGTGCAATTTGTGCCTGGATGTGTCGGGATGTGTCATTTTATTTTAAATGGTTTTTGCTGAGGTAAGAACATTTATTTCCCCACCTCAGGTGCAAAGTATGAGGGCCATAACCACCAAAATATTCAGATTAGTGTACAACAAGCTTCATATTTAAATAGGCTACTGTATATAACTAAAATAAATGTATAACCCATGGCACTTCACTTGCACACCATGTTTTGTGACACACACTCATGTTTTATTGGGACTTTCCATAGACGTAATGGTTTTTATACTGTACACACTGTATATTCTCTCCCCTTACACTAAACCTACTTTTTTTTTAAAAACTCCTTCTGTGTGATTTATAAGCTGTTTTCCTCATGGGGACCAAAACATGTCCCAAGGATTTCGGATATTGCCATCTTTGTGGGGACATTTTGTCCTCATAATGTAGGTTTTACCAGGACCATACACACACACACACACACACACATTACAGGGCTGAAAATGCATACAGAGGGCAAAATGACTATTAGCAGTCTTAACTAGCAAATGTCATTGCACCACACCACAGTATTTTTATACTTTGTGCCAAAAAAATATTGCTTTTAAAAGATCACTTCTTATCACTTGATTTTTTTCATCTTCTCCCCAAAATTATATATTAAGCTTGGTGGATGTCAGTATGAATGAAATAATGCGTATGTTTCATTTTGAAATGATAAAAAATGCTGCCAGAGAAACTGCAGTTTGAATCGTCAGAAGAAAGCATGTTATATAATGGGGCTCTTATTTTCAAAGACAAACTCTTTTTATGTTTACTGCCATTTTTGATCAATTTAATGAAAAATAAAGGTAATAATTAAAAAAAAGCTTACTGAGCCAAAAAGCTGTGTTTATTTGATCAAAAATACAGTAAAAACTGCAATATTGTAAAATATTTTTACGATTTTAAATAACTGTTTTCTATTGTAATATATTGTAAAATGTAATTTATTTCTATGATCAAAGCTGAATTTTCTGCATCATTACTCCAGTCTTCAGTGATCCTTCAGAAATCAGCCTAATATGCTGATTTGATGAAACATTTATGATTATTATCGATGTTGAAAACAGTAGAACTTTTATTTTAATAGTTTTTGTAATTATGTAGTCTTTATTGCCACTTTTGGCATCCGTGCTGAATAAAAGTATTAATTAAAGTATTAAAAAAATGGTATACCGTCTATCAATTTATGGGCACTCAAATGAAACAGTTTCCTGAAAATTACTTATCTATAACGTTTTGTGCATTCTGACAAATTTTTGAAGCGAAGCGATAAGATTCAAATTGTGAGAAATGTTTTATTCATGTGTGCGGAAAAGCAAGAGTGATGAGGGGAGAGATTGATTCTGTGAGACAAAGTCCACGTGCTCAGAGAGACAGACAACCGATTCAATTATGAAAAACATGGAAAGAAATTACAGTTGTTCTAATCAAATGAGGGGGGGGGGGGGGGAACATACTCCGAAATCAGTTTTATAAGACAAGTTAAAAAATGAAATGCCCAAAGGCTGAAATAAATTGAAGCGGAAATTCTGCGAATGTTTGGCCTGTTAATGCGGTAGCATCATGATGAGGTCTTCGAGTTCTCTTGCACATGCAGTCTGCGATCTGCAAACTTTTCCCAAGTGGATCAAATGTCTTCTCATAAGTTTGAACCGAGGCAACAGAAGCATCAAGGTTGTTAGAAACTTTGCGCTCCAACATTCCCAGGAGCCTCTGGTTTTCCTCCGGCAGTTTTGATTTACCTCTAGGGCCTGCCGGTTCCAGCGCTCATGCCTTTTGGCCTTGTGGGTGAAATAAATTACACAGAAACCTCAGTAAAAACCACAGTCTCTTTATCCGAACCTGACCTCTGGGTTTGAGGGATTGATCGTCAGTATGATGGCTGCTGTCAAAGTGTCGTTTGAGTGCTGTCATATTTGGGTTCTTCCTGGCCTAGTTTTACACAATTGAGAGATTTGTCAACAAGTGAGACAGACCGTATCGCAAGAAACTCACACAAGCCATTAACTTTTGTAGAGCTCCTGACTCAAGACGATTTGTGCTTGTTTTCTGAAAAGACTGTGCTTTGCTTTGCATGTACTTTTTGAGGGTCAAACTAATATGCATAATGCGCAAAACAAACGTATGGTTGTCTAAGTAGACATTTTGCAGATGCTTTTATTCATAGCAACCTTTATAGGGGGAAAGTCGTCTCGGGTGTCTTGCTCAAAGACAAAATACTAGTCACGGCTCAGGAACGACTAGTACCTTCATCCCTGTTCACAATGACAGCGACTGAATCACTGCAGGTCTCGTTCTTACGTTCCTACCGTGCGACAGATCACTTTCTCCATATCCGGTCACGTCATTGCTGCAAATTTCTGTCAGTGTGAATTGCCCTTTCTGGTCCCACAACCCACAATTTGTCATTCACTGTAGCTTTCTTCCAGAGCTGTCTTGTTATCTACTGCCTACTTAGGCAGGTACCTTCTTAGGGAGCATCCATACTGAAATGGGACATTTGGTTATTCAGTCCCTCCAGGATTTCGCAGCAATATTTGCAGCATTTCTTGTCTAGTTTTTCATTGAAAATACACCACAATCAACATTCTTCTAACATTTGTATTACTTTTCTGACCTCAAGAACCATTGGGCTCTGTAATTTCTAAAAGTAGAACACTGATAATAACTTACAAATATGATTTCAACATTTTATTTCAAATAGTGTTTCTCACGGGATTTTGTGAACCTATGGGGGCATGGTTGTCTGGCCCTCTACAAAAGTAGAACATTTTGTATATTTTTAAAGGTATCAATAATTTTTCTATATATTATGCATCAAATATGATACAACAGGCTTCGGAGGGATGTCTATTTGTCTTTCTCAGTCATTATTGTAGGCCTATTGCCAGAGTCATTCGGTATAACCAGCCTTGGTCATTCGGTTCATGTTCCATGAAGATATTTTGTATATGTAAATTTATATATATATATATATATATATATATATATATATATATATATATATAGTAGTAATATGCATTGCTAAGGACTTCATTTGAACAACTTTAAAGGAGATATTCTCAGATTCCAGATTCCAGATTTTCAAATAGTTGTATCCCAGCCAAATATACAAACTATACATCAATGGAAAGCTTATTTATTCAAAATTTCCCTTACACAGACCCTTATGGTTGGTCCAGGGTCACAAATATTTAAATTGAATAATATTGTTTTTAATAACTAAAGGAACTACAATAGTACAAATATACAGCAGATATGGCTTTTTTTCTACATTTCCCTTTTCTCATTTCCCTGTGCGAGGTTTTACTTGAGTATGTTGGATGGTTTAGAGTAGTCCATGATTACATTTATTAGGCGAATCAGAATTGTCAAGTCTTGCCTATAGTCGACTGATAGTTGAATCGTGTGTGTGTGGGGGGTAAAATGTTTTGAGGAATGTTTGCTTGATTTTACGTTAAATTCTGCAATCCTGGAGGGTCTGGTTTTGGAAGCTCTACATTCGGCACATGTGTTCCTCCTAAGTGCCCTAGAGACTTGACTAACAGTTAATTCCCATAGGTCAGAGTTTGAAATTAGCATGTTGCTAAGTTAACGGGACAATATTCCAATAAGCATACAAATGCATAGCACACAAAATACTAGGTGAAATAACTGAATTATTCAATGCTTTGCAGTATTGAATGAAATGTGTAGTTTCACATTGCTTTTCAATAAGCTTGTTCCAGTGGCTATTGGTATTGACAGGTCTTAGCAATGGGAGCACATCTATAATGCCTTGAAATGCTGGTCAGGCAGCTCTGTAGGTTTTATAATAAAGCTTCTGTTTTCCAGAGTTGCAAATATCTTGTACATGCCACTACACGTCATGGTTTATATCATTTATTTTTCACTTATACTACGGGGCTGTTGAATGCCTGAATCTGATTGGTTGACGAACGTTCTAAGATGTGGAATTATTTCAGGGAAATGCACGGCTAAAGTAGTTCCAGCAGGTCTTGACCGCATTACAGTTCCATATCACTCCGCCAAATGATTTGAGTTATTTCAAAGATCCTTACAGCCGACAACAGCAAAAGAACCAAAACACACAACGACACTGACCAAGCAAATACATATAGCAAACAATAGGATGAAAACCACAAATTATTTCCATGTTTTTTGCCACACACATACAGTACGGACACACACACAAACAGAAAGTTGTTGTCAGCGCTGCTCTGATGATTGTATCAGGAAAATAGTTTAACAGCTAAAAGCTACATGACCTTTTTCTCTAGCGAGGGAATAACGGCGCTGTTCTTGAAGCAGATAAACTTACAGTTTCGCTATTAGTAGAGACGCTGCTGTCGAACACTGAGAGACACACAGACTCAGGTCATTCACACACACTCTCTCTCTCTCTCTCTCTCTCTCTCTCTAATAACTGCATTATTCTGCTATCAGTGGCTCAAGCCTCCATTACGAGCTCTAACGTTGTTGAATTAGCAACGGAGGCGTGGAAAGAGATACGTAAGAAAGTAATCCGGCACACAAGAGCGTTTTTTAAGGACAAAAACCTGACAAACGTCTTGCAACACATAATTTGAACAATGTTATGAGGTGTGGAATAATTGACTTAAGCGTAATATCGTCTGTAATTCAAACTCAAATTTCTGCGTTAATTGGCTTTTTTTAAAATGAGGTAGTAACTTAATGGAATTGTCTTGATAACTTCGGAAATTAGGATTTCTAGTTCCCAGCATGCTTTGCATAGGACTGGATAAGGAGAATAAATGTTGAAATTAAGTGTTCATTTAAATGTTTTAGTAAAGGGAAAGACTTTAATGCTGTTATGTTTGACATTTAAAAGAGTTTCCGTAATGTTGCAGTTTTTACAATTGTGCTGAAGAGTAGATACATGAAGGTCAACACTACATTGACTCTATAAGCAATGACTGCGCTCATGCAAGTGACAAGTAAGATCTTACTTGTTCATTAAATATACACTCACCTAAAGGATTATTAGGAACACCATACTAATACTGTGTTTGACCCCCTTTCGCCTTCAGAACTGCCTTAATTCTACGTGGCATTGATTCAACAAGGTGCTGAAAGCATTCTTTAGAAATGTTGGCCCATATTGATAGGATAGCATCTTGCAGTTGATGGAGATTTGTGGGATGCACATCCAGGGCACGAAGCTCCCGTTCCACCACATCCCAAAGATGCTCTATTGGGTTGAGATCTGGTGACTGTGGGGGCCATTTTAGTACAGTGAACTCATTGTCATGTTCAAGAAACCAATTTGAAATGATTCGAACTTTGTGACATGGTGCATTATCCTGCTGGAAGTAGCCATCAGAAGATGAGTACATGGTGGTCATAAAGGGATGGACATGGTCAGAAACAATGCTCAGGTAGGCCGTGGCATTTAAACGATGCTCAATTGGCACTAAGGGGCCTAAAGTGTGCCAAGAAAACATCCCCCACACCATTACACCACCACCACCACCAGCCTGCACAGTGGTAACAAGGCATGATGGATCCATGTTCTCATTCTGTTTACGCCAAATTCTGACTCTACCATCTGAATGTCTCAACAGAAATCGAGACTCATCAGACCAGGCAACATTTTTCCAGTCTTCAACTGTCCAATTTTGGTGAGCTCGTGCAAATTGTAGCCTCTTTTTCCTATTTGTAGTGGAGATGAGTGGTACCCGGTGGGGTCTTCTGCTGTTGTAGCCCATCCGCCTCAAGGTTGTGCGTGTTGTGGCTTCACAAATGCTTTGCTGCATACCTCGGTTGTAACGAGTGGTTATTTCAGTCAAAGTTGCACTTCTATCAGCTTCAATCAGTTGGCCCATTCTCCTCTGACCTCTAGCATCAACAAGGCATTTTCGACCACAGGACTGCCGCATACTGGATGTTTTTTCCCTTTTCACACCATTCTTTGTAAACTCTAGAAATGGTTGTGCATGAAAATCCCAGTAACTGAGCAGATTGTGGAATACTCAGACCGGCACGTCTGGCACCAACAACCATGCCACGCTCAAAATTGCTTAAATCACCTTTCTTTCCCATTCTGACATTCAGTTTGGAGTTCAGGAGATTGTCTTGACCAGGACCACACTCCTAAATGCATTGAAGCAACTGCCATGTGATTGGTTGATTAGATAATTGCATTAATGAGAAATTGAACAGGTGTTCCTAATAATCCTTTAGGTGAGTGTACATGTTAAATAAGTTATGTTAGCATGTGCTGTGATAGCTGTTGATTTGAACTGAAATAGATAGGATTCATTGGTTCCAATCAACATAAAAAAATTTATTTATGCTACAAATTATTAATTTCCTCTAACTCAAACGTAAATTCACTCAATGTTGTCATAACTCAAAAAAATTCATGCAAACTTTTGCTTTACATTTTTTTTATTGAGCCAACAGTATTTTTTAGAGTGTATGGTGTATGATTTGTTGCTGTTTTACTGCCTTTTGGAAACTGCAGTAACCTATAAGCGTTTAGAGTTTTGCAGAAATGTAGGTTTTTCCAATGTGCCTGGATTGCAAAGTCATATTGATCTTCGTTTCGACCCCCTCCAGAGCAGATCAGGTCAGCTGGAGGCAAACATGTGTATAGATGTCTTTTTAAAGTTCAGTTCTCCATGTATCAGGCTTCTTGTTTACAGTCTGTTGCCGATATCTCTAGCGATCCATTACTTCATTTGATCTGACGCTCACGCTGTGGCATAACTTTTTCTTCCTCTATTCCAGGCAGTCTGAGCCCCGCTCAGCTCATTCGTCTTCTACCATGAGGGATGGTTTGTCCATCATCAGGTGTGTTTGGGTCAGAAATGATCTGTCTGGAGAGACTTATATTGGCTCTCCGGCCAACTCTTGCTACTCGTCTTGTCAAGTGATTAATCATACTTTGGCGAATGAAAGAACCAAGGCCAGCTGTCTTAACGCATGTGGGAGGCAATATTCTCAACATTGTGTCGGCTGAAATGAGGAAGGTGGGCGAGGAGGACCGGCAGAGAGGTGTGAAGTTGGGAGCCATGAGAGTGGAGGTGGGTGCCCAATCCACTCACTTCATGTGACTCTACAAAAGAAGCACATGAAAAAAGAAAGAAAAAACGTTGCTGAGTAGGTGTGATCATTTGCATGTGCCTCTTGTGAATGAAAAGCCTGTCGGAATTGGTCACAGGATGTTTGGATTTCTAAAGTGTTGCTTTAGAGGCAACGCTAATTCAGAGAAACCAACGCCGCTCGCATGTAGAGTGGGAGGGATATCGGAATGGATGAATTGAACAACCAGTATGTGAAGACTGAACTTGGTGTGAAATCCTATATCATTCATGCAGGATTAGAACCAGGAAACGGCTTTGTGGAGATTTGGTACGGAAGGTTTTATGGAGGTATCTGATGATATAGTAGGAAATCTTTCTTAGGCACTGGGAAACTGTGGAACTCATATGAGATTTCTGAGAGCTGTTGTCATCTTTACAGTAATACACCATGCTAAAATACTGCCCACCGAAACAGCATTTAAAGGCTTTCCTGACTGCCATCAGGAGGACCGGCCCAGACGTACAGTCATCTGCAGATTGTATTTACATTTGAGGGAAAATCTGTGGTATTTTTCAGAATGGATTTACACTTGGTAAAATGTTTAGTGTGGTCTTAACTGAAAGCATAATCAGATTAGCTAAAATATTTAATAAGCAAGCGCACAAGGGATTTGTGAATTTTTGTGAATGGCAGCAGGAATGGATTGGAAATAGACAGCACTGAATCTTTTCCCGGTTGACTTGTGGGGTGGTCTAGTTGTTAATACACAAATCATTTAAAGGGAGATTTAAAGGCAGTTGGTATTTTAGTTTAATATTTCAGCTTCTATTATTCTGAATCTGCACTGTTTACTTTACAACTGAACCAAGTTACAGATCCAGCAACTTTATATTTCAGCATTAAGTGAGAGGGAGAATCTGCTGGAGAGCGATGAGATGTTTAATAATAGTATTTTTTATAGTTGTGTAATGTTTTGAGGGTGCTGATAATGTAAATTTTCATTATCTAATAAGTACATTAATTGGTAAAACTTTAGAATAATGGTCCGTCATAGGTAACAATGCAGGACAAATGAGGAGTACTACATTAACACTTCAGCTACTACTATTACCTAATATGGAAACAAGATTTACTAATCAGTAAATAACAGTGACTTTAGGACTGAGATTTGATTGAGAATGAGATTAGCTTCATGAAGAACTACTAACTACCAATGAATAACTAACTTATCACAAAATTAATATATATCTGAAACATGAGCAACTGGCTTTTTTTTTTTTTTTTTTACTCCGAACATGGCTGTCACTTAACGTGTTTGTATAAATACTGTTTAATAACAAAACTTACAGAATTCACATCAAACACGTGGTATCATAGGAGAACTGAAGGCTTAAATACACAGAGCAAATGAGATGATTAACAAGGTGATTAACAAGACACAGGTGAATGACATGGCTAATTAGACAGACTGGGGAAAACCACAGGGAACTGAACCAAAAAACACAATGAAGGGGGAAACAGAGAACATACATGTAACAGTACGCCCCCTCCCAAAAAGGCGCGTCCCCTCGCTGTGAATAGACCAACTGAGGAGGAGGGAGAGAGAGAGCAAAAGAAAACACAGAGTCTGGTGAATATAATATTGTCCATGGAGGAGTGGAAGTTGTGAGGAGCCAGTGAGGAGCCAGGAGCAGGAGAAGCCAGGATGTAAGCAAGGGACCAACCAGGACGAGGCCCCAGGGCAGAGTCGAAGGTGGGAGGAGCCATGGTGCCAACTTGATGGAAGGTAACCTGGGACCAACCGACGGAGATGCAGCTGTAGGAGGAGGAGACACAGGTGATGACAAGCTGATAAGCCCACGTGATACTGATGGCACTGGAGACCGAGGTGGAGCCGCGGCGATGAGCATCCGAGGTGGAGACGGATAACCAGAGGACAGAGGCTGAGCCGGTGGGACAGAGGAAGGAGGCCGAGCTGGGGGGAAGGCGAAGCCAGATGGAGCCGAAGGTGCAGGCAGGTCCACGGCTGACCAAGGCGCAGCCGGAGGGACGAGGGAGCCCGGAGAAGCTGTATGGCCGGTGGTTTCCGGTGGAGCCGAGGGAGGGAGGATCCAGGGTGGAGCTGATGTGTCGACATGCCATGGTGGCATGATAGGCACAGAGGCTGGAGGTGGAGCCTGGGGACCCTCTGTGCTGGATGGAGCTGGTGGCTGGAAGACACTGGGCAGGTCCTCAAAGTCAATGGGAGCTGCAGAGGGGCTGAAGGACAGCAGCGGGGCTGAGGAACTTGCTGATTCAGGAGATGGAGGCTGGATGGGCATTCAGGAGAGACAGGGGGTGCTGGAGATACAGGAGACGCTAAAGAAACAGGAGACGCTGGAGAAACAGGGAGTGCTGGAGAAACAGGGGGTGCTCACGCACATGGTCAGACTCTAGCAATGGTCCGGGCTCCTTCCGTCCATCACGGCAGGCCGGTCTCCACGGTCTGCGGTGGGTGCAGGAAACTCCATAATGCCGGTCGCGGTCAGTGGTGGATGGCTGGTCTCTGGCGGTAGTGGAGTGGGACTGGTAATGCTGTCATTTTCAGCAGAGCCAATGGTAAGTGGCGAGTATGGGTTTTATGGCCTTATTTCAGTGACTTCATTTTTTTTCACTAACCACACTTAAACATACTTTTCCCAAAAATACAAACTTTTGCGTACATGCTGCTCATATATTATTGTGGTAGAGTTTGTGCTGAATACCATTTAATCAGACTTAATACACACAAAAGTTATTTCTTTCTTTCTTTCTTTCTTTCTTTATTATTCATCTTTGATTGTGCTGCACAGCATCTACTGTATATTTTTAACCACAAAGCTAAACATCCTCCAGATCACAACATTGTCTGAGCAATTCAGTATCTGTATGTCTGTACTAAATGTGTCAGACCTAAACTATATAAATAATAATAAAAACAATTATTTGTGAAACCCATAGGAAGCCCTCTCTACTGTAATGTTTCCTCTTCACTCTTCTGGAACTACTAGTGATGTGGATCATAATTTTAAAATGAAAAACATTTTTATAAATGTTAACAAAATCCAGACATCCATCATAATGAATTGGTAATTACTTAATAAAGAACTGGTCATTATTTATAATTGGTAATGGTGAGTTAGTAGTTAGTAGTTCCAAATAAAACTGTCTGATCTCATTTAGTAATTATTTATTCCCTAATCAGGAACAATCTCAGTCCTAAATTTGCCATTACTTACTGATTAGGGGTCATTAATTTTTTTTTAATTTTTTTATATATTTTCCTTTTAGTTCTCTTATAATGTTAATAATATTTTTTTGCACACACAAACTAATGTCATTGCATAGGAAACCATAGCAACGCCCATTCGCTATTCGTCATTTACAGACAAAGCATGATGAAATCATTTACTTACGGTTTGTGATGCTTCATCTGTCTGCAAAAGTTTCTTTGTGATCTCTCCATTACACTGTGCCTCGATTACAAAACAAAATGCTCCCGAACAAACATGTAATCCTCGGACGTGATCCAGGATGCCATAAAATAAACCATTTACTTGTTTCCGACGCTGGGATCCTTCTGAAGGTTGTACAGAGATTGTGCCAGTGGGCGGGGCCTATGGTGAGATGATGTATAACTATTGGTCGATGTCTTGCTCTGGAGGCGGGCATATGCAAATGTATTTGCCCGTGTGATGTCACAGATCCCGCAATATCAAAATGAGCTGTTTTTGAAGCTTGAATAATTAAATGCTTTGTTTATAATGAGGAGGACGTTTTAACCTCTGAAACTTGCAGGATGTTTAAATGGCACAAAGTTCTCTTATATGTCAAAAGATCAAGGCAAAATGTATTTCTTATTTCATGACCCCCTTATTTTGTTTCCATGTTAGTTAATAGTAGTAGTATATTTATTTGTCCTACCTGCATGGTTAATTAATATTACCAAAATCTCTTTAAGGCAAGTCATTTCACTCGGCGGCCATCTTTGAAATGCTTCTCGGGCAGCTGTTTCAGTCATGCAAGTACAAATCTCTTTGAATAGGGAAACATCGAGTTCTCCAAAGATGTTCACCAAGCTTATGATTGAATTTCATTTTTGAAATCACCAATGAAATCTGACAACAACAGTCTCATACATTTGTTTAGGCTAGACCAGCCAATGCGCATATGCAGTTATAAGCGTGAGTCTCATAACCCTGACTGTTTCTATAGCAACCAGAGTTTTTAACGGCAGCTGCCGTGACGCGATGACTTTACCAATCAGCGATTGGCTCTTTTATTTAGAAGACGGGACTTATTCTGCCACTTTTTCCCATTCATAGTAATATGAGTGCACCGTCTTTGAACATCTAAAGTCTTTGTAATTACACTGTAACAAGGACACATTAAAATAAAGGATTACACTTTATTTGAAGGTGTCATTGTTACAGTGTAATTATATATTTAAGTGCTGAGTAATATTAATTAACTACATGTACCTACTATAAGGTTAGGGTAGGATTAGGGTTTGGGTGAGGGTTAGTTGCATGTAATTATGCATAATTTACTGTTATTACTATGGTAAGAACATGTAACATATGTTACAAGGACACTGTAAAATAAAGTGTAACCAAATATTTCTCTGCTAGTGTCACCTTTGCCCTATGCAGGATTTTACCAAGCCTATTCAAAGCATTGACAACAACACCTGACTGAGGCTGCTGTCCTTGCCTTTAAACGTGTTACAGACTCACTATTGTGTGTCAACTTGCAAAAATGAAGTTGTCTAGACAATTTTATGAAGGGGTTATTAAATAATATACCTAATTTTATTTATTTATGCTTTTTATTTGAATGTATGTTTTACACTTTTACCCAGTATTACTGTAGAATATGCATTTATTTAGTTAGTTACAGTATCTTAGAAGCATGTTCACACCAGACTCTACTGGAATCAAGTGCACACTTAGCAGATTCTTTAGTGTATGCTTCGCATGAAGAGCGTTATTTGTGTAACAGTTGTCAAGTCATTCATGCTGTTGAATAGCTGTTAGGATTCTCCCTAGAATTTAATTGGCTTCACAGGTAGTAGACACTGAGTCAGCTGTCTAAGTTTTGGGAAAGAGTTGTGATGTGGTTTCTCAGTTACCTAATTTATAATACCTCTTTATATCGAGCACACACGAGAGATGAAAATCCCATTGCACAGGGTAAATATCATCATGGGTTAAGATTTTTCCCAATACATACACTCAACTCCCTCAGGAGAAAATAAGGCTAGTGTGTGCTAATGAATTAGAGTGCAGTGTTTGACTACAGTAGCTTCAGGTGTTCTATGACATTCTCTCTGAGAAAGTGCCTGTCAAACGTTTCTCCCTCCCACTGAGTCACGGTTTGAATACCACACCACCTATTTTTCCTCCTTGAGTAAGAGCCTCATATTATCACTATATCAGACTATATGAGCCATAAAAGCCTGATGTATCAAATACAATACTCAACAAAATACACATATGCAAACTAAAACACATAAAAACAACTATTATTTCATATGTAAGGCAATACAGAGTTATAGTTCAGACGCATGGTGGGGACACCAACAAACCAAAATCCCATGCATACAAGCTACTGGTAGTCATTTGTGGTGGTTGATCTTTTCAACGAAGCAGCACTAAACACATAGCAGTGCAATCAAGGTACTGTGAAAAATGCTAATGCGAGTCGCTAATGTATGATGAGGCCATGCTCATGTATTGGCTTTGTGCCATGCGTTTCACGACCACATGCTTTCTTCTGTGTGACTGCATGCTGGTGCCATGACCTTCTCCATTAACCCCTCAGTGTGTGTATTATTTGAAGTGTAAAGATTATTGAGCTCTCTCATTGGATTGCTGTCCAAAGGTTACATCACAATGCACTGCTGTCCATCACTGCTTAATATTTGAAACCTGTAAATGAAATGTTGGGTTTTGGTCTGACGTGTCCTCTGTTTACTCAGCTATACACATGTCCTTCTGTGTTTGACTGGCCAAATGGTAATGAGCACACAGACAGAGCAATTCAATCAGCATTACAGTGCAAATGCTCTGCAAGCTGGTGAATCTAAACAAAAGGACAGCTGTTTAGGAGGATAATAGTGTTGCTTAAAGGTGAAGTATTTTATTTCAAGTTTAACCCAGCTTGCAATGATGACTACAAACATGCAAAGTTTGATTATCCCAAAATGTGTAAACATGGTGACTGATAGTGTGTGCTCTGTTTGTTTGAGCATCCGGTCATAGCAACACTGACTCAACCAATAGCATGAGTTTGGGGCGGGACTGTCTGTTTCACCAACCAATGGCAGACGGGGAGAGCATGTGTAACGGACGTAGGCCAGTAAGAGCTGTGCATGTAAACCACACTCCCCAGATCTCAAGAGGCACGCTAGTGACTGATGCTAGTGGCTGAGGTCTTTAGCGTCCTTGTTAGCACGCCCGCCTCCCACGCCGGAGACGTCGGTTTGAGTCCTGCTCGGAGTGGGTCAAATAGAACTGGTTACATTTGGTGCCGTGAACCGGATGGAAGTGAGGTTTGGGGGGTGAGTGTAACAGACGTAGGCCATTAAGAGCTGTGCGCATAAACCTCACTCCCCTGGCCTCAAGAGGCACGTTAATGGCTGCGGTCTTTAGCATCCTTGTTAGCGCTCCCACCTCCCATGCCAGAGACCCCGGTTCGAATCCCGCTCGGAGTGGGTTATGTAGGATTGGTTACATTAGGTACCGTGACCCAGATGGAAGTGAGGTTTAGAGGTTGAGTGTAACGGACGTAGGCCAGTAAGAGCTGTGTGTGTAAACCTCACTCCTCTGGCCTCAAGAGGCCTGTTAACGACTGATGCGGAGACCCCGGTTCGAATCCCGCTCGGAGCGGGTTGAGTAGGATCAGTTACACATGCAACAAAATGTAATTTTGCAGTAAGCATCACAGACATGTTTTTTCCAGTGAGCCTGAGTTGAAGTAACTATAACTTGGTCTCTTAATCAGACATGATGTAACAAGATCCATTCATTACAATGACAACCAACGTATATATAGACCGGATATTGACTACTCTCTATAAACAGATTGATGTGATTTAATATTTAATATTTGATATGGTTGCTGTTGTTTACTACTCTAGCTACTGTAGATAATGACTAAGAGAAGACACCAGATTAACTGTTTTTTCCCCTCTTTGGTTTCACTACTAAAACTTCAAACACACAGATCACCACTCGCATCTGATTCATGTATTGCACAAGATGCTAAAAACCGAAGTCAATTGGAAATGCATGCAATAGCATAATAATATACAATAGCAATCCACCTCCGCAAGGAAGGAAGGAAGGAAGGAAGGATTGCATTAAGACTAATTGCTTAACATCCTAAAATACAGCTTTCACACCAACCAAACCCTGGCTTAGGTCCACACCAAAAGCTAAAGCATTTTTGATGCACCTTAGATACAAGTGTCTTGTAGAAGAGTTCAGGGATACGATCTGATGAAATGCAATAATCAGTCCAACTCAGAAACTCAAATTGCCACAGGGGCTGGTAGTTTGAGAACATCAATTCTTCAGTTCTTTGCCCTGAGGAGTTTGTCTGACTGGGTAATTCTTGGCTGACTTTTGGGCGTTTCATATTTTCTCTTGCTCTCTCTCTCTCTATTTCTTGGCTTGTCTGAATCAATTGAACAAACTGGCATGATATTTGATGGCCCCTGAGCTCCAATTATTACAACAATATTATGGCACGGGTAAGTCAGGAGTTTCTCAGCAGAATGCCAATATTACAGGGAGGCTATTTGTATTTGCCGCTAGTCCTTTAGGGGACCAGCAAGGGCAAACTGCTCAATAACTCAATTTCTAACAATTAGCCCCTGACATATCTCTATGTGAAACTGATACATCACTATATTGTGGATGAAATATCTGAAAAAAAAGAAGGATTAGCCATTTCGGTTCTCCACGGACCAAGTCTCATGTGAATGAGAACCTGTCAAGAAAAAGTGGCGTACAAAAGTAAGAGTCGGTCAATCTCTTTCAGGAGTTATAAATAATTTTGCTTCCCAACACTTTCATTGGGATCAGCTTTCGTGTGCACGCAACATAAAGTTTACAATAATAATGAGGTTCGCTCACTTTTCACCTACTCTGCGCTAGTGCAATTTCTTGTTTCCATGCACCATAATTCAAACAGATTGAATCAGATGACATTAAACAGTTGTTTTGGCTTTGCAACTACAGCAATACTTTACCAAAAACATTCACACGGGTGGAAGAAAGGCCATGATTGTTAAATCATTTCAGAATATGTAGAGTATGCTTATGTATTGCGGCTACATAATTATGGCTCATGTTCATATTTACAGCCGGACCCTTAGGCTGGGTTAATAGGCCTGTCATCACCTTACTGTTCATGGCTGAAGTGGAACAAATCCTAAAAACAGGGTGAGGCCGTGGGCCAAGACTAACCTTGCTGCATCAAAAAAAGGTGAAAGCCCCATGAGAAGCAGGTTGAGTTGGTGTATAAATGAAGGCCAGGTACTCTCTATTTAACAGCTTTTGCAAGCCAGGTCAATTGAATCAACCCTTTAATCATTTGTGTATAATTAACATTTAAATTACAATGGCCATTTGTTTGATTCGCAAAAAAAGTAAGCACCATGCAAACCTCACAAAGAGATGAGATGAGATGAGATGAGATGAGATAGGTAAATCACAACAGTTAATTGGTTTTCAAGTTTCGTTAGATTTGTCGGATTGATTTTTTATTTGTTTCTAATCATTGTCGGGTTTGTGTCTAATGCCTTTTCACTTCTCAAGAGTAGAAGTGCAGGATGTGAAGAAATCTAGGGTTATGATTTCAACAAACCCTATAACCCTACATTTAAGTTTGGCACATTCATGCTTCAGACAGAAATGATACATCAAGTTATGCAGCTTGCTGAGAAGAGGTGAAGACGGGTGAAAGACTTGGGATAATAAGCAACGACCTAGAAAAACTCTAGTAACAGCCCAAAACACCTTAGGATTGTGCCGTCGGGGTTTGCACAGACATGCAAGACTTCCATTTTCTTTAGTAAATGTAAAAGTCTTGTTTTATTTACTGTGTGTATAAGTGCATATCAGAAGCTGATGTTCTTGTTCAGGGGTATAAATCTCCACAGCTCTGCTCCTGTAGTTTTCAAATCAGCCTGAAGGATTTGATGAGCTGGAACAGGTGCGTTTAACTAGGGTCGAAGCTAAACTCTTTTGCCCCCCTGTTCTAGATCGAATCTATTTTGTGTAATGTTATTTAAAAAATATGAAATCAAAATTGAATCTTTTTTGGCTTTTAGTATGAATATGTTAGCCTTACTGTTATCTACAAGCTCCAAAACAATGACAAAATTTACATTTAGAAGATATAAGCGCTCACTTCCACCAATATGATCAATGATTTTGATGACAACCTGCACTTCAGCGTCACATCAGATATTCTGTCCAATCAAATGCTCTCTATAATCTGAAGCCCTGCCCCCTAAATTATACACAGACGCTGAAGCTGTGGCTGAAATCGCTCACTTGTTCACACAATTGCTGTTTTCTACATGGTGAATGGCACATAGTGCACTATATAGGGGATAGGGAATGATTCAGACAGTGCACTATATAGGGGATAGGGAGCAATCAGACAGTGTGCTATATAGGGGATAGGGTATGATCAGACAGTGCACTATATAGGTGATAGGGAAGAATCAGACAGTGCGCTATATAGGGGATAGGGAACGATCAGGCAGTGCACTATATAGGAGATAGGGAACAATCAGACAGAGCACTATATAGGGGATAGGGAATGATCAGACAGTGCAATATATAGGGGATAGGTAACGACTCAGACATTGCATTATATAGGGGATAGGGAACAATCAGACAGTGCACTATATAGGAGATAGGGAACAATCAGACAGAGCAATATATAGGGGATAGGGAACGATTCAGACAGTGCACTATATAGGGGATTGGTAATGACTCAGACAGTGCATTATATAGGGGATAGGGAACAATCAGACAGTGCACTATATAGGAGATAGGGAACAATCAGACAGAGCAATATATAGGGGATAGGGAACGATTCAGACAGTGCACTATATAGGGGATTGGTAATGACTCAGACAGTGCATTATATAGGGGATAGGGAACAATCAGACAGTTCACTATATAGGGGATAAGGAACAATCAGACAGTTCACTATATAGGGGATAAGGAACAATCAGACAGTGCACTATATAAGAGATAGGGAACAATCAGACAGTTCACTATATAGGGGATAAGGAACAATCAGACAGTGCACTATATAAGAGATAGGGAACAATCAGACAGTGCACTATATAGGGGATATGGAGTGATTCAGACAGTGTAATTATGCTTTCCATTGGGATGAATGAAGTCTGGTTTCATGTTAGTGTCAGTGAACCGCCGCAGCTCCGGTCCAGAGACACGATAGCACAGAGCGGATCATGTGATCGAGTCGGTCCAGAGCGGATCATGTGATCGAGTCGGTCCAGAGACACGATAGCACAGATCGGATCATGTGATCGAGTCGGCGCAGACCAGGAAACGCATCGGACCCGTTTGAATTCTGCACAGAATGCTGTATTTTAAAGCGATATGGAGGAGATGAGGAGGAGAAACAGTTAGAGATTAGAAAGAAAATGGCTCTATCCGAGCTGTGATATAAACCAAATGCTATTGGCTTTTTTTTAAAAGGGGGAGGAGCTGTTTGATAAGTCCCGCCCTGTCTTCCTGTTTCAGTGGAAATTACATCAACACATTGAATAATGCTGCGCGTTTCAATGGCCTTTAAGTGAAACACTTCAGCCTCCATGCATACCTAAAATCTGAATGCGAATCACATAGCATGTGTCCATTACCAGTCATATGATGGAGATTTTTCTTCTTAATTTTTGTTGATTCATAACTGGAGGTGTTCGTGCAAATCCAAAGATTTTAATAGCAACCTGGCAAATTAGCTCTGGAGCCACTAAACGCTTCACGCTAACATCTATCTGGCCAGGGTGCTGCCTCATTAAGTTAAATAATTAATGAATCTGTCATGATTATGAAACTGCTCACAAGCAAGACAAATTGTACTCATAGTTTAATTAGGCTAGACGCCTGCCACTCAAACGCTGCACTCCAGCTCTGCTCAATGTTGGCCGGAGACACTCCGTGTCCAAGATAACGCTCCAAATGGGAATTCGCTTCATATCCCAGACCCCAACATTAGCCAAATTGTGGAACTTAATTAATATTCTGAGCAAATTTTCACAGCCAGATGACCAGCACTAATTGCTCAGTGTTGCACCTGTGGTCTGTAACCGCTCATGACTGGCCGATGTGTTTGCAGAGGTCTGCAAAATTTGAGCAAGTGAAGGGCTATCCATCTTCAGATTGTCCGGCGAGCCGCAGCGCTGTGTGAATCAAGCGCACTGAGACATAATGCATGCACAAACCAAACAACCACAAGGTCACACCACAATATCATCAGAGGCCTTGAGTGGCCCAACACGGAACACTTTGAATAATGAGACCTACTTCCTCCACCTCATCTACACTCTGACAGAGCGAACGGAGCGCTGCCAGACCGGCCAACCTTCAGAACAAAAGAGTAAAGAAATAAATGAGATGACATCGACATGCAGATGGAGAAGGAGAGAAAGAGTTCAAGGGAGGAAGAAGAACCTCTTTCAACCCGTCTAACCACAACAGACAAAGGCTAGACAGGCCCACTTCAGAGGATGAGAAAAACGTGGCAATCTGACAGCTACTATGAGATCTAGGAGAATCATTTGCATACAGTACAATCGGCTGGACACTTCAGAATTCACTGCAACTAAATGGTCCTCAAGCATCTCCAAAGAGACAACCCAATTATACTAGATTTTCACATTTTTAGATACATTTGTACTCACCAATATATGTAATTCTGCACTTTTCTGTTCACAAGGCATTTGCATTATGTTTGGTGCATATTGATGCTTACTCTGGCCCGGAAATATCCATTTAGATATGAAGTGGCCATCTGACTAAAATATTAAACCACCAATGGCAATTCACTTCATTGTACATGCCGTCTAGGGGTGGGCAATAAATCATACAGAACATGATGTTTACTTTCATCTTTGATGTCATGAACTGTCTTAGCAAGGAAATAGTGCTCCTATATATTTATTGTAGTTTTTTTGAGTTAACACTTTGGAATGTGTTATAGGATAATTTTTTTTTTTTTCGTGATGTGCTGAAATATGCCTCGAAACACGTATTTTCTTAGTTCCTTCAGTTTTTCGATGGATGGATGGATGGATGGATGTGGGACAAGTTACATGGTATAGATAGATAGATAGATAGATAGAATGACAGAAGGATAGATAGATAGATAGATAGATAGATAGATAGATAGATAGATAGATAGATAGATAGATAGATATATTGATAGATAGATAGATAGATAGAATGGCAGAAGGATAGATAGATAGATAGATAGATAGATAGATAGATAGATAGATAGATAGATAGATAGATAGATAGATAGATAGATAGATAGATAGATAGATGTGGGACAAGTTACATGGTATAGATAGATAGATAGATAGATAGATAGATAGATGGATGTGGGACAAGTTACATGGTATAGATGGATGGATGGATGGATGAGTGGAGTTACATGCTTTAGTTTAATACTTTGGGTTTGTGAACCCTTAACTCTAAATATGAGCTGTACTAATAGCAGGGATGGGATGGGGGTGATATGGATGACTGACATCTCTGATCATATTTCAGCCATCCTCTAATAGAAACAGGAACGCCTTCAGCTGGTATTTTTATCTATCAGCTCAACAGGAAATGTGGCGTGTGTCGTGCTGTGACATGGGTCTCTTTCAGACAATGGCTCATCTATTTCTGCACTGTCAGCTCGCCCTTAAAGCACAGTTGTCAAACTTAATTGTATTACCTGCAGAGCTGGGAGCCCTCTTATTAATTTATTCCTGGAGGAGGGAGAAAATAGGATGTGAGATGAGGTTATGTGGCTGTGGAGTGTGTTTATACTCTCTGAAACATGGATTCGGCAAAGTAGCATTAACTTGGAATGACAAGAGTAAGCGCGCTGGTGTCGTCCAGTAGAGGAGCCAGTCATTTGATTCCTCCGGCCTCATTATGCAGAATCTGAAGATAATCATCTTTGGCACAAATGCAGTTATTTGAGATACACAATATGGTATGAGCTCAAAATACTTTTACCATAGTGCACGATTTGTAAACTATTGTGATGTTTGCATCCCATAATCAGCTCCATATGTGTGGCTTTTCTACTGTAGTAAACTTGCTCAGTAGCTCACCCGGTACAGCATTTTACTTGCGAGGAGTCGCGTGAAATACAAGTTACGATTAAAGACTGGTAGAAATTAGCAAATTCTTCAGCAAATTATTTTTTATCTCACGTTTGCTTTTGTTAACACTATCTGTTAGGGTTTAGGGTCGGGTTTTGTGTAGACGCGATATAGTCGGGGTGTTCGATTTTGTGTTTTTCTATACAAGATTGGTGTCATTGTCCCCAGAATGTGTCTGTTTCAGCTCAAAATACCCCACAGATCATTTATTATACCGTGCTGTAAATGCCCATTTTTGAGTGGAAGGATAAACATGCTGTTTTTGTGCACGTGTCTTTAAATGCAAATGAGCTGCTGTGAAAAACTGCAATGTCACGTGAGCGCGGGATGTTTTAGTTTTGGCAGAGTATCAGAGGCACGAGCTGTACAGGCTCCGCCCTCTTCTGGATAGTGGGTGGAGCCTGTACAGCTCGTGCCTCTGATACTCTGCCAAAACTAAAACATCCCTTTGGTTTTGATGATTATCTCTATCGCGCTCACGTGACATTGCAGTTTTTCATACGTTTTAAAGCCATATCAGTCTAAACTTTTGATATATGGTTTTCTGAGCACACACACCCGAAGCACGCGCACAGAAAGCTGGATATCAGACGGAGCGTCCCGTGAGTATCAAACTAAGTTCTCTTTCACTTCTTATTGTGCTTAAACTGTCAAACACACACAAGGTTATGTCAAAAACACACACAGTTCACATAAACACAGTCGGTTATGTCTGTGAACGTAAAGAAATCACATGTGTGTATTAGATCTGTGTATTAAAGTGACAGCAGTGTAATATACCGTACCTACTGCTATATCTGCTGTTAATATGAATCAAACGACAAAAGAATAACAGAAAATCACTCACTGCTCTCGACTGAATAACTTTAGTAGCTTTAATAAGGACACATATCCTACTTGAATGCTCTGGCGAGGAGATAAACATGGTGGACTGTGTTCAGCTCACTGAGGGGAGGAGCTAAGCTAATAGGGCAGTTGTGGGCGGGGCCTGTGCAATGTGATGTCACACTGGAGCACATTCGTGATTGGCTCATTTCAGATTTATGGGGAAAATAACAAACGGAGTGGATGGATTTTTACCACATTAGGGTGGTTGTGTACACACACTGCCGATATGTTCAAAAACAATATAAAAGTGAATTTTACATAATAGGTCCCCTTTAAAGTAAGCTACATGTAGGATACAAGTATGTGACTGTGACATATGTTATTCTGTGACTGCTCTAAGTCTCCGATGCTCGGTATAATGGCATCTGAATACTTGGCGTCTGAATAAGAGTCAATTCCTGTCCTAGAGTCAACCCCAAGCGAGGAACTGACTCTTTTGGAGTCGACTCCCCATCACTACGACAGACCATCCAAACTGCTGCGATACATCGCCAACATTGCCAGATTCAAGTTCATCTGTTTAGGATAAAACCAAACACCCTTCTAGCGCCACTCACTGGACATTTCACTGTGACATGCAACAAGTAATGCAAAACCGTTTTGAAAAAATGTCGCCACAGGAATGTTTTTCCAATGACCCTGGGTTGAAAATAAACATTAGACTGGAGGCTAAAACTTTTTAAAAAGATCATAAAAACAGCCTTGATTTCCTGGAAGAATATCATTAGAAAGAAGCTAGTCAGAGCAGCTAGCATGTGAAGCTCTCGACCACTGTGCTGTCGGCTATCAGGTGGCCAATGCTCGGCTAGCCAATGGGCAGCAGGAAAACAAAGCCACGATGACATTTTATCTGATGGAGAGTCCTGTGGGGGAAAGCCGTGGCGCTGAACTGTCAGGCAGATTTCTGTGAGATGTGGAAGGGATGAAAAAAAAGCCAAACAAACAGGGGCCCTGGCACAAGCTCCCATTACCAGGCGCAGGAGCTCCCATGGGATCGCAGGAGGCAGAGATGAAACACAAAGAGATCTAACCTTTTTTATTCTCTGGGAGAACGGAGTTCTTTGGTGCTGAGAGATTAAAAGGGAATGGCAGAGTGAGACAGATTAAAACGAATCAAAGCGCCGCATTACTTATTTGCGATGGATGTCAGCTGAAGAAGAAAATATTGCATTTGTGCAGTGATGAGGTGCTGTTTAATTGGCAACATTTGGTGTTGTGAGAGAGAACATTTTACACGTCAGGAGAATATTTAACTTCAAACAATCCCCCATAAAGTATGTATGTAGAGGTAAAATACTTTGCTTAGCTTCTCGTCCCATGCTGCTTTGCAAATTATGTAATTGAATTAGTTTAGAGTGGGGTTGTGTGTCTTTTTAATGTATTTTCCTTTAGGAAAAGACAACTGCCGTCTTTTATGCTAACATCCGATGTTATCTAACATTACCTAGCTATGTTACCTACCTCCGTTAGCATACAAAACATTGTTTTCTTTGATTTATGGACATGTAAGTAATATAGTACCTCAACTAGGAATTTGTGAACAAAACATGATGTGCTAAAAAGGAGAGTAGCTACATTTACATGCACCCAAATAATCCATTAGTAATCAGAATGATTGCTAAATCGGTCCGAATGAAATTTCTAGCGGATTGAGAGGGGTGCCGTACACCTGAAATAATCTGATCAACAGGAAAGAAATTAAGCATGGTGACGCTTGAATTCGGATTCAAAAATGCCTTGCAAACATGCGCAGTGCTGTGATGTGTATGTAAGGAATAATTGACTCCAGGCCGCTGAATTATTAGAAAAATAATGCACACCTGAGGTGGTAATGAGGCCGTGAAACTGAGTTACATCTCGGGTGTGCATTATTTTTCAATAATTCAACAGCTTGGAGTCAATTATTCCGCTTATACTACAGTTATCACACTTCAAAACATTGTTCAGGGGATGCATTTCTAGTCATTTGTCAGGTTTTTGTCCTTAAAACGCTCTTGTGTGCAGGACTACTTTCTTTTTATATCTAATCCCACGCCTCTGCTGCTAATTACGTCATTTTAGAGCTAGGCTTCAAGCCACTGATAGCAGACTAAGGGCCATATTTACCAAATTAGCGTAACAGACGCAGCCGATCATTTCCATAATGACAACGCAATCTACCAGTTAGCATCTGGTTTAAGATGTGCTTTTTTGGGAGGTAAATAATGTCGCAAATACCAGTAAATTGACGAGCGCAAACCTTAGTAAATCATCTTGCGTGATTTATTTAAATACTCTCCTCCCATAAATACTGCGTCTGAAAGGGAAACTTCTACAAATGCATATGCAATAAGATCCGCCGCAAAAATAACCCTGTCCACGCCTTTTCAGCGCTCATTTATCACTCATGTTATACCTCGCTAGTGAGAAATGTCATGTAGCTTTTAAGTTGTTAAACTATTTTACTGATAAACTCTTCAGAGCAGCGCTGACAACACGTTTCTGTGCGAGTGTGTGTACGTTTGAGTCGGGGATATGTGCTTCTGTACATCATAAAACGGAAGTTAGTGGGAATAATTTGTGGTTTTTTATATTTATTTGCTTGGTCAGTGTCGTTGTGTGTTTTGGTTCTTTTGCTGTTGTCGGCTGTAAGGATCTTTGAAATAACTCAAATCATTTGGCGGAGTGATATGGAACTGTAATGCGGTCAAGATCTGCTGGAACTACTTTAGCCGTGCGTTTCCCTGAAAATAATTGCATACCTTAGAACGTTCGTCGACCAATCAGATTCAAGCATTCAACAGCCCCGTAGCATAAGTTGACATACATTGTATGCCTTACGAGCCTATTTATTTATGTTTCATGTGGTCAGCGGAGGAGACTGAATATTTACTAAAGGCTCCAGTAATTCAGAATGCAGTGACTGGGCACTGTATGCATGTGCTGACGTTTTCAGAATATGGAATCAGATTGGAATCATTCAGATTGACGAAAATCTGTGCATGTAAACATATCTAATGATTTATAGTGATTGTGGCCAAAAGCATAAACCTCAGACCTCAGATCAATCTTGAAGGGTTTACTTTATCATTAAAAGTCCGTTTCACCAGGGAGGTTTGATGATACCTTGACTTTAAAACGATCATTTCAATCGATTCACTAAGCAACTTTGATTTTTAAGATGAAAGTACCCTGATGCACAACCATTTTTCACAGTAAAGGGGCAGTGTTGACATATTTTTCATGGGGATGTATGCTGTACCAGCGGTTATGATATTGAACACATCCTTGAATTAAAGCACTTGCAAACAGGTTGTTTTGACAGTTCTTTGTACTACAGGTCCAGAGTTATTCCCCATGCACATTTTATGACATTTGTTTCAAATATTTCATTCTGTTCACCCAAATGACATATATGTCAGATTCATAATAAATATATTAGGAATGGATCAAGAGAATGGTCGATCCAACTTTCTTAGTCTTTAGTATTTTTAGCTTTAATGCTTTTAAGAGGGGTGGATTTTGCGACACAGAGCGGGTTTTGGCTTTCTGCATCACCACTAAAAATATTAAAGCCAAAAAATCTTATAAACTACAGCTCAAACTAGTCAATTTCACTTACGGATTGGCAGCATGTCACAGTATTTGTGCACACAGCTTTACAGCCGAATTAACTGAGGCAATAATCAAACACTTTCTCCTAAACTCCTTTCTCAAGTGTAGTGTTAGGAAGGCTGATTCATTATAGTGGACTGCTTTATTTAGACAGTTTGTGTAAATCAAGCTGTGAAAAAAAAACACTCAACAATTCATTCAGTTCATTCCCTCAGAAGTTTCTGTGAGGCATTCTCATGTAGCACAATATTTCGTATTTTGCTGTTGTTCATCACGGATGTTCATGTTTAACTGTCACCCTAAATGAGATCCTCATAGTTTTTGTGCTGGATAAATGAATAAAGAACTGTGAAGTTATACATATCCATCGGGGGCAGCCATAATGCTTTGTAAAATAAATTAATAAATTAATAAAAATTCCTAAAAATTCAAAATAGTCATCAAAGATAAGAATTTTGGGCCCCGAGAGCCAAAGCACTGATGTCTATCAGTAAAACTGGATATGAAGGTAAAAAGGTAAGATCAGATGTTTTATCAGGCTATTATTATTTACATTTAGACACCTACGTGTATGACACATAGAAGGCCTTGGGACTGAGAATCATACTGTGTTTACCTTTTTAAGAAAAGAATGGACGAAAATATAAAAGTATGGAAAAGTATATTTTTATATTTTGCTCAAAGTCATACTCTTCATGTGGCACTTCACGTCTTTAGTGGGAGAGAGAAGCAATGCACATGGAGCGGAAAGGGCTTGAATAAAGCGTGTTTGGCTCTCAATAAAATTATTGGAGGGCATAGTGCCGAAAGATAATTACCATGAATGGCCCTGAGCACTTTTGGCAGGTACCGCTCCGTTGTTTTGGTGTGCTGCTCACTTTAATCTGCAGAAACGGTAAAACAGTTAATAAAAATTAACGGTATGTCCCGAAACAGACCGTGGTCCGCCATTTGAATACCACTGGTATAAGACCAAATAGTGATCCAGAACGCAGCGGCACGTCTTGTCTTCAACGAGCCCAAAAGGGCCCATGTCACACCTCTCTTCATCTCTCTGCACTGGCTACCACTCGCTGCCCGCATTAAGTTCAAGGCTTTGACGCTTGCTTATGGATCCACCACAAGCTCAGCACCCGCATACTTCGACTCGCTCCTACGAGTCTACACCCCTACCAGAAGCCTCCGCTCAGCTACGGAGCGGCGGCTTGTGTTACCATCCCAGAGAGGCATGAAATCCCTCTCCAGAACTTTTTCATGCACCGTTCCCGGCTGGTGGAACGATCTTCCCACCTCCATCCGGATCGCAGAATCACTGACATCATTCAAAAGACAGCTAAAAATCCATCTCTTCTGTGAGCACTTAATCTTATCATAAAAAAGCAAAAAATAATCATTCTAATTCTTCTATTTTTCTCTATTCCCTCCCTATTCTAGCTTAGGCTACTCTGAGTAATGTCCAAAACTTAGTATTTAAGACACTTTTTGCATTTCTTTGCCTCTTCATGACGGATCGCTTCCTGAACTCCTCAGTTGTAAGTTGCTTTGGATAAAAGCGTCTGCTCAATGCATAAATGTAAATGTAAATTCAGACAACCCAACTTGAAAACATGTTAATTGCACACCCTTAATAAATACACTGATCAGGCATAGCATTATGACCACCTTCCTAATATTGTGTTGGTCCCCCTTTTGCTGCTAAAACAGCCCTGACCCATCGAGGCATGGACTCTACTAGACCCCTGAAGGGTGTGGTATCTGGCACCAAGATGTTAGCAGCAGATCCTTTAAGTCCTGTAAGTTGCGAGGTGGGGCCTCCATGGATCGGACTTGTTTGTTCAGCACATCCCACAGATGCTCGATTGGATTGAGATCTGGGGAATTTGGAGGCCAAGTCAACACCTCAAACTCGTTGCTGTGCTCCTCAAACCATGGTGGCAGGGTGCATTATCCTGCTGAAAGAGCCACAGCCACCAGGGAATACCGTTTCCATGAAAGGGTGTACATGGTCTGCAACAATGCTTAGGTAGGTGGTACGTGTCAAACATCAAAACGGATAGTGCATCCTGGTGCCATGTGTTCCCCAGGTAAGCAACACACACACACCCGGCCATCCACGTGATGTAAAAGAAAACGTGATTCATCAGACCAGGCCATCTTCTTCCATTGCTCCGTGGTCCAGTTCTGATGCTCACGTGCCACTGTTGCAGCTTTCAGCGGTGGACAGGGGTCAGCATGGGCACCCTGACTGGTCTGCGGCTATGCAGCCCCATACACAACAAACTGAGATGCACTGTGTATTCTGACACCTTTCTATCAGAACCAGCATTAACTTCTTGAGCATTTTGAGCTACAGTAGCTCGTCTGTTTGATCGGACAACACGGGCCAGCCTTCGCTCCCCACGTGCATCAATGAGCCTTGGCCGCCCGTGACCCTGTTGCCGGTTCTCCACTGTTCCTTCCTTGGAGCACTTTTGATAGAGACTGACCACTGCAGACCGGGAACACCCCACAAGAGCTGCAGTTTTGGAGATGCTCTGACCCAGTCATCTAGCCATTACAATTTGGCCAAAATGTCAAACTCGTCAAACAATGTCAAATGTTCACTTGCTGCCTAATATATCCCACCCACTAAAAGGTGCCGTGATCAAGAGATAATCAGTGTTATTCACTTCACCTGTCAGTGGTCATAACGTTATACCTGATCGATGTATATATATACACATTTAAATCTCAGTAGCTTTATGTTTACATGCACCCAAATAATCCATCTGCGCTCGATCTAAATGATGTTTCGATCAGATTGAATGAGATTTCTGTAGACATTAAATAATCTGATCAATGGGGGGAAAAAAGCATATAAACGCTTGAATCCGGATTCAAAAATACCTATTTATATATTATGAATAAAACTGCTGGAAACCCTGCCGCATTCATACCTGTAGTGTTCCTAGACATTTGATGCAGTCATTATGTTCTGGAAAGAAAAAACGGCATAATACTGCATACAGGCTTTTGTAGATAATAGACTTCAAAGGTTATTTGCAGGGGGCACCAGTGCAAATGCCCAGCTCATTACTGTAGCATCACGATACACAGGGTTTCATCCCATATACAGGGCATTAGATGTGTTACCATTATTTAGCCGGATTAAAAGCTTCGGAGGTTCAAAGCCCAAGTTATGTGTTAAGCTGGAGTTCAGAGCCCCGGGGACACTTATCAAATCCCTCGCCCAGTGCTTGCTTTGCACAAGCAGAGGCTCTTGAACTCTTGAAGATGTCAGTTTAGAGAAAGGCCTTTTCTCTGCTGAGTTAACACACGAGATAGATCAGCATTAAAGGTATAGGGTCAGTCCGTCGAGACCTGTTTTAAATACTGCTCGCTGTTTCCTGTTCTGTTGCTATCATTGGATCAGAGCGGCAATTTAGAGATGTAGGATGCAGGAGCTTATCAACTCATGTTATTCCCTGAGGTATCCGTCCATCCCAGGTTGTTCGTCCTACAAAGGTCCAAACAGAGTTTATCAGCTCCCCGGAAATATTTTCCCTAATTCATTTCTTTTATAGACATTTCACAGAATTCTTCAATAAAGAGGTGTGCGCCCTGAGCCCAACCCTCCAGCTCTGATGAATCACATTATAAACAATTCCTATTCCCATATCTCATATGCTATAATGTTTTATCTTATGTTAAAAATTCACAACTGAAGATTTCTTCTTGTTTAATTTTTTATGAATTATTAAAATCCATGTTCAGAATTGAGTTTTTGCCTGAACCCACTGGGATGATCTATATTCAGAGCTTGGATATGGTTCGATTTGGTACTAAACATGTTTAATACATTCACCCTTGTGTGTTTATGAATGTGAACAAATAAAAGAAGATCCACATATTATAGCTGCAAATATGAAACTTACTTGTGTAGGCAACATTTTTCAGATATACGTCTTGTAAGGTTTTTCTCGGTGTTCGATCTGCTCAGATCTGCTCTGAAATGTTGACAATATGTATAACTCAATTACATTCATCAGTGCAAAAACATCGAAGCACAGCTGACATAAAAAAGTATGATAGATAAAAAAAAAAAACTTTTCCATTACTGTTACTTTTCATTTAGCCGAAAACTAAACTAAAGTTTTGTTAATCCTCAATTCATTAATAAAAAATATTTCACAATCAACCCTCAAATAAAAGTTACAAACATTTAAATTGCACAATAGGCAGTTTTTATGTCAACTCGACAATGACAAAATTATGTTTCTTTTAGGGATGCGCCGATATGAACATTTTGGCCGATACCGATAACCGATATATTGTCCGATAAATCTAAATCCAAATTTTTATGTAATTTCTGAGAGCCTGATTACAAAAACAAAAGTCTCACCATTAAAATCCAAAAGCACTTCAACATAAATCAAACATATACAGTTTTAAAGTTAATTATACCCAACTTTCTTTATCAAAAAAAGAGAAAAAATCTATTGCCTTACAAATAATTAAAATAATGCCTAAATGCAAACTAAATCATTGGACAACATACTTGCATATAAAGAATCAAAATGCATGTGTCATGGATAAACACAGTACAAAATGAAATTAATTTAATTAAACAATATTGTTGATGATAAATGAAACGGGGAAAAATAAAAGTGCCAGTTATTATTAATAATGCTCCAATCTAGCTAACCCACAATCTTTGGACATTGTTTACAAGTTGTTTTATTGACTGTAAGTGTCTATTTACACTAAGTGCAAATCGGCTGTTTTGTTGGCAGAGGCTATTTACACTGACTCCGCCCACTGACGTCTGATTGGGCCAGACAAAATATGGAAAATGCTAGATTGTCAATAGTTAGCTATAATCTAAGGGGTAAGGCAAGTTTTGATGCAAAACGACCCGAGTTCGAATCCTCCTTTGCCGAACTCGCTTTACTCCCTTTTCCCATCACATATCAGATCAGAAAGGCATTTATTTTCAATAAAAATGAAGAAAATATTCAAAAAGTGTCTAACGGGTGTTTAATAATGAAGTGTTTAGGGGTAGGGAGGGCTTTATTGTCCCAATAAGCGGCATCCATTTCATAATTTTAATAAATATAATAATTTACACTTTACATATAGTAATAATTTAATAATTTACATGTTATTATTGCATACCGTTTAATGTACAACAACACAGAGGTGCAAATAGTGGTAACACTTTAGTATGGGGAACACAACTAGTAAGGTAGTTGTTAAGTTTAGGTATTAGGGATGTAGAATATGGCATGAATATGTGCTTTATAAGTACTAATAAACAGCCAATATCCTAGTAATATGCATGCTAGTAAGCAACTAGTTAACAGTGAGATACTGTAGTATCTGCCACTATTTATATAAGTATTTAAGTATAAGTAGCATCTAACTACTATTTACACTTATTTGCCTTTATGGACGTCTTTCCGTGATTGAAACATTAATTGAGCGATGACATGAGACATAAATCATTTTCATGATTATTTTGTGCTGTGACTAGTAGTAAAGTGGAAGAGTTGATCAGTTCACATGCAGCTTGAACTGAATCAGATACAGCGATCTGTCTGTTTATTGGATGGGAGACGGGCTACAAATAATGTTTTGTGATGTTTTATTCACGCATGGGATTTAAGAATTGATACTGGTTAATGAAAATTGATTAAAATCAAGAAATCAGGTTTGTTAACCCAGCCCTAGCGTCCACACGCTGACATGATGTGCACGAAATAGACACAGACAGAATCAAAAGAAGCGCTAATGAAATGTCACTCTTTCGGTCAATGATTTCGACCCTCCAAAACCAATTTGGCCAACTTGTAAATAGGGGCACTTTTTTACATTGTGATCAACTTGTTTCACCCGACTTTTGTTTAACAATCTTGGAGCACATGGTAAATATTTCAAGATTATGTTAAGGCTAATTGTACTATGGAGAGTTTCGCATAACATTTTGAGACCTGTTCTGAGCACTATTTGGGTTGAATTGTTGCATAGGATCTTGGGGAAATAAACAGTTCTTAGAGGTGAGTGTTCAGTAGTAAGAGGCAGGACTTCATTTCGCAATGACAGCAACAATAGATGACTACAAATTGCTGCGCCATTAATGTGAAGTAACTGTTTCCTGAGCAATGATTGTGTATCAGTGCAGCCTGTTAAGAAAAACTACTGTCACTTCAGCTTGATAAAGGTGAGTTTGGTCCGCGGCCTGAGAAGAGGAGCGGTGTGTGTTTGTTTTGCGTATGTGTGTGCGTTTCTAACCTGCGTGAGAGGATGGAGCAGGTAGTAGTGCTTGGGAACTAATTGAAATGAGAGGCGATGTGCAAGTCTCCTCCAACATCGCCAAGCCATTCGTCAGGGTGACATCACCGTACTCACACCACATCCATCTTCTAGAGCAGGCCCAGGCTTGCACCGCTCGCCGTGATTAATATCCATACCTCCCAACCGCACACCGTCACTCCCAGCGCATTCGAACACAAGCACACTGGGAGGCAGCGGGCAGCTTCCCCTGTAATCTTCTGCAGAGCTGGACAGCTGTGGTGTGGGCTCCTTTTCCAAGCCTACGCCACTGATGGCGGAAAGGGACTTGGCAAGGAAGAGTGGCGGAGTAGCGCTCCTTTATTGCCCATCCAATAGGAGAATACGCTGGCTCTGCTGGTAGCCGCATGCTCGACAGCCCCCTAATGAGCTGGATGATGTTTTCACCTTAGAGTGTTAGCAAAACACAAGACGTAGAACCACAAGCAACCACCTGGCATGAGTTCCATACACATCTGCGCTGATAATTAAAGGAAGAGCTTATCTGATGTTGAAAACGGACACGATTTACTCGCCTTTATTTTGTTCCAAACTTCTATGACTGTCTTCTTTCCAAAGCATTTCGAAACCAGAGGCTGTCAAACTCCAAAAAGCACAGCACAAATGGCACTGAAGTGGACTGATGCAAGGGATGAGATGTAAGAGCTGTAGCAGCGGGCGAGATTTACAATGAATGACAGTTGAATATGTTTGACCTGTAACTCACACAAAGACTTGAGTTTGATAGAGTGCAATAGTCGGCTTCCAGAAGTAAAAACCCATTCTCCAAAAAAAATTAACTAGAAAAAAGGGGACATAGGGGAGACCGGGGCACGACCTAACGCTTTTTGACTTTCTCAGTTTGTGTAAATCCACTTGGGGTTCAGAGAATTTATTTGTTCCCACATTACTTTCACACATCTAGTACAATTATGTGGTTTTGTTTCATTAACACAGTGAACACTTCTTTCTTGATTTACCCCGAAATAATGGAAGTGAACTGTGACAACATGCCCCATAGGTGGGGTTCACTGTAACATGACCAAATGACAGCTTTAAAATGTTATCTGATATAATCAAAAAAATATCCAAGACAAACTAATATATTTTGTCAATAAAATACAATTATTAACTTTTTTAAATAAAATAATGCCATTTTTTAATCATTAAAAATAAACTAATTTTTGAGTTTGACAACAAACACACAGCTAAACACAGATATACAGCATAGTTCAAAACATTATAATGATTAATAATTTCTGAACATTGACTCTCAGTCATTATTCACCTTTTTCTCATGGTTTCTCAATAGAATTCATAAAAGTATAGAATATAATGTCACAGTTCTAATAGGGGCTCATTGTGACAACATGCCCCGCCTGCTCAACTGGGATTAACCCCGGCTCGTGTCTTCCGCTGTTAGATCAGCCCCGCTCTCCCCTATTATGCAAAATTCACTTTTATAAGGTGTTTGAACACAGATGTGTGTCCACAGTGTGTGTAAACAACCAGCCTATAATGGTAAAAATCCACCCAATACTTTTTTTATAATCCCCATGAATCATTATTAATCTCTCATAACACGCTGTCTCATATTTCCCTCTACTCCTACGTAAGAGTAGGGAAACCCCGCCCATGACTGTTGATGATTGGCCCTTTCAGCATAGACACACCCCTGATTGAGAAGCACAGAGACGCCATTTCTGTTTACTCGCTGTATCCGCTAGCTAGAGTATTACAATGTCTGCGCCAAAAACATTACAAATGTTCTGTTGTTGGATATACCAACGAACATACGAGTCTCATAGACTCCCGGCATCTGAGCCACTGAGGACACTGTGGATGAATTTCATTTTTGAAGGAAATGTGCCAAAGAATGTTGGTAATTTTTTTTATATATTTGCGCAAATCATTTTACGCATGGTTGCTTCACCAACGAGGGTCAGTCGGTACAACGCTGGATTTGTGAAAAATGTGTTTCTGAAGGACGGATTAATACCAACACTTCGTGCTCTAACTTCATATGCAGAACAAGTAAGGATGGCACTTCATATTTTGTGAATGTTTGCATTTTTCCTTTCTGAATGAGCTTTCTAGAATGCTTTACGGCTAATATGGCTAAAGCTACCATAGTCTCTGACTGTATTCACAGAGACTAGAGCTGTGTCGTTACTTTTATCCCGAAAACGCTCACTGTCTGCGCAATTCATAAATGCACATTTATTATGCATTGTATAGTCAGGTGATGGACGTGTTACGTTCCCACACAAGCACCTATACAACATTTTATAGATTAACATGACGGTACATGCTAGTTGATGAGTTAAATCTACGTAACATCCACTAACCATTCAGAAACGTCCAGGTGCAGTCTAAAAGTTGCAAGAGTCTCTCATCTGTGTCCGACTCCGGTTCAAACATGTAAGGCTGCACTCCAAAACTGGTTATTTCTGACATTTTGACTGAGTGAGATTTGCCTGTTTTGTTGTTGACGTTGTATCTGAAGCTCGTGTAAAGGAGCCGCTGGAAGAAGGGTAGGGAGCAGCAGCTCATTTGCATTTAAAGGGACACACACACAAACGGCACGTTTTTGCTTACACCCAAATAGGGGCAAATTTGACAAGCTATAATAAATAATCTGGGGGGTATTTTGAGCTGAAACTTCACAGACACATTCTAGGAACACCAGAGATTTATATATATACATCTTGTGAAAAGGGTCATAATATGTCCCCTTTAACAATAATGTATACACTTTTAAAGACGGAAGGCGCCGCACTGTCAACAGTATCAATAGTGTAGTGTGTGGCATAAAGTTTTGATGCAAATCGCCTTTTGCCGAACTCGCTCTACTCCCTTTTTCCATCACATCATAGAATTTATCGCAATATTATCCCTTAGTGTAAATAGCCCCTGCCATACTTGTTGGTTTGATTCATGGCTTAAAATGCTTTACCATGCTTTTTTTCCTTATGGGAAACATACTTTTGGAACCAATGCCGTTGGAAAAGTGGGCAGGATCTAATGTACTGTATTGCATAACTCAGTCGTGGAACTCACTATCATCAGTGACACTGCTGTATATCATAGCACTCATCCGGGTAACTGACACCAGCGCTAACTTCATCTCTCTCATGTTTTACTGCAGATTCACGCTCTCTCACTTCATACAAAGTCAAGTTTTTGGATCTTGACACCTGGTCACAGAATGATTTCACTGTAAGAGCAGAGAGCTCAGAGATCTACTTTTTCTTTTTCTTCTGTGTTCCACAAAATTCATACAGGTTGGGAATGACATCAGTAAACGATCATTTTCAGTTCATTGCAGGATGACAGAAGAAAAAAAGATGGTCTTATCAAAGCTTCGCATTGTTTTCCTTCAACACCCCCCCCCCCTTTTTTATCAAGGCTTTTATTATCAAGAGATGCAGCTCCCACCTGCGATCGGGGGCGAGTGGCACTTTGAAGATGCTCTGAAATGTGACCGCGTACGCCCGCTCCCTTAGACTGATTAGCTTTGATAACCCCCCCGTCTGATGTACGCAACAGTTTCATACTCTTGTAGCTCTCAGGCTGAAGCTTACACTTAGTGTAAAAGCCTTTCGCTGTCTTTGAGATGCAGAGCGAGTCGCCCCCACCCTGACACACACACTTCCATTCAGTGCCATTCAAAGCTGGATGTGATTGATTGGGAAGTGCTCCATGAGAGCGGGGCCGTTCAATGCACACCACTCTTTTGTCATTCACAGGGTTCCTGCCTGCCCAGAGAGAGCATGTCATGTAATCAGATTAAGAGAAGTGCTGTCACAGGACAGGATGGCTAACAGCTGGCCCATAAGCACCCTGATTTACTTTACGCTGCTTACTGCATACTCCTAAAGGCATTGGACTTTAGTGGAAGCAATCTGTTTTATCAGCCCCAAATTTCCCGGGTCGTTTATCCTCGCCTATCAGCGTTATGGGTTTTGGTTTGTATCGTTCCACGACGGCACATAAGTATGACAGGTTTTTGTGTCTTTGAGGTGAATACGCTTAATACCTTAGAAATTGCATGTCCATTGCAATCTCATCAGCTGCTCATTTTCAGCCGAATTGAAAATCAAAATCCAAGAATGCACTGGTTGTTTCATCTCATAGTGAAGAGTTTGGGCTGAGATTCTTGCCGTCGAGAGCTCTTACTATTATTAAGAGCTCAAAGATGGAAAGGCGGTCTTGTCAGATCCCATCTAAATCCAGGTATGACATCCCTCTAATGCTGTCCCATCATATATCTGCAGTCATTAATTCCACGCCAGTCACTCCATCATAAACTTCTCGTTTGATAAATGATGGAATTCCGTGATTTATAGGTCAATGATGTGGGGTTTGTTTTATTTGTCTGGATGTAGTCATTTATTCAAAAATGCATCACAATGCAGTACATACAGACAGTGACTCTTCTGTGATGAATATGTGTTATGGTGGTGTAACTCACAGATATATTAATAACAAGATGCAGCTTCTGCATATACGTCAATGGTGTCGCCATCTTGAAACGGTCAAAAAGATCTGGAATGGATGTCGAAGATTCCTCAGTGATATACATGTAGCAAATATAGATATATAAATGTATATCTAAGTAGACTACTTATTTAGTAATATCTACTAAAATAGATTGGTATGCAAATCCAACGTGTGTTTACACCAGATTCAATGGTGTTTTTACCAATACTTATCAAAAATATGCAGAATTGTCTGACGTTTATGACCAATAAAATTGTTTTGTCAAAAGTACAACTGAAATGTTAAAAATTGAGTGTTTCCCTCTAGCATTTTGAGGGCTGTTGAACGGATTCTTAAACACCTCTGATTGGCCAGCGTGTTCACAAGCTCAACATATATGTCTCTGATTGGCTGTTGTGTTCACACACTTGTGAACACAATCAGAGAATCTGTTCAACAGCTCTCAGAATTCTAGAGGGAAATGCTGGTATCGACACATTGGTACCGAAGTCTGCACTTTTGACAACACTAGCTGCCTGTTGCAGACCACATCTGCAAATGTGCTTTTTTTGTTAGTTTTTTGCTTTTATTGTCAGCCAAAACAAAGTAAAAGAGAGGTGGAACCAACATAAAGGAAGCCATTTTGCAGTCATGTAACAAGAAAAACATAAAATGGGTGACAGATATTTTCACCTTTTTGCTACATGGCGAGATTATTCAGATTTTCCAATGGTATATGGCATCATACAGACTATATAAATTGATGACATGTTTTATTCATACCAGATACACATTGTGTAGGTAACTATAAAATTGACTCTATTCTCCTCCCACTTCACTGGCCACGTACTTTCATGTATTTCGGGAGAAGTGGATGAATTGACGTTAAATCTGACAGATACGATTCTCTGTATTGTGGTGCGAACTAACATGGCCGAGCACATCGCGCATTATAGATCAGCTAACATGATCACTATAAAGGTTTATACTAATAATAATAATAAGGTGATACATTCTAAAATAACACTCGCCTTAAAAAACTATTTTTTTTATGTGTGGAAGTCATTAAATTGCATAATAAGAATGTGTAAAACCAATATAAATGACTCCGTACTCCATAAGTTAAATGGAGTTACTTAATAAATGTGGAGTTGAAACACCCCCAAAGATTTAGAACAGGTATGCACAATAGAATGAGTGATTTGCAGTTTTTTTTTATGAAATTCTGACTTGAGTGGACTTGCGTGTGCATGTAAACCATCCCAGTAATTTGCAGAAAAACAAGCCTCACCCCATACTTTCTTGGATGCCATTGTTTGCATGCTGGAAGCACATCTATTTCGCAGAGAAACCTCTCGTTGTGGCCTCTTCTTTTCCGCCCCTCCATTAGAAAGCAAGCAGAAATGAGATGTGAATGGGCCCCAGTGTTCAGAGAGCCGTAAAAGCAGCTCTCTTGTTCTAGCCTTCCCCCGACTTCCCAGACACATCATTGAAGCGGCCAGCGACTGTCTTTGAAGAGAGGACTGTACAGTGATACAAATGGCAATCCTGCTCTTTCAGGGATGTGCTCTCCGCCCCTGCCTAGCCCTTTTCCCTTTCAAATCCCATATTTTCCAGAATTCAATGGCCTGACAGGGACTGGCATATGGGGGAGGTTGAGGTCTGGGAAGAAGGAATTGCTTCCCTGGAGCGAGGGGTGGGGGAATTGAGAATCCTTGAGGGAAACAGGAACACATTGCCTCTTTATGTTTTTTTTTTAGGGTGGCCTTCTCTTTCCTTCGTCATCCTCACCCCAGAGCCCCTCTATTCAGCCCTGGGGAGAGAATTGAGAGGGGGGGGGGGGGGGGGGGGGGTGGTTATGAGACTGTCAAGGCAGGGATTGTGTAGCTGAGATTGGGAGACTGGCAGATAGTTTAGACACACAGACAGCCTTGTTAGCTGGCATCCAGAGTGAAGGAAAGAGAGGAAGACAGACTGGCTGATGTCAAAAGCTACTACTCCATTGCATCATCCTCTTCCTCCCTTCCTTATTGTCTTCCTCCATTACTAACAACGCCTCTATCTAAAGCTCAGTAATGAATATTATGTATTCTCCGTTGTGCTTCAGCTTGTGAACGATTAGAGGGATATTTCATCCCAAAATGAAAAGTCTGTCATAATTTACTCACTCTCAAGACTTTTGTTGATCTCCTAAAAAAAATGAAGATATTTTTAATATTCGCTCATCATTTTTGTCTAAACCACTAAACTAAACCACTAATAATGTCAATCTCCCAACCTCTGCAACATTTACAAGCTTCTAAAAGTACATTTTAAAAGAAGTCCATGTGAATGAAGAATATGGATTATATGATGAAAAGATGCACACTGGTTCTCAAGTGTCACGCAATATTGTTTAAGCTGCTGTGTACCATATTTGAGGATGGCCGAATTATTATTTTCGGCTGCAATATCTCTTATGGGAGGAAGTTAAATGTGCACTCACTCAGTTTGTAGGTGTGTTCCATTCGACTGTAAGTGCCCTACAAAAAGAACATCACAGGGTCTTCCACCATCTTAAGCAAGGTTCTAATCTATAAGGAGTGTACATTTTCAGTATGAAGGCCAGCATAGGGAATAAGGGAAGATCGATACCTCACTTCACAGGAAGTGGAGAGGGAAATTTACAGTCGTTGCGCATCACTCCAGGAAATTTGTCTAAAATGAATTCAGTGAAAATGTTTTATTGATTAAAAAAAAAAAAAAAAAAAACACCACCATCTTATGTTTATGCTAATACCTTTTGAACTGTAAGGCCTAGAAACTAAATCCTCCATTCCTCATGCCGAGTTAAATGCGTACCATGCTTTTAATTACCGCCAAAACTAAATTTTCAGAAAACCCTATGCCCTAGACCAGGGGTGTACAATCCTGCTCCTGGAAGGCCACTGTCCTGCAGAGTTTAGTTCTAACCCCAATTAAACACAGCTGAACCAGTTAATCAAGGTCTTACTAGGCATACTAGAAACTTCCAGGCAGGTGTGTTGAGGAAAGTTGGAGCTAAACTCTGCAGGACAGTGGCCCTCCAGGACCGACTTTGGACACCCCTGCCCTAAACAGTTCATCTGATCTTCACCAAAGTTGGCTCAGATCAGCAGTTGCTGAGATAAAGTTATCAAAAGTATTGAGACAAAACTTGGTACCTGTCATTACTGACTTGCACAGTTTCCAAACAGCACAACCTACTGGTCAGTAGAGATTAACAGTGGCTATTTTGGCTTTAAACTTGTAAATGGTTTGGCCTAAAGTCATGAGACTGGTCTCTTTAGATTAGGTGCAGCATACCAAGTCGAACGATACCATGTTTTACCATGTCAACCATTTTGTGTGTCAGCCATTTTTAATTTTGCAGTACAATGTTATTATTTACGAACATAGTGATGTATAGTGAAACGTGCTATTGGGATTATCATAAATACTAGTTTCCCAGTTAATGAATTGGACATGAACACCCTGCCCAAAATTTGAATGTGAGCTCGTAATCACGACTTCAGAAGTGAGTAGGAAATTTCCTAAAGCACATGAAGGCAGTAATAGTATGTGTCATTGTCACCATGAAGGAGCCTGAGAACTGTGAGGCCGGCGCCACCTAGTGGCCAAAAGTAGAAATATATGCTTATATATTTTCATGGTTTTAACATATTGGGCCCTATTTTAACGGTCTGAGCGCATGGTCTGAAGCTCATGGTGCAGGTGCACTTAGAATCCACTTTTGCTAGTTTAACGACGGGACAAAACGGTCGGTGCACCAGGCGCATGGTCCAAAAGGGTTGTCCCTAGTCTCTTAATTAGTCATGGGTGTGTTTTGGGCGTAACGTGCCATAAACCAATCAGAGTCTCATCTCCCATTCCCTTTTAAAAGCCAGCTGCGCTCGCACCATGGCAGATTCACTATTTACATGCGAGCGGAAAGACTGAACGCTTCTCCAGTGAGGAATCCTTTTATTTTTAATATTTAAAAATGTGTGTGTGCTGCTGCGCATCCCTGTGTGTGTAATAAGCAGAGTGTACACATGTTGTGCACCGCCTATATGCGCATATTACTAGACGCTCTTTAAATAACACAAAAAATATGCATTGTTGGTAATAGCGTTGCTATTTTGAGGCAACTGAAATTGACTGCGCCATTGACCAACAAAAACCTGCTCTAAAGTCAATGGCGCAGTCGTTTTCAGTTCCTCAAAATAGCAACGTGCCAACAATGCTCCTGAACACACCTGGTTTTCAGACCAGCACGCCCATGGCTGAACAGATGTGCCAGTGCATTTGCTACTTAAACAACGTGATGCTGGACGTGAAAATGATCACTGCGTCGAGCTGAAACTATTAAAAAACACTTGCGTTGCGCCTGCCGTCGCACTGCACCAGATGCATGATAGGGCCCATTGTCTTGTTGATCATTTCCTTACACTGGGAAATGCCGAGTACAACAATATGCCATTGTTTGTTTTCTAGCCTATCCACCATGTTTCATGTAAATTGGTATAGCAAATTTTTAGGCCTGAGAACACACTGAATAAACAGCCTGATCTCATGAAAATGCGTATCTATAGCACGAATTGTATTTATCGATTTATAATGGGTTTTTATGTGCGTATGTTACAGATTTTTTGCGTGCATATGATACGCACCTTATAACGTGTTATATGCACATACCGCACTCCACTAAACCTACCCAATGGGGTGACAATGCGTATCATATGCACGTAAAAACTAATTTTGCGTACAAATCTCACGTGCTATATATACGCATTTCATGAGAACGTGTTGGAATAAAAGTGGACTGGGCCCTACAAAACATGAAATTTGCTGTAACTACAGAACCGTTGGTCCAATTGACCTCAACATTGGCATGCAACGTCTTTGTCTGAGTTGCTATCATTGTCTATGATGACAGTTGTGTATCTTGAGAAACATGGCCACCATTCTGATGGCAATGTTCATAAAGGCTGACAGTGTCATATCAGTTTCATCACCAGAACCATATGCTCAACCAGCATTTTTGCCGATAGTTTGCTATATGCTGTATTTATTTTTTATGATGTATATTTATTATGCTGCATATATACTGTATTTATTTAGTTTCATGAGTGCTTATAATTTTTAACTGGTAAACAAGACAAGCATACATTTGCAGTGAATGCATTGACATTCTAATATACGGTACATGACTCAAAAAATGATAAGCATGTGATGTATAGGACTCTTGGGAACGCTTGAAATGCAGAAGGGAGTGGGAACGTTTTAATATTCAAAGCATGCACAGAGCGAGTCTGTCTGACGAGCTGTCCAGGTGACAGGGTAGATGAACGGAGGGCAAAAAATTGGATGGACAGCAGTGAGCAATCCGCCCGACGGCTTTAGTGATGAAAGAAGGTGAGAAAATCTCAAGTGGGTTTGCTGTATATTTAATGTGGTCATATTCCAGCGTCAGCTCCGGCCCAACTCCCACCGGCTCAATGTCATGTCATTGTAGCCGCATCGATCGATATCTGTGTGTGCGATTGAGCCAAAAATCTTTTACAATGGTGGAATGTGAACATGCAGGATTGGCCTGAGATGGAGAGCTATTGTTAAAAGCATTATGTAGATAAAGCCCAAAACTCTTACAGGAGAGTCTGTGTTTCATCACCTTTTAGTGATGTTAAGCAATGCTGATATTGTAAGTCACCTTATGAGCTTTTTTCTGCCTGTGGAAAGCATTCTATTCCCATAGGGGATAATAATATTGTCATGTATTGCATTATCATTGAATTAACAAATGCATCATCTCTAGAGCCCATATGATGCTGGAAAATGTACAGATAGCAGATTACAGACGACAAATACAGCATTGCTTTGTGTTTTTCTAGGTGCGTGTAAATTCTGGGAGGGTCCTACACAACATAAACATATCGAACATGACCAGACGTCCTGTTTCCCCCGGGACAGTCCCGTATTTGACCTCTATTTTTAGTGTCCCGACTTATTATGAAAAAATCATGTAATGCCCCATATTTCTTCTTTCCTAAATTGTCTTTGCTAGGTGATCATAAAAGCGAGTATAGTCTCTGTCACGCGAGAATAGCATAATCGAAGGTAGCCAGTCTTGTCCTAGTATATTTTGGAGAACAAAATTTACATCTATTTACAATTTGTTAACAATTAACTTGCAGTTAGTGAAGGCGGGATATTAGAGAGCGCGGAGGAGATCAAGTCAGAGGTGAAGATGTCAAAGAAGCGTGTGTACATACATTTAACGAGGATCTTCAACAAGAGTTTATCAAGTTATTATGCGCACGTAAGTTGTGAAACGTAACAACGTAAGTTGTGAGGAAAAAAAAATAACCCAATGTGGTATCGCGCTGAATGACACACACCAGAAGCGTTCTCTCAGACAGCACGCAATCCCAAATTCAGTTCTCTTTGCACCTGAATGGTCAAATACAGACACAGTTGTCAAAATGCCCATCACGTGGAGTATCTCACGTAAATACAGTTATCTTTTAAGTGAACATAAACAGCTTGGTGAAAACCGGATATGTGCCAGTGTATTAGGCTATGTCTACATTACTCCAGATACATTTTAAAACGGCATTATAAAGCGCTCTCCGTCCACACTAGCGTTTTCAAGCATTTTCCAAAAGTTCACACTGAAACGTCAGAAATGCTAAATTCACCTTACTGCGCATGCGTAAACCTTTATAAAAACTCACTGAGATGATACAGACGGAACAGACATAAAGTTCTTATGCTATTCTTCTTCCAGGATCATTTTATTTAGCAAAATATCTCACCATTCACTGATGCATCCAGGTCGCACTTATATGTTTGGTCTAAAACTCAACAGCACTCATGATTTGCCGCAGGACAGCAAATGCGAGTACATTTTCTGTCATCTTTGCAGGATATGAAGAGTGTGCAAAGTAACATCTTTAGCAAAGTGAATAGCACGTAACAGGCACAATAGTTTTGCGACTTTTACGCAGCTTTCATTGGTCAATGATCGCCCAAGAGGACGTTTGACTGACATGTAATGCAACCAGTCACAGTTCGTTTTGTTCCGCGTCATGTTTAGGGGCGTGAAAATGTAAAGTCGATGTCCCTGCAATAACAGACTAGCGTGCATCTATAAATTATTCATTCAGGAACGTTGTGCAAGTTTAGAGCCGCAAACATTCTTTTGAAAATGCAGTGTTTAGTTGATCCTGGTAAGCGCTCATTAGCACAGTTATAAACACGACGGCGTTCGTCTCCCCTGAGGGAGTTTGGAGTTGCGGCATTTGTTTCCAGGCGGACCGTTAAAGAACGCAACACACTCGTCTCACGGACATCCTGTAGAATCAGATGATGACTTCGAAAAGTGTTTCCAGATAAGTGTCCCATAAGCATCAGACGTTCAGCCAACGGTCCGTGGGCGTGACGTCTGAGGCTGAGACTAACAGGCACAATACCAGTATAAAGGCCCTATCCCAAATGGCACCCTAAACCCTCACGGTCTTCCTCTGAGTCCGTACTTTCACGACGTAATGCCGCTTTGAATGCCGGATTGAAGTCCTCTGCATAGCTGGCGAACTTGCGGGCTCAGCTGAAGTGCACATCGAGGGAGCATAGCAGCCGCAAAGGGGGGCGCTCACGAGCACCCTTCTTTAAGCTTAAATGACGAATGGGACACCCTACGGTCTTGTGGACTTAACGGACATGCAGCGGCCATTGTAAGTCCACAAGACCGAAAGTGCACATGAAGTGTGTCATTTGGGACAGGGCCTAACATGAATATCTATCAGTACAATATGTGTCACATGACTAAATATGCATCATCGTTTTCAAGTACCTCTGTTTATACAGTCCACACAACAACGTGAAAACTGCGTTTTCAAATTTGTCCACTTTGAAGAGCGTTTTCAAAAAGCTTAATTTTCGTTAATAACGAAAGGTCAAAACGGAGAGAAAAAGATTAAAACGTATTAGTGTAGACAAGACCCTTAGGGTATGTTTACACAACAGCGATGTACTAAAAACAGATGACAACATTGTCAAAATGATCCCCGTTCACACGGATCAGCAAAAATGACTAAAAAGGCTGTGTTCCGCTGTCAGGCCAGTAGATGGCGATGTCAAGAAACACCCCGTGAACGTAATATGCGCCACCGTTTTCACAAATTCACGTTTTTGTTGTTTGCATCGTTTTCAAAACCTTGCCCGTTTTAAGGCCCCAAAACGCCATTGTCGTGTAAATGAACGGCCAAAACGCATAAAAGGTTTTCAGTTGAAAACGGTGTCGTGTAAACATACCCTTAGATTCAAGCATTCGGGCCTTAAAGTGACAGCAGCCTAAAATACCTGTCTGCGTTATTAATGTTAATCATACAACAAAAGATGTTAAATAAAAAATACATGTACATGAAAAACGTAGTTTAATTCATTTGTATCTCTATCGTACACTCACCTAAAGGATTATTAGGAACACCTGTTCAGTTTCTCATTAATGCAATTATCTAATCAACCAATCACATGGCAGTTGCTTCAATGCATTTAGGGGTGTGGTCCTGGTCAAGACAATCTCCTGAACTCCAAACTGAATGTCAGAATGGGAAAGAAAGGTGATTTAAGCAATTTTGAGCGTGGCATGGTTGTTGGTGCCAGACGGGCCGGTCTGAGTATTTCACAATCTGCTCAGTTACTGGGATTTTCACGCACAACCATTTCTAGAGTTTACAAAGAATGGTGTGAAAAGGGAAAAACATCCAGTATGCGGCAGTCCTGTGGGCGAAAATGCCTTGTTGATGCTAGAGGTCAGAGGAGAATGGGCCGACTGATTCAAGCTGATAGAAGAGCAACTTTGACTGAAATAACCACTCGTTACAACCGAGGTATGCAGCAAAGCATTTGTGAAGCCACAACACGCACAACCTTGAGGCGGATGGGCTACAACAGCAGAAGACCCCACCGGGTACCACTCATCTCCACTACAAATAGGAAAAAGAGGCTACAATTTGCACGAGCTCACCAAAATTGGACAGTTGAAGACTGGAAAAATGTTGCTTGGTCTGATGAGTCTCGATTTCTGTTGAGACATTCAGATGGTAGAGTCAGAATTTGGCGTAAACAGAATGAGAACATGGATCCATCATGCCTTGTTACCACTGTGCAGGCTGGTGGTGGTGGTGTAATGGTGTGGGGGATGTTTTCTTGGCACACTTTAGGCCCCTTAGTGCCAATTGGGCATCGTTTAAATGCCACGGCCTACCTGAGCATTGTTTCTGACCATGTCCATCCCTTTATGACCACCATGTACCCATCCTCTGATGGCTACTTCCAGCAGGATAATGCACCATGTCACAAAGCTCGAATCATTTCAAATTGGTTTCTTGAACATGACAATGAGTTCACTGTACTAAAATGGCCCCCACAGTCACCAGATCTCAACCCAATAGAGCATCTTTGGGATGTGGTGGAACGGGAGCTTCGTGCCCTGGATGTGCATCCCACAAATCTCCATCAACTGCAAGATGCTATCCTATCAATATGGGCCAACATTTCTAAAGAATGCTTTCAGCACCTTGTTGAATCAATGCCACGTAGAATTAAGGCAGTTCTGAAGGCCAAAGGGGGTCAAACACAGTATTAGTATGGTGTTCCTAATAATCCTTTAGGTGAGTGTATTTGTCCTATTGTTTTTAACATGCTTCTTTGTTCTTTTTCAAAAAAATAAATAAAATTATCGTTATCATGAAATAAAATTTCTCATATCATGAAATACGTTTTTGGACATATAAAATATGGTTATGTAAAATACATTTAGGTTGGGGGGTCCATCCTGTCCTGTCCCGTCCCATCCCGTATTACACCATGAGAAATCTGGTCACCCTATGTAATAGGCAATAACAGATTGAAGCAAAAGCAAATATAATGGCTGGGTTCAATCTCAGTGTGACCCCAGCACTTTGTCAATTCTAACAGCCGTGCATATAAAACCATGATATGTAAAAACATCTTAATTGCTTTCCAAAGAAAACATTTGCAACCACATTTCCAATTAAAAAACATCCACAAACCACAGAGAATATATTTTAAATGTAGCCTGTGGGTTGGTTTTGTTGTCTTTCGTAATAGTTCTGGAACTTGTTTTCAAATTATCATGAGATAGAATTATTTTCAGTCCAAACCATTCATTCTTGTGTTGTTTTGTTAGTTTTTTTAGAATACATAAATTATTAATAATAACAACAAAATTACCATTTACCATTACCATCACTGTAGTGGGTTAAAGTACAATGGGTTACATTAGTATTATTGTATAATCTGCTGTGAAATTCGCTAACTGATTCATTTAATTTGCTCTTTTACACCCCTGGTTGTGTGTTGGGGTGAGCTCTGACTACCGGTGAATAATGCCATGTTCGGTTGTGCTCATTAACGAGTATTTGAGAAGAAAAATGCAGCAATGTGTTTTGCATGAATATAAGTGATTTAACTCGCATTTGATTTGGCGTGCGGCTCTACGTCAGTATAAAGTGACATAATGAAGTGCAGAATGTCTGCCAATGCCCTTGAGATGTTTAGGAAAGCTGTTCTCTATAAACCTATTTCCCATCTTTGCACGCTCCTCTGTACAGGAAGCAGCGTTTCATAAAAAAACATGCTTTATTTGATATGCTAATATATTACATGCTGTTTAATTGATTTGTTCCTGATGAAAGCACAATAAAAATGCATTTGGGGAACAAGATGGTGAACCTTCTTTTCCGCCCATAGAGGAACAGCGCTCCCTTTACATCATAAATTCACATGCTAAAGTTAAGCTGTGTCCAGTCTGTCAATATTTTTATATATAAAGATTCCTCCCAAGAAAATTCAACTGAGCTTTGGACATATCCAAGCATATATAATGTGAGTACAACACTTATTTCTCAGAGGAAATGGAATCAGATAATGAATAATAATGAATTGATTTACTTCGTTCAACCACTTAATACACTATAAAATTGGTAACCTGCAATTGTTCCCTTAATAAGCTATTTCTACCTGATTTAACCCATAATAATTGTGTTGATATAAATGTATTTAGTTTGATTAAATAGTTATTTTGACTTCCCCGCCAGTGTTTTTGATCATTTTCAAAAAAATTTAATGGCCAACAGAATACTTTTTGTATGAATATCATACCATGCAATATATCAAAAGAAAGAAAAGACCCCTTTATTCCAGTTTAAACCTATACTAGCTTCGCTTGTTTCTGCTTCTTTTTCACCTGATTCTGTACTCTTTCAGAATATGTGTCATATCGCCCCCTACCGTATAACAGTGAAAACACGGAAAATTCTGTCAATGGCGGGGAAAGAGTTAAAACCAGTTAATGTAGATGTGACCAAAGTCCCTTTAAAGGGATAGTTCACCCAAAAATGAAAATTACCCCATGATTTACTCACCCTCAAGCCATCCTAGGTGTATATGACTTTCTTCTTTCAGACGAATACAATCAGAGTTATAGTATTATCCGGAAGGCCATCCGCCGGAAGCTGGACATTTTACTTCATAACGTGTTAAATATGGATATTTTTCTTACAAAAAAAACCATCGATTTACTTCAGAAGGCCTTTATTAACCGCCCTGAGCCCTGTGGAGCACTTTTATAATGGATAGATGCACTTTTTTGGGCTTCAAATTTTAGGCTCCCATTCACTCCCATTATAAAGCTTGGATTAGCCAGGACATTTTTAATATAACTCTAGTTGTATCCGTCTGAAAGAAGAATGTCATGTACACATAGGATGGCTTGAGGGTGAGTAAATCATGGGATAATTTAATTTTTGGGTGAACTATCCCTTTAAGACAAGTAATTTCACTCGGCGGCCATCTTTAAAACGCCTCTCGGGCATGCAATTCTCTTTGAATGGGGAAACATCAAATTCTCCAAAACTGTTCGCCAAGCTTACGATTAAATTTCATATTTGAAATCACCAATGAAATCTGACAACAACTGTCTCATAAATTTAGTTTCTAAACGCTCGAATCAAAACAAAAAACTTAATTTTTCAGCCTGGACAAAGCTAATGTGCATGCGGAGTTCTAAACGCGCGTCTCAGAACACTGCCTGTTTCTATAGCAACCGGAGCTTATAATGGCTGACTTTACTAATCAACGATTGGCTCTTTCATTTAGAAGGCGGGGCTTATTCGCCATATTGGGCGTTGCCCTCTTTCCCATTCATAAGTAATCGGAGTGCACCGTCTTCCTATATATAAAGTCTTTGGTATTGCTATTTTTAGGTTACCATTTTTGTCAGTTTAATATGGCATTTTTATTCTTTCCACCAACCACCGACTTGCACACACAGGATTGTGGGATATCATAGGCAGTGAAGGATGCCTTATGCTGCCTTCAAAAACCAACCAGATGAAGGTGCTCCGAGGATATGCAAATATTGTACTGTAGCTTGCAGACACAGCTATCAAATTGAGATTGCATGCAGTTGGTCTGTGAAAATGACTGAAATTACTGATATTACCCATCATGATTGTTACCCATCATAATACCCATATTGGCTCCTTGATTGTAGAGACAAAAACACATTATTTGATCATCATGTATCACAATCTATAAAATATGACTTCATTTAAATACACATGGTTTGGCACTATAGTGCATTTTCTGGCTGCGTAAACTGAATTGCAGGTGGTTAGTGAATATACAAAAGGGTTTGCACCGAAATTCTACATGCTAACATCGTACAGCTGTTTAGTGAATCCCCTCTTATCTCTCTCGCCCACTCTCGCCTTCTCTATTTCAGTCTCTCGTTTTCTCTTGCATACGCACAAACGCGCAGTGGCACACATGTTAACACCAGCCCTGCAGTTTGAGGCTCTCCCTCCAGAGATGTCAGGTTGTCAAAGCCAACCATCCACTGTCGGAGTGAAGACAGGAGGCAATCCAGATAAAACATTTAGCCTCTGTGTATCAGAAAATTCATTTCCCCGTCACCAGCGCTAATAATAGCTCTTCTGGGAGGCAACATGTAGATTAACATTGTTTCAGTGTTGTTGCTCTAGGAAATCTCCTGTGTGTAGAAAATAATTTCTTATGTTTATAGAGATGCACTGATACAAATTTTTTCTGCCAATACTGCTTAAACTGAGGCTCTTCAGCCATCACGTCACATTTAAGAGCATTAAAATGTTTTATTTATGTTTTACAATGGACAGAATTTGAAAGCTGAGACTTCTTATCAGAAGTAACAAAGCATAATGCTCATTGGAGATGCAACACAAATAACGTTTGATGTAGGGAAAAACCGCAGACCTGCAACCCTGGCTTGAACTACGGGTGATTCAGTTTTTAACTGTTATTATTGTCACGTTAACTTTGACATCCCTAAATTCAACATGAGAGATTGTCATCAAACACAGTACGAGTTGCAGTCTGACATGTTTTCCCGCCTCTTTTGATTGACAGGATATAATCGGCCCTCATAATTGGCTGTTTTTAACTCTGGATGGGATTCAGAACGATGATCAAAACACAGATGGAGTAGATGGTGTCCATCAACACCCCAAAGCTTCACAGTCCTATCGCTCGTCCTGGGTCACAACCCGTTCTCACTCCCAAGGCGTCAAAATCAGAAGCATGGTCAAGTGCCTTCCGCGTCACAATGAAGACGCTAAAGGCACCCAAGGCGTCATTTTTCGACGTGCAGGTGGTCCATTGACTTCAATGAGAAACCTTTGGCGTCATACACAGACGCGTTGGGCATGGGAATGTTATCATCATGATGAAATTATATATTAGGTTATGATTTTGCCATTATGAGACGTTGGAGTGTGATTCTCAATTTAATCAGCCAGCATCATTTTATTTCAATGTATTTTATTTACGCTAGTTAGACACGTTTGAACATGTAACCCAACCCCATCCCTAAACCTACCCTATTTGTGTATTATATATAGATATACAGAATATAACAGGCAGACTGCAAACGACTGCAGGCACAATTTATTCAAAAAGTACAAATATTTCAAGTGTTTCTAGGCCAAACGATTGATTTGTGTGAAGAAAGCGATCAGTGTCTCCATCCGCCAAAGATCATGCACACATTCAAATTTCAAAAATTGGCGCCGAATAAATGTTACGTCAGATTTCATAGTGAAACGTCATTGGCTCTCATATGTCTCGTGACCAATTGTGTCATGCTGAAGAGTCGTGTGTATCTTTTGAATGAGATATGAATGAGTGCGTTCACAGAGCGGCGGGATCATCATTTCAGCGATTAAAACATTAATATCAACTCTGTTCTTTACATGAAGATATCGTATGGCTTCAGAAGACTTGGAATACAACGTGAGTTAATATGGTAGGAGTTGGGTTAGTTGCTCCAAAATATAAAAGTAGCCTAGAAATATTCATAAAATCATGAATATTGTATGCGTCTTGATCTGACACATTGGGCAAACAATTGAAATCAATGGAGCACCTGCGCATCGATATAGTGATGCCTTGGGGTGCCTTTAGCGTCTTTATTGTGGCGCGGAAGGCACTTGACCATGCTTCAGATTTTGACGCCTTAAGAGTGAGAATGAGTTGTGGGTCAACATTTCATTCAGTGACATTAGGCAGTTTTGATTTATGCTGTTTAATGTTGGTGATCTCGTTATTTTACATATGCATATGATTACATGTGATATCGCTTGTTTCTGCATCTTCTTCGCCTGTGTTTTGATCAGAAGATGTTTAATAGCGCCCCCTAGCGTATAACAGTGAAAACACGGAAAGCCGGAAATAGTTAATCAGTCGATAGTCAAGTCAAGTCACCTTCATTTATATAGTGTTTTTCACAATATAGATTGTTTCAAAGCAGCTTTACAGTGATAATAGGAACGTAATGGAAGAGAGGTGGCTGTACATCAGCTCTAGAAAGTTATTGTTCAGCTAAAGTAAGTTTTTAATATGATACGATACCGATTATTGGTTGATCCATTGGTGCATCCCTATAGTTCACCTTCATAAACACACTATCAATACAGTATTCTACATTTGCCTTTATTAGGTTATTATAATGGTACAAATTATAATACAATAACAAGATTGTACATTTTATGAAGAAAATGTAGGTGACTGTGGTTGCCAGGTCGTGTTATGCATTTGCCAAGGTATTCTGAGTGTTTTAGTTCATTTCTGTGCCAGGTTTTCAAATCAAAAGAGCCAATTCCTCTGTGATATTTCGGTTTCGAGATATGCCTTAAAACCCTCATTCAAAGTAAGTCTACGGGATTCTTTCAGTCATTTTATCACCTACCAGGCAAAAAGTCAGATTGCTTTACAAAGTAACAGTACACCTCAACTATCATTCAAATCCATTGCAAAAACGATGTGAAACAAGTTCAAATCCATGAGTTGGTTTGACAAGAGCCTTGAGAAGATCCCTCAGATCCTGCATGTTTTTCAATGCCGTGTGTGCTCACTGTGTTACAGGGTTCCTCAGCACAGGAGACCAGGCCGCTAAAGGGAATTATGGGCTTCTGGATCAGATCCAGGCTCTGCGTTGGATAAGCGAGAACATTGGCTATTTCGGCGGCGATTCCAATCGCATCACTGTTTTTGGATCAGGAATTGGTGCCTCTTGTGTGAGCCTTCTGACCCTGTCCCATCATTCTGAAGGTAAGAGAACATTTAATCCCACAGAAGAATGAGTCAATTAGAATCGCCTTAATACTCAACGTTGCTTAATGATCTCTGCATTATAATGCAAAGGGACAGTAATATTGCAATTAGCATGGAAAAGCATGATGACTCATCACTTAGTTTGTAAAAAATGAACAAAAAATGCATAACAGTAATAAATTATTAATACATTCACACAAAATAAATAATTATTATTTATTGTAAATGGATATAAACTATAATATTTAAAAGAAGGGATTTACAATAGACATTCATAGATTAACTATCACTATGTAATTAATGAATAATTATGTTAACAGTGGCGTCAATTCACCAAAATCTTACTCCCTCGACGTGATGAGTGTGTGTGTGTGTGTGTGGTGCATCCAAAGATTCATCACAATGGCCTATAGTTTTGATTATGACCCAGCAAATTAGACCGTTATAGACCACTGTTAAGAATGAAGGATTTACCAAGGACTTTCAAGTACTTTACAACCTTGTCTAGCCTTTCAAAGCTCAAAAGTTTGAATATTATACAACTTAAATGTTATTTTTGATGTGATGACATCGTTCAAAGATCGCCCCCATTTGTAAAACTAAAAGTTTCACGATATAGGAAGACTAACATTTGTTTTAAATTTTTAAAAAGACATGAAATTAACACTATAGTCAAGTCAAGTCAAGTCAACTTTATTTATATAGCGCTTTTTACAAAGCCGATTGTTTCAAAGCAGCTTCACAGTGTTAAACAGGAAAATAATGAACAGAATTTGATTCGGCTGTACAGCTGCTCTGGAGAAAACGCTGATGTCATCTAGCTCATTTCAATTATCATATATATTCAAGTAATGTAGTTGATATAGTTAATTTAGTTTAGTAATTAAATTTATTTGGATATTTATTTGAAAATTTAGTGTCCCCAACTGAGCAAGCCAAAGGCGACAGTAGCAAGGAACCAAAACTCCATCAGGTGTCCTAATGGAGAAAAATAAACCTTGGGAGAAACCAGGCTCAGTCGGGGTGCCAGTTCTCCTCTGGCCAATTAACAAACAGTGTATGATTATTATTTTGGCAGCCTTACAGGTCAGAAGTAATATTAGATCTGAATATTCGAAAGATCAGAGGCATCACGCCGGAGACGGGTTTATTGAGGATGGCGTGTCGATTAAACAATTATTAAATAGGAATATTCGAAATATCGGAGTCATCACGCCGGAGATGGATCCATTGAGGATGCCATGTCGATGAGCAATTTCAGAGGGTAGACTAATAGACACGGTCTCTGCAGACACTTCAGGGATGCGTTGGTAATGTCTGGGCGCTGGTCCACCATCTGATCTGGATACGGCCCGGATCCGGCTGACTGCAGTAAACCTCGGGATAAACAGAGAGACTAACATTAGTGTAGATGCCATTCTTCTTATGATGTAACGAGTACATCAGGTGTTATGGGAAGTGTTCCCGGTTCCGGCTGACCTAGTTAATGCAGCCTAACAATTTGAATAAAATATAAATTAAAATGTTTTATGTGTATGCCATAGTAAAGAGATGCGTTTTTAGTCTAGATTTAAACTGACAGAGTGTGTCTGCTTCCCGAACAATGCTTGGAAGGCTGTTCCAGAGTTTAGGTGCTAAATAGGAAAAGGATCGACCGCCTGCAGTTGATTTTGATATTCTAGGTATTATCAACTGGCCAGAGTTGCAGTAGATGGCGACAGTGGAGCACTTATTGGCTCATTAGCCATTTCCGTTTTGCTTTCAGTTATTTTTTAGAGATAATCAAATCACTATTATAACATTAAATATCTATTTGTGTCACTTTTTGTATTGACGTATTTTGTGTTGACGTATATATTAGTAGGAAAGGTCACAAATTCTCATGAAAAACAAACATTTTCTTTAAATTGTGAGTAAAGAGCGCTTCCTTTACAATCACTGAAGCTGTCAGTCAGTTCAGCGCATACACAGAGTGCGAAAACTCCCGTTTTAATCAATGAATCTGACTAAACTTCACAATAAATCTCCTCTTTGTTTGTTATAATGAGAGGATTTGTGCGTATATAAAACTTGGTAAATTTGCGCTAAACATAAACTCATACAGCGTTTGAAAGAAACTGAGCGAATTCTCACTACCCGTAACTTAAACACATCTGATTGGTCATTATTTTCAACAGAAATGCCTGTGATTGGCTACAATACTCAGCTCTGCAATAGACGCATTTTAAATAGACATGTTTGCAGTGCCGTTAAACTTACATGACACGAATATAACAACCAGATAGCTTTAATTTACTTGCTTTTCCCTTAAAAGATTACAAATTATATGACACACGTAATGCAACCGTTAATCCTGCAATAAAAATGTATTACTTTGCATTGACCTAACCCAATTGCCACCCCTGCTCGTCAACCAATGTCAGCACATCATAACCATGCTTGTGCATAAGGAAACTAGAAAGGGACATGGACGTCCTTCTGGGATTTACATGGAACTAACTGTACCCACTGAACTTTCAATAGCAACCAGACGTTCCTCCACCAAAAAAAGGCCTTTTTTCCCTTCATTCCATTTTGCAAACTGAGGGATGAGTCAAAATTATACCTTGTAATCAGCAGCTGACAGGAGCTGTCGAAAAGTTATATTTTTAACTCCTATGATTGCTATTAGTGGTTGCACACAATAGATATGGACAAATATGTTGTCTTTACTTATCTATGGTTGACTAAACTGTTCAACATGTGTCTTATGAATTCATGGTGGACAATATAAATGATAGATGTGATGCAGATGTGCTGTTTTTCTGTTGACAGCCTGTTTGAGGTTTTGCATAAAACACCAAAGCGCTTTTAATTGATGCCAGTAATACTGGACGTTCATCCGACGGTAAATTGCAAACAAAGTGTGTAAATTAACATGCATAGTTATGTATTTATACAGCCGTAAAGAGGCAGCAGTTTTTCACAGGACTTACCAAGGTTACATTTATCATCTTAGCAGCTGTAGCATATCATCGCAGCCAACTCTAGATGTAAATCTAAAGCACGTTCCCATGAGGCTTTTCTGAGATGTGAGACACCATGATGGGAAAGTCAATTGACTTTGTGGGTTTCCATGACATCCTATTGACTGTTGAACTTGAATATGTTGAATCATAAAACATGAGAACAAATGTTAACTGTAACAATCAATTCCTTTGAGATAAATATTTATATACTATACAAGCAGCACATATATTATAAAGATAAGCCTTCTGTTTGTATTGCTGTACGACAGCAAAATGTAGTTAAAGGTTAGAATGGCGCTTTATAAAATGCTAGAGATATTCAAAGCTGTGATGTTGAACAAATTGAGATACAAGAAATTGATGTTGGATCAGGCAGTCTGTCGGAGACTATTGTAAAGATAGCCACTGTAATTCACTCTCTCTCTCTCTTTCTACATAGATTGAAAGTTGTGTCTGGGTTTCTCTATTAAGCGATCATTGAAGTTTCAGAGAAGGTCTTAGGTTGTTTCTACGCTTCGCTTCCTGCTATGAATAATTTTGTGTGATTGTTTGCACTCTGCAGATTGCATCAAAGCGTTATTAATTGCTTTGATTTACTTTGGATTTAGATTGATTTCTTTCACCATAAATGGATTTTCCATTCACATATTCATTATTGCCAAGCTTCATGTAGCATGTTATTATATGGTCACATCAACCGCCTCCTTCCTTTCTCAGTAAATTGGATATTACTGATGCTGATGTTTCCCCTGAATAGAAGTATATTCCTTACTTGGTAAAACAGCAGTCTTGGGGGGAGCTGGGTTTTACTGACAGCCTCTATAAACCTTGAAAATTGAAACAGGAAACCTGCCATTGCAAAAAGGGGTATTCGCCCCAAGTGCTACCAATATCAATCAGCTAGCTCTGCAATAGTTCTCAAAGCTGGGATTTTAGCCATCACAGCGAGGGAAAGCGGCCTACCGAACAGTAATAGCGAATGCTGTAGTAAAGAATCCATCTACTCTTTTGATAAAAAGTAAACATGACCACAACTTGAAGACTGAGAGGTATAGTGGCCTTGGTCATAGTTATATAGTGCTTATTAGCAGAAACGATGACTACAGCTTTACGTTTTGTATTTTTTTACTTCATCGGAATGGTATGAAACTTGGTAAAGGCTTTGGCACTTACAGTGTGAACAATCATGCGCAGGATTCGAAAAGGTTAAATGGTCCTGATAAAAAAAACAGTCACACTTGTATTGTTCGCGGTCAAAAATGAGCGCTTTGGAAATGAATGGGAGACAAAATTTCATCTCGTGGAAGCATTTGGTACTGCGCATAAACAAACTCTTATTGAAAGCTAATTTTTTGAGATATCAACCTCAAATTTGGAACACAGCTTGTTCAGATTTACGGCTTTGATTTTTCTCACAGTTTTAGAGTAAAACGTGTTTTGGAAGATGTGTTTTTTTATATGAAAATCTTATTTTGTGCATTTTTCATGTAAAATTGTATAACTTTTTTCAAGTTAACTTTTTAAAACTTTTTTCACTTCAGCAATAATATGTCAAGTGTCATCTTTAAAAAGAGACCAGACTTAAGCATTCAAGATGTATGGCAGTTTAAGTTAAGAAGTTTTCATTTTCAGGTCTATGCTCAAAAAGTGAATAAATGGAATATAACTACTCAATAAATAAAATATAAAAAAATATAAATTATTAAAAAGAAAAAAACATTATTGAAATAAAATATAGTATATATATAAATATTTAAAAAATCTGTCATTTTTGACCGACACATGAACAGTACCAGAGGGTTAAGCATGACATATGGGAGACAGATGAAGAAACATGTTCAACAAAGTGCTTGTGTAGATGTCCAAGTGGTCAAGAATTCAATCATGACGTTGAGAAAGATTTCACCTTATTTTTGGTTGATATTCCGGTAAGCAAATGTGTGTTATTTGAGCGTATATCTACAAATTAACACATCATTGCTTCCTGTTATAAGGAACATCTCATCAACATTCTCACAAATGTGCAAATGCCAAAGAAAAATATAAATATCTTGGCAAGGTTCAACTCGGCAAATCCAATCACATTGGTACGTGTGCAATCTGGGAATTGATTGTTCTGCTAAATGGCAAAAAAAGTACAATTGTCCTTTGAGTAGCGCAATAAACATCTTCTGATGAAACAGATTTCATGCACCGTCCAGCCGTTGGACAGGACAAATCTGAGGTTGAAACCCCTCAGCAGGTGAATCCCACCCACAGTGCAAGAGCCATTCACATTTCCCCTGACCCTGATCCCCAGGAAAACACAATTACCTGAATCCTATCATCTGAAATACCAAAGCCCGGATCAAAAACACTTCAGCTCTATCCTTGCAGTGCAGTGCAGTGTGTGAGATTGAGTGTGATGCTTGTTTGGCAAGTGTGTGTATTTGTGGTGGTGTTAATGAGGCCACTGTGACCTGCCTCCTCCTTGCAGTCTGGCTCATCATCTTATGGGGCCTGCTGCTCCCACATGGAGCTCGCCCTGTCTGGGCGTGTGGCAGGCCAGGAAAGAGGGCTTCATCTATCAGCCCACTCCACCGCAGGAGTTAGCCTGCCCGCCAGGCCCCTGCTGTTGGATGGATTGCAGATGCATCCCACTGTCCTCCTCCATCATCAAGTTTAAGGGCAATCACCTGCCTCGCTTCTTTGATGGAAATGGGGACCTTACGTAAAGTGAGAGTACACAGGTGGCTTGGTTTTTCGTTTCTGTGTATGGCGTTTTGATGGGGCTTGGATGTGATCAGACGATCTTCCATTTCTATATCTGCATTCCCATTTGGAGATTTACACAAGTGGAACATGTTTCAGTTTCAGCATCCTTTATTGGTCCAATTGACCATCATTGTCCTTTGATCTTCTGATCTCCTGGGAGGCCACCTTTCTACAGAGTTTACCTCCAATCTTAATTAAACACACTGAACCAGCTAAATAAGATCGTCAAGACCGACAAGTGTGTTGGAGCAGAACAGAGCTAAACTCATACATATGACATACATATGGAATTTGACATACATATGAGATACATTAACATATGAGATACATGATCTGATTACAGCGCTAGAGCTTTGAATGAATGAGTGAACAGTTTGGGTGGATCGAACACACACAGAACCAGATTTACTCCTAAATAAGCTGATTCCCCCCTCAGGGCTCGGGAAAGGTTTTGAAGAAGACAGGGTAGTAAATCAACTCTGCCTGTTAAGGGTGGGAGAATGACGGTCCAGTGGATACACTCTCAAAGATGAACTACATATTCATTGAAATAATATGCTCAAGCGGAGCATTCCCTGCTGTTCCACTCGGATGCCCCTGAATAGGTGGCTCCGCAATAACATTCCTATTAACCAATCATTGCTGTCCAGTTTCAGAGGTAGGGGTATGGCAGGTATAACATAGGCCAGTAAGAGCTGTGCGTGTAAACCTCACTCCCCTGGCCTCAAGAGGCGGCTAGCAATTGATGCTATCGGCAGTGGTCTTTAGTGTCCTTGTTAGCGCACCCGCCGCCTACGCCGGAGACACCAGTTCGAATCCTGCTCGGAGTGGGTCGAGTAGGGCCGATTACATTTGGTGCCGTGACCCAGATGGGAGTGAGGTTTAGGGGGTGAATGTAATGTAGGCCAGTAAGAGCTGTGCATGTAAACTTCACTCCCCTGGCCTCAAGAGGTGGACTAGCGACTGACGCTAGAGACTGCGGCCTTTAGCGCTGTTGTTAGTGCGCCCGCCTCCCACGCTGGAGGTCCTGGTTCGAATCCTACTCGGAGCAGATCAAGTAGAACCGGTTACATAGGAATGTCCAATTCTGCTCCTAGATGGCCAGATTTCAACTCCAACCCCAATTGAACACATTCTGAACCAAATAATCAAGGTCTTCAGCACTTACAGGTGCGTTGGAGCCGATTGGAGCTAAACCCTGTAGGAGGCCTCTCTGTAGGAAGTTGGCTCTGCAGGAGCACGATTGTACATCCCTGGTTATTGCTAATAAAGTTATTTGCTAGGGCCTGCAAAACTCTAATCAATCAAGTTACACCTTCTGGTTTTAGAGTTAGGGACAGGTCCCGCAATAACATTCCCATTAACCAATCATTGCTGTCCAATTTCAGGGGTAGGGTTGTGGCAGGGATGTCCAATTCTGCTCCTAGAGGGACAGGATTCAGCTCCAACCCCAATAGAACAAATCCTGAACCAGCTACGTAATCAAGATCTTCAGGACTTGCAGGTGTGTTTGAGCTGATTTGAGCTAAACCCTGTAGGAGGCCTCTCTGTAGGAGGTTGGCTCTCCAGGAGCAGGATTGGACATCCCTAGATTAAAATTATTGCTAGGGCCTGCAAAACTCTAATCAATCAGGCTACACCTTCTGGTTTTAGAGTTAGGGACAGGTCCTGCAATAACATTCCCATTGACTAATCATTGCTGTCCAATTTCAGGGGTAGGGGTGTGGCAGGGATGTCCAATTCTGCTCCTAGAGGGCCAGAATTCAGCTCCAATCCCAATAGGACAAATCCTGAACCAGCTATGTAATCAAGATCTTCAGGACTTCAGGTGCATTGGAGCTGATTGGACCTAAACTCTGTAGGAGGCCTCTCTGTAGGATGTTGGCTCTCCAGGAGCAGGATTAGACATCCCTGGATTAAAGTTATTGCTAGGGCCTACGAAACTCTAATCAATCAGGCTACACCTTCTGGTTTTAGAGTTAGGGACAGGTCCCGCAATAACACTCCCATTGACTAATCATTGCGGTCCAATTTCAGGGGTAGGGGTGTGGCAGGGATGTCCAATTCTGCTCCTAGAGGGCCAGAATTCAGCTCCAATCCCAATAGAACAAACCCTGAACCAACTATTTAATCAAGATCTCCAGGACTTCAGGTGCATTGGAGCTGATTGGAGCTAAACTCTGTAGGAGGCCTCTCTGTAGGATGTTGGCTCTCCAGAAGCACGATTGGACATCCCTAGATTAGAGTTATTGCTTGGGCCTCTTATCAGCCAGTCTGTGCCTTCTGATTTTAGCTTAGGGTCTGGAAGTGGAACAACATTCCTTTTAACCAACTAGTGCCATCTAACGTCAAGGGTGGGTTAGGGTGCGGGTTAAGGCTAGGGAAGGACTGTGATTGCTAATATGAATGTTTTTGGTTGGCCAACAAAGTGTGTTGGTCTAGGAACGTGTTCTACTGCAATTTGGAAAATCACGTTGTTCACAAGAATCCAGATGTTCTTTCTTGAGTTGTGCTCTTAATCATTCCTTTAAATGCAGTTCAGCTTCCTCTTCAACAGTCTTTCTAGCATCAGTGCTCGGGGAGGGAGAGCAAACAAGAGGGAAGGAGAATGATGGAGAGAATAAGGAGTTCTAAATCAAGGACATTACCCAATCTCATGTGTTATTATCTATTTGGCATAAGGCTGGCTCTAATTGAACATGCAGATTTGCCTTTTTCCTTCTCTCTCCTAATAATAATTATGATGTCAAATGAGAGATGGCTCCATGGGCTGCTGCTGGAATATTAAACAACTAGAGCTTTGGCTCTGTGTGTGTGTATTGGAAGGATGTTGGAGACCTACCAGCAGTGTTACTGAAGGTCATTGGGAGTCCTTTTTTTCTATTCCTGTAACTAATCAGCCTAAAAGCTCTGCTCACGAGGACATGCTCCCCTTTTAATGGAACGTCTCATACATTAAAGGGGACTCGCGGGGGGCTCATGGAGGATTCCTTCTACCCGTGTCAGCTCTCATTTTTTATGAAGACTTTTGGGATATTGAGGACCATAAATATGCACACTTAAATTGTTAGTTTTATTAGTGGGATGGTATTCGTGGTATAGCTTTGTGATGTGATGCACGACTTTCAAGCGTTAACACTTCCAGCTACAAAACTGTGCATGAATAAGAGGCACTTGAGTCTAATGAACTAAATGAGATGATGGTTTAAACAAAGTCTGTGATGAACAGATTTGCCAGAATTAGTGACACAACATCTTAAGAAATGAAGAGATATTTGCTGTGACATTACGGTTAAAATAATGCACCGATAGGCCCTAGCCAGTCGACACGTCGAGTCATTGCTTTTCTTTATGACTGAATATGGTCTAGTTTTAATTGAAGCCATAATGTGGCTGTACTTAAAGTGACAGTGTCTCGTATAGTGAATACGCGCTCTGAAAATGAATCAATCTACTTTATGACTTTAATATCATACACATTCAAGTTAAGCAAGTCCATTTGCTTTTAGTGTACTGAAAGCACTTAGTTTAACTGAACATCATTCTCTGGCTGTCCTCAGTCACTCCACACAATGTTTTTTACATGTCACAACAGTTATTCACGCCTACGCTCTGCAGCTGAAACAGAGTTTTTGCCTATAGTTTTTTTTTCAGCAGTGACTTAAAAATACTGGGTGTTGTGGAGATGTTCATGATTTTGTACATAATAAGTTGTGAATAACTATTTATTTTGGAGAATTAATATTTCACAACCTAATAACTGATGCTCAGAGAAATTTGATGCATCATAGTTTGACTTTAATCTGTCTAAAGTCTTTGCAGGAGGGGATTATGAAGAGACTTAGCAAAAAACCATGTGCTAGCATTAGCTTTATCTTAATATTCGGCTGTTTATTCAGCTTGTACATTAGAGTGAATGAATGTTACTGTATTTGAGAAATGCGCATCTCAGACATTTGTATGTATTTCTTCTCAAATTATTCACTCAAATACAGAGTAGGGGAGAGCGGGGCACAACCTAACACTTTTTGACTTTCTCAGTTTGTGTAAATCCACTTGGGGTTCAGAGAATTTATTTGTTCCCACATTAATTTCACACATCTAGTACAATTATGTGGTTTTGTTTCATTAACACAGTGAACACTTCTTTCTTGATTTACCCCGAAATAATGGAAGTGAACTGTGACAACATGCCCCATAGGTGGGGTTCACTGTAACATGACCAAATGACAGCTTTAAAATGTTATCTGATATAATCAAAAAAATATCCAAGACAAACTAATATATTTTGTCAATAAAATACAATTATTAACTTTTTTAAATAAAATAATGCCATTTTTTAATCATTAAAAATAAACTAATTTTTGAGTTTGACAACAAACACACAGCAAAACACAGATATACAGCATAGTTCAAAACATTATAATGATTAATAATTTCTCAGTCATTATTCACCTTTTTCTCATGGTTTCTCAATAGAATTCATAAAAGTATAGAATATAATGTCACAGTTCTAATAGGGGCTCATTGTGACAACATGCCCCGCCTGCTCAACTGGGATTAACCCCGGCTCGTGTCTTCCGCTGTTAGATCAGCATTAAAGAACAATCTCAGCTGTTACATAACAGATATAAGATTACAATAATATCAGATTTGTCTTATTTTAAATAAACACAAAAAACAGAGATGAAAAATTAACTTTAGTAAGAAATTTACTTTTGCTATGGTTAAATAAATGTTCAGTGATATCTTCCAAAGATTTTTTTCTCTAAATAATGTTGATATGGCAACTAGTAAATACACTAAGTTTCCTCATCCTGGCATGTGTGGAAAGTTTTAAACCATGAGTGTTACAACTAACCCGCGTTAGGTTGTGCCCCGCTCTCCCCTATACATGTGGATCACGAGTAGCACATTAAGTAAATGTGATGTCTATATCTTATTATTTATAACTAATCATTCTACAGTATACAAAAAGTTCAAAATAATGAATAAAAAGTGTTAATCTATGTTCTAAATAAACAGTTCAAATGTAATGTTCATTTAAATTAAGAAAATATTTTGTTTTTCTTATGTCCGCTAACATTCTGTCAACTCTGTTACTAACCAACAAAAGTGTTTCTTCTCAAAATCATGCGACCAGCATCATATAATGTTTTTTTTTTGTTTTTTTTCTGTGATGTATTTTGAGCAGAATATTGTGCTCAAATACTAATTTAAAAAAAATATTTAATCTAAAATAACCTAGTCAGGGAGTATTAACTCTCCATCAACTATGTTGGGTACATTGTTATGGTTTGCAATATTTTGATGATTTCTATCCAAATATGAACTCTTTCCCGCCATTGACGGAATTTACCCGCTTTCTGTGTTTTCTTCATTACAACACACAATAATAAAAGTTCAATCCAACTTGAAATAATTATGAAAAAATATATATTACTAATGCACAGTATAATGAACTTCTTAAAGTACTACTACTAATAATAATAATATTACACTAGTTTTTTTACGTGACTTAATTTAAACAGTCGCTCTCTTTCCTAGCATTTTCCCCGCTCATTTGCAGGGTCTGCTTCACACACACCTGATTTGGCACAGGGTTTACGTCGAATGCCCTTCCTGTCACAACCCAGCACTGAGAGTGCTGGGACACACTTAATTTAAACAGTAAACTTGCCAAACATAAAAGGAATTATTACACTTTGTCCTAACTACACGCGACGGCGCGACACGCGATAAAAGGTATCTTTTCCATATTAATGAGAGTTTTTGTCCTAACCAGCCGCGACGGCGACACACGATGATTCTATTTCTGCGACCTCGCAGCTGGAATAACAACACAAAACATGGCAATGATAATCTCAGGTAATGTTTGTGTGCTTTATTTAATGTTAAAAGCATGTAATGTGACTTTGAATATCATTTAGTGCTCCCAGCTTTGTAAGGTAGTCGTACTAAAAGCAACAATGGATAATTCACCTCAGATCTTGAAATGAAACAAGAACGTTTAAACTGTATATTCTATGACAAAGATTGTTTTAGTGACTCAGTATGTATTTTAGTAATGTTTAAAGGGGTCATGAACTGGCTTTTTTTATTATTTTATACTGTTGTCTGAGGTCAACTTATTACGTTTGCGTGGTTTTTACATTCAAAAACATCATAATGATTATGTAATAGGCTATTTTCTACACTGGTTTTGAGCCTAGCTCTTGAAACGCTCGGTTTTTATGGGCGTGCCGCACTGAAGACTTGGATAGCAGTGATTTGCATATTATAATGAGCTTCAGCTCCCCCCTCAGTAAACGTGTGGGAAAACGGCAACCGGAATGATTAGTCCCACAGGGCTCGCAAAATGTCTTTATCAAACAAATGTATCTCTCATCCACCTGCAATTAATTGGAATGTTATTTTTTTACTTGGCCCGTCTGATCGGTGGATATAACCGCGAACCGTGCATCACTAACACATACACACACACACACACAAGCCTCACTGCAGAGTCAGTGGGCTTTGCGAGCCCCGGCCCAGTCTGATCACGAATCGCAGCACAATGAACCAACAACACCTCAAATAAAGGGTTCTCCAGCCTGTGACAGCGTGCTAAGTTATGTTCAGTTTGACACATACACATAATCAATAGATATCAAACGATCTGTAACAATGCAATACTATCACATATAAAAAACATTTTTTACTCACATTAGTGTGTTGCTTCATTCATTCATGTAATCTCATCCTGTCTGCAAATCCAGTCTCTTGTTTACAAACGAATCCGTGGTGAAATGAAGGAAGAAACGCGCAATGTCTTCCCCACGTGAGCTGGATATTCATTAAAAATAAAGTTCAATTCATAATATTGGAATCCGAAAGAAGCTTATGCAGCATGTTTATTGCTTGGAAGTTCGATCCGGTTTAGAACACAGGTAGGCCTATGTTATTTATAACATGTCAGACACGAGTCGGTGGGCGGGGCTACAGAATCAGGTGATCTTCTTCTTCTTCTGTTGAGGCGGTGTTTCACCACACTCTGACGTCACAGCCTGGCACATTCTGAGATGGAGCGTTTGCTGGGTCTGGTGTCAATAAAAGCTTTTCTTTGACTAACAAGGAAGTTTTCAGCTCTGAAACTTACAGGATATTCTTATATTACCATGACATTTTATATATCAAAAGCTCAAGGGAAGGTTGATTTCTCAATTCATGACCCCTTTTTTCCTTGCGGGTGCCATCAGGATTAATCTCTGGTGCCTTACACTTGCCGCGAGAGCCCGCCCACACGCTGTTCTGATTGGCTGTGGTTTTTGATTGATTTGTCGCATCCCGTAGTCGCGTCGCGTCTGATGTAGACAGACAAGTTGCTTGTCGCTGGAATCTTATCGCGTCGCGTGTAGTTAGGACACGGTGTTACATTTTTATTTGATTAGGTCCACACTTTAAAAGATTAACTAAATTGTTTGTTTATTGTTCAATTTATTTGATTACCACCATTTTTGAAAGTAAATTTACAATGTTTTTATATTCCATGTACTCCTGGTAGTAAAATTAGCCACTATAAATCTATAAAAAGGTCAGTTCATGAAAAGAAAAACACTGTGAAATTGCCAAAATGATCAATAAAGCAGATTTATGATTAAATAATCCCTAATCCCTAAATTTTGTGAGCATGCTAAGAATACCTATAGTACTTTTATTGAGAAAGCATATTGTTTTTGTACTTTTTTTCTTAATATGAAATATACCCCCAATTACAGAGTGAACCTGTTGTTTAGGTATTATTAGCAGTAATTCTCTCCTTCTTTTTGGAAAATTATTCATAATAGTTCTTAATAAACCCTGCAGGTGTCGTAAAGGTCACTGGCAATGAGGTGCATTTTAATTTGACCAAGCTAATTGGCTTGCTAAAACCTGACTTATTTCAAGTTCATTTTGATTTGAATGTGTTGAACATTGTGTCGGCATGGGTGAGTTGATAAATTTGTAATTATTCTGTCCATTGACACCATTTTGACCCACTGAGGCCAACTGCAAACATGAGAGGTGAGCCTTATCACATTGACGAGATAACCAACCAATCACAGTTGTGTTGACTCTTTTCACCCGTATTAACCTGTTCCTCTTTCACATTCAAAACATGCTGGAGGATCTCAATGAGACCGCAATGAGAAATGTTTGACTCCCTCTAAAGCTTGATCCTTTGGGCTTGCTGTTAGACAGGGTTTTTTACTATTTGAGCTCATATTTTGTTTGGTTTATTTGTTATTTGCACTGCCTCTGTCTCTGTAAGAATACATTGGCTTTTAGGTGTGAAAGCGAAACATGTCTTCAGGCTTCAAATACATTTGAACACAAATATAAACAGACATGCACACTGGTGTGATGTTCCTTACACAGTGGTCAAGCTCATTTTGAAGAAGGATTGGTTTTTCTGTTGCCTGTGTTTGTGTGACCCCATTTCAAGAAGCTGGTGAGCACAACCCCATTCTATAGAATGTCAGAAAAACAGGCTAAAACATGTCCATCAAGAGCGTCTCTGTAAATTCACTGATCACATTTGACCTTTAGAAATGACATAAATCTGGCAGTATCCGTTGTGTTGCGTTCCCTCTGAAATCAAACCTACAGAGCCGGTTTTATAGACGGCAGTAGCAGATATGTTATTGTTGAACGTGAAACATCATAGCCTCCGATCGCTGGCCGGCGTCGCTATCGAGCACGGGCGGGTAAATGTCAGACCTGAGATCAGAGAAGGGAAATGTGACTCTTTAACACCATCACTGATTTCTGTGTAGAAAGAGCCACTGCCGATTGCAGATGTCGTCTTCACATATGAGTATGGTCGAAGAAGACGCTTTGACAGCTGAATAGAGCTCTTTCATAAGCTTTTAAAGCTGCGCTGTCTTTGTCTCTCTTCAAAGTATTCAGTGATATTTTTCATCAATGCTTTATCCCAAGTATTTCATCATCTGATCACAGGAAGCACTAAAAACCCTCTAAAACACCATCAGGTGTGGCGTCTTCCTGCTCCAACAGACAGTTTTCTAAAACAGGTGCTCTCTGGTTAACTCTTTCCCTGCCATTGACAAAAATGTCCGTGTTTTCTCTGTTATACGGTAGGGGGCGCTATGGAGCGTCTTCTGAAAGAGTACAGAATAGTGATCGACCGATATTAGTTTTTTATAACCGATACGATACTGATTATTTGCATGTTTATGTCCCCGATAACCGATATATAGAACCGATATTGTTTTTGACCATTATAACAACAGCACTAAACTGAACAAACTTTTTTATTTAACACTTTTTTGCAATTTCACTCCCTTCTTACATACAAAACACACTTCTACTACTACACCAATAAATAGAGTCTGAAAGAGAGCAAAAATTATTAGGAACACCATACTAATACTGTGTTTGACCCCCTTTCGCCTTCAGAACTGCCTTAATTCTACGTGGCATTGGTGCTGAAAGCATTCTTTAGAAATGTTGGCCCATATTGATAGGATAGCATCTTGCAGTTGATGGAGATTTGTGGGATGCACATCCAGGGCACGAAGCTCCCGTTCCACCACATCCCAAAGATGCTCTATTGGGTTGAGATCTGGTGACTGTGGGGGCCATTTTAGTACAGTGAACTCATTGTCATGTTCAAGAAACCAATTTGAAATGATTCGAGCTTTGTGACATGGTGCATTATCCTGCTGGAAGTAGCCATCAGAGGATGGGTACATGGTGGTCATAAAGGGATGGATATGGTCAGAAACAATGCTCAGGTAGGCCGTGGCATTTAAACGATGCCCAATTGGCACTAAGGGGCCTAAAGTGTGCCAAGAAAACATCCCCCACACCGTTACACCACCACCACCAGCCTGCACAGTGGTAACAAGGCATGATGGATCCATGTTCTCATTCTGTTTACGCCAAATTCTGACTCTACCATCTGAATGTCTCAACAGAAATCGAGACTCATCAGACCAGGCAACATTTTTCCAGTCTTCAACTGTCCAATTTTGGTGAGCTCGTGCAAATTGTAGCCTCTTTTTCCTATTTGTAGTGGAGATGAGTGGTACCCGGTGGGGTCTTCTGCTGTTGTAGCCCATCCGCCTCAAGGTTGTGCGTGTTGTGGCTTCACAAATGCTTTGCTGCATACCTCGGTTGTAACGAGTGGTTATTTCAGTCAAAGTTGCTCTTCTATCAGCTTGAATCAGTCGGCCCATTCTCCTCTGACCTCTAGCATCAACAAGGCATTTTCTCCCACAGGACTGCCGCATACTGGATGTTTTTCCCTTTTCACACCATTCTTTGTAAACTCTAGAAATGGTTGTGCGTGAAAATCCCAGTAACTGAGCAGATTGTGAAATACTCAGACCGGCCCGTCTGGCACCAACAACCATGCCACGCTCAAAATTGCTTAAATCACCTTTCTTTCCCATTCTGACATTCAGTTTAGAGTTCAGGAGATTGTCTTGACCAGGACCACACCCCTAAATGCATTGAAGCAACTGCCATGTGATTGGTTGATTAGATAATTGCATTAATGAGAAATGGAACAGGTGTTCCTAATAATCCTTTAGGTGAGTGTATATACATACACACACACAGTGCATTGTCACTAAAGTGTCTTTTTAACATTACTGCTGTTGCATCTTTTTATTTATAACAACAGCATATTAACAACAGGCTAAATACATTTACAAAGTCTAATGTTTTCAAATGGAGAACATAAATACATGACAGGCGAGTATCAACTCTGCATAAATATAAGCATTCGTTTTAAACTACAGTTTTAAAAGGTTATGTGTTGTTTAATAGACTAACAAGTGAAGAGAACGGAACGCGCTGGAATATTCTCTGGAATACGCAAACATTGAAAAATAAACAGCAAATACATCATCGCTATTACATCATCCCATCTCATCTGGCACATTATCAGAATTATTAATAATATTTTTGTCTCGATTATGAAATACCTGCTGATGACAGAACGCTGTTTTCATCTGTGTGTTTACACAGAACGTCTCTCGCGGAGATAGGCCTGATAATTCATTTCCACAGAGCTGTAACTATTTAGATGTTTATTATATACATGCTATATAGTAGACGTTAATATAATTTAAGGAGTTTTAAACGAGTGGGTCTAGTTAAAAGTTAAATACGGTTGAACGGCTGAACGCGACTTCACAAGATGAGCATAAACAGAGAGAGGGAAATAAATTCAGCACTTTTATTTCCAACATGCTCTCATTCATGGCTGTTTTTTTTCATTCATGTAAAGTTACGTCTCTATTGGGACATGACGGATGACGTGACTCTGTGAGTTCGTCTCTGTTTTTAGTTTAAACTACATAACATAGCCTTATTCATAGCCTAATCTTATTTGTGCATTACTGGCTGTTATGTTAAATAAAGTTATTTGACCTTTGAACACCGTTGTTGACTCATCTCCCCTCAGACTCAGTGCTTTAATGGCGGTCTTGCGCACAATTCTCACAACGGCCACAAGATGGCGCCATTTATGGGTGAATCCGATATTACAAAACTGATACCCGATTATGTGAAAATGCTTAAATATCGGGAAAAATATCGGGAAACCGATATATCGGTTGATCTCTAGTACAGAATCTCCGGATCAAAACACAGGCGAAGAAGAAGCTGAAACAAGCGATATTAAATATAAGCATATGTATATGTAAAATAACGCGATCACCAACATTAAACAGCATAAATCAAAACTATCTAATGTCACTGAATGAAATGTCGCCCCAGGACGAGTGATAGGACTGTGAAGCTTTGGGGTGTTGATGGACTCCATCTACTCCATCTGTGTTTGATCATCGTTCTGGATGTAGCCTTTGACAAAAGTGGGATTTTCTCAGCTTTTTGCTCAAAATGTTGCTTTTTTTTTTTTTTTTTACTTACCCACATTCAAGTGCTGAATGCATGAAGCAAGAATAAAACAGGTTTTTTGTTTAAAAGCAGAGGGTTTGTTATTTCTTTTGATATATTGCATGTTCAGATATTCATACAACAAAATATTTTGGGGGCCATGAACATTTTGTGAAAATGATCAAAAATGCTGGCTGTGACTGGCAAAAATGCTGGCGGAGAAAGAGTTAAACCTCTCCCAAAAGAAAGGCAAACTACTTCCTTATAAACTGATTCCAATACAGAGGTCATATATAATAATGAATCTAAAGTTCCTTGGAAAAAAAAAAATATATATAAATGATTTTTGTGTCCCACTTTAGACACTTTATAGTGTCTTTAACTACTATGTACTAATATTTAAAAATGGTCTTCGGTGGTGGTGAAGACCATGTGAACTGTGAGCCCAGTACTGACAATAAATCCAAAATAAATGCAAAGAAACAATTGGTAACATTAACTAATCCCATTTATTCATAATATTGCATAAACAGCAACAGCAAAGTTACACATTACATAGAAATTTACATTTACTCTCAAAGCAGGGCTTGACATGCTCACTGGCCACAATATAGATATTTTTAATATTCTCTCATAATTTGTCATCAGGTTTATTAGGCTGCTGTCACTTTAAGAGCTGACGCACGGATCCATTACACTGATACACATGCGTTTTCTTTCTCAACTGTTTACGTTCACTCAAAACAGAACTGACTGTGTTTACGTGAATACTCGCCAAGACCGGCATTTTGACATTATTTTGTGTGTATTTGACTGTTCAAGCGCAATAAGCAGCATAAAAGAGCTCAATGTAGTGCTGAGAGGCTTTATGTGCACAAAATCTGCGGGAATTAGTAAATTTATGCGCAATATGTGCAATCCCTCGGCGAAATTCAAGGGTTTGTGTGTCACTCGCTGTCGGAGAGCTGAAAGAGAGAGAGACGCTGGTATTGTGTGTCTATTCTGCAGAAAATTAGTATTGGAAGTGTTTCAGATATTTCAGTATCGATATGCATCGAAAAATCTATATTTTTGACAACACTACATTGCACTTAGTTTATTATTTCAGATGCCTTTTAAAAGACTACAAATGAAAATGTATATATTATATCTAAAATTCAACCCGCCAGAGTGGCTAGTAGAAGTGACTGCTTTACACGCCACTGCTGAAATACACACACATTTCAGGGGTTTGGCGGGTGTTAATGTCAAGCCCTGAAGTCCAAGACTTCATACACAGATCATTTGACATGGTTATCACTTTCTATCATATCTTTGCTGTCTTATAAAACAGAAAATTGTTGAGAAACACTTTCTTCGCTCACAAAATTGTTATATTCTCGCTGTTCCTTTTGTTCGATCTGAATTAGGCAAAAAGGCTTTAATGTATGCATCTCCTTCTGACTGGAATCTTCTGCAATCGAAATTGAAATGACAAATGTCTTCTCTGGTTAAATAAAGGTTAAATAAAATAAAAATAAAAATATACAGACAGCGAGCAAAAATCGCTGCCATTATAATCACTGAAGCAGTCAATAGCTTCAGTAAAACGTGAAGTAGCCTATAAAGTTGCACTCTTGTGAAACCTGTGTCTGTGATTGGCTACATTGAGAAACCTTTGATGCTCTTGCAGAACTGCAGGTATCGTCACAGGTCAAATAAATCTTTGGCGGCGCAAAGATTCATTTTAGTGGCCGAACAGAAAAAAACCCTGATTTGATAGAGAGCACTTTTTGTGTGCATCCTTTGTTCTTATATTTAATAAAATACCTGCATGTAATTACAGCTGTTATTAATGTTAACCTTAACCCACCTATAAACCTATACCACCAAACCTGTCCTAACCATACACATATCCACCTCAATAGCAGAACTCGTGATTTACAATACAACATCAACACAATAAGTGCATTGAACATAACTATTTTCTTCTCTTGTAAGTACATATTAGTTAAAGACACCTAATATAAAGCAGGACACACTTTTGATGTCATTCTTATTAATATTTAAATGTTTTTAAAGTGTCATTAATGTAAAATACTAAAATCAGCTATTCTATTTAAAATTGTGTTTCGACAATTATGCTGAATAATTGAATAACTGATGACAAAAAAAAGCAGAATCCCAGAGATTCATCTGAAAGCGAAATTCTATTATTCTATTACTTCTATACAGGCACATACATATTTAATTGCTCATGTTTTAATTGAAAATATGTCATGATAGCAATCCTATGAATACAAATTGAACGATTTCACTCAATTAGCCTATGGGCTTTAGTGACTTGCAAAAATTTCTGGAATCCAACTCATGAAATGAATAATAACCCCATAAATTACAGTAAGCATTACATTTAAAAATAACAACACCAGTTGAATTGGTACAACAAATCTGGTGGCCCATCTTACCCCAATGGTCTAATTATCTTCATGCTTCAAAATAAAAACAATATGTTTTACTCCATACATCTAAAAACATGCATGTGTCATAAATCCACCACATTAGTTAAATTGACCTCAGTCTTAAATCTTGCAAATGTTGATGTTCAGATGAAATTACAAAATTAATAAGAGCATAGCCATTCATTAAATGTGGTGAGATGAGATTTTTGTGGCTTATATGATCAAGAGAAAACCTTAAGGTGTGGTGTTTTATCTCAGTTATAAAGCAGCTTAAAAGCAGCAATTAAAGGTAGAGCAGCAAAAAAGGATCATATTGAGGATGGAAAATGTTTTTTTTTTTGACATTTTTGATTCACTAACATGATTTAAGTATCTTTTATAAGGGGTTATAGCGTACATACACATAAACAAAGGGTATAATTGCTTTTTAGTTTAACCATTGGGCTGAAGCATATTTAGAGAGACGACTATTACAGTTCAATGAAGTTTCAAATCCCAACCCAAACCAGAGGTCCCAGTGCAGACGCAGCGGAGCGTGAAGTATTCTCAGCTGCTGCGATATGTCAGACCCCCAACTACAGACCGCATGTTGAAAAACTGAGAAATGATCGATAGGTCTTAAAGCCGCTGCCCGTGGCCACATGTAGATGCCACTTACATCCAGCGCAGTGAGAGCAACACTGAAAGAGGTAATGGATGGACGGGTAGTGTATAAAGTATAAAAAATAGCCATCTGTCCCAGAGGGAGTGCATATCCAGCTCTCCTTCAAGAGAAATGGAGAAGTGACAAATTGCCGCCCATAAGAGTGTAGTTCATTCTGGGACTGGAGGCATCAGTCGGGCACCTGAAGCAGCGGGACAGGTCTATAAAGTATAATGCCGGGTGATTTGAGAGAGAAAAACTAAAAACATGAGGGAATGTGAAAGACGATAAAAGGTGTGTAGTACATAATGCAAAGCCATCAAAATATACACATTCGTTCTCCTCTCGCAGACAATGTTCAGCAGATAATGTCAACAGTATTTTGAATGCAACTTCCAAAAAAAACCAAAAGTAAAAAGTGTTTGTTATATGAAATTCATGCGACTTCTCTCAAGCATTTATTATTGAAATGCCAAAGCTGTTAAAAACAGCTAGTAGTTAAAGTGTTTTTTTTATTCTTCCTTGAACACCGAATGAGCGAAATGAACAAACTGAAAAAACGTCACTGTGAGGCATGTTAAAGGGTGAAAATGAATATGATCCCATGATTTACTCGCCCTCAAGACATCCTAGGTGTATATGACTTTCTTCTTTCAGACGAATACAATCAGAGTTATATTAAAAAATGCCCTGGCTCTTCCAAGCTTTATAATGGGAGTGAATGGAATGCGTTTGTGTAAGAAAAATATCCCTTTTTATAACTTCAGAGATCACTCTTTTGTCAGAACTAGACTCGAGTGTACGGCCGAGTTTATAAAGTTATAAATATGGATATTTTTCTCAAAGAAACCCCATGGCTTCACTTCAGAAGGCCTTTATTAACCCCTTCAGACCCTGCTGTCATTGGAATGGACATCACATGTTTGTTTGTTTTTGTTTAAACAATGCAATTTTATGTTTTTGTAATATGAGTACTGCCTGGTCACTGATTGGTCCCTGATTGGTTCACAATGAAGAAATGACCACTTACTTAATTTAATTGAGCTTCAGGCATGGTTAACCAACTAGACAGGAGAAGAAGGAAGCGCTCTTGTATTTTGAAGATCTCTCAGAGTTGCAGAACACAGGAATTTTTCAAAATGTAATGTCCATCACATTGAGCATCAGGTCTGGAAAGATATCACACAGCAACACACACACACTCTCTCTCTCTCTCTCTCTCTCTCACACACACACACACACACACACACACACACACAGATCCCTTGAAGATATAATGCACACAATCATATATTCATTAAAACCAGCAAGTGCACATAAAAACATCCACAAACACAAAGACATACTCCGATTCACCCACTACAACCAATTTTTAGATTTCATATCATACCTTTTTTTCTACATTCTTATTAAATTGCTCAGTCTTCTTTTAAAACAATTTCAACACTAGTTCACAAACTCTAGCTCATAAATAGGGTTAAAATATGAGTTTTTTGTGTCGCTTTAGTTGTGGTCTCCATAGTGGACATGTAAATAAATGAGTTGGCAAAAATGTAGTTATTTAGATTCATTTCTACATTGAAGAAGAGCAAATATCAAGTAGGTAATATAAATTTGCTCAGTGGGAAAAATTCAGGTCTGAAGGGGTTAACCCCTGGAGCTGTATGGATTACTTTTATGATGGATGAATGCACTTTTTTGGGCTTCAAAATCTCCATTCACTATATTATAAAGCTTGGAAGAGCCAGGATAATTTTTAAATAACTCCGATTGTGTTTGGCTGAAAGAAGAAAGTCTATATACACCTAGGATGGCTTGAGGGAGAGTAAATCATGGGATAATTTTCTTTTTTGGGTGAACTAACCCTTTAAGCCAGTAGAAATATTCCCCAAAGTGCTTCTGTGTGATTTGGCAGCCATTTCTCTGCTTTTTCTCTGGTTTTCTGTGCCTCAGGTCAGTGATCTTTCGCTAGAGGAACATGCTGATAATCTGTCCTCAAAATCATCTCAGGAGCACAAAACACAATCCCGCTTCTCATACTAATGTCAAAATGTATATAGCACTGCATTGGTGTGTTTATCAGACAGTTAATTATACTCCATCTTGAAAGATATTAAAACTAATACCTGCACTTAGGAAAATGATTATGGTTATGCTTACTCTGTCCATATGCTTTTACAGAATGTTATTGGCCAGTAAAATTAGTGGATCAGAACTAACTGTTGTATAATCTTTATTAACAGTCTGAAATCTGAATAGACGAGCTGTTTGACTGATATATTAGGGTGCTTTCACACTTTGATTGTTTTTGATTCCGAACTGTGGAACGTTTGCATCATCAAACTGTTTTCCACCGTTTCTAATCAACAACGACACAGGAGAAAGCGGAATTCCTAGGATTGCTCGTCTCACTTTTATACTGTGTTTCTGTTTTTAAAGCGTCAACACGGTGAACTGCACAAAGCAAACCCAAATCTGCTTTTTAACCCTATAAAGCCTGCTCATATTTGATATGCAAAGGCTTCTATATTATTAACAAGATCAAATCTTTACTGAAAAACCTGTTTTTAAAACCACAATATACTATATGCATTCTGTAACCTGATTAATAGTTTACAATTTTTTAGAAAGTGAAAGGCCTTTTATTATCATCATAAAAACATCCACATTCAGCTCATGGTTCACAGCTTTTTGCTGTAAAATTTATACCGATTTATATAAAGAAGAATAACTGTGATATTGTTAGTAATGAACACTTACTAGACTGGAGCATCTCACTCAGACATAATTTCACAGAAAAAAATCATGTTAAAATTTGAGCGTCAAATCAGGCTTTTGAGGAAGGTTTATTTGTTCATCTCTCGATCGTCATTGTATTGCATTACATTATGTTTTAAAACGACAGAGCTTTGATCATAAAACTGAGCATCTAAATGTCCTCATACTAAGATATTATTGGAGATATTAGAGTGACGACTGATATTCATATGCACTTTCTGCTATACTGTTATAAAGATCTCATTGATTTACATTACAAGCATCAGAATTTCATTACTTTTTGGCCATAAAAATATCAGCATCTGCATCAAATTGCATATTTTGCTCAGTTTGGGCCTCTGTATTTTTCCTCCTTAAGTGTTTTTGTAATTTGCGCAATGGTTTTATTTTTTGATCAGCTGTTTGTGTAATGAGTGCTTCCACATCGAACGCGAATGTGCTGCGGTGAAAAAAATACATACATACATTTATCTTCGATGTCGATTTTTTTTTTCACTCTCGCAGCGACAGAAAAGGCTTCAACCAATCACATACAAGGAAACAAACAAGGAAATGTCCATTAGATGTCACTAGCTATTCAATCAACATTAACCTTTGCCAGGTATCGCATTTCTCACGAGATTACAGCTCCTGGGGAGTACAAGTCGCTGTATAGGCTACAGACAACGATAACATAACCTTTTGAGTTAAAAAGTATATACTTTTTTTTTTTTTTTTTTCGAAAATGGCCGATCGTTTCTCTAGATAAGACCCTATTCCTCGTCTGGGATCGTGCAGAGCCACTGAAGCCCTTCCTTTGAAACTGCATTGCTTTGGACCTTCAACCATTGGTTCCCATTGAAATACATTATATGGAGAAAAATCCTGAAATGTTTTCCTCAAAAAACTTAAATTATTTTCGACTGAAGAAAGAAAGACATGAACATCTTGGATGACATTGGGGTGAGTAAATTATCAGGAAATGTTCATTTTGAAGTGAACTAATCCTTTAAACTGAGGTGCTGACTCTCTGTGGTCAATAAAAATCCCAGGATGGTGTGTTTTGGGGCATTAGGACCCACACCGAGCACAGGATGATCACCCTCTGCTGGCCTCACTAACACCTCTTCCAGCAGAATCCTAGTTTTCCCAGGAGATCTCCCATCCAGGTACCAACCAGGCTCAGCCCTGCTTAGCTTCAGTGGGTGACCAGTCTTGGGCTACAGGGTGATGTGGCTACTGGCAATCACAGTAACTCAAAAACACTGTGGCTTATTGCCTTATCTATTGCCACCGGATCATTTTCTCACAACACACACCACACAAGACTTGCTGCAGGAACTTCCCCCTGGACCAGCAATCTAGCTAATCAATACTTTGCGGGTTATACCATCACGAGAGGGTGTATTTGTATGATTCTCTCCATGTCATTTGCCCCCTCTTTTACTCATACTGCAAATTCACTGCCGTCTTAGTTCTGAGAGCTGCACTGCGCTGGTTTCTTTCTTCCTCTGAGGCGATACCTACCCTTTCCTCCATCATTTCGCAGCCTCCTCCCTCGCACTCCTTCGCTCTTTTTCTTGGTCCTTTGAGACCGTGCCTCTCTCTGGCCCTGTGAAAAGCAGCCATTATAGTTGGATGCATGGCCGTCTGAGTTGGCACTCCTCAGCGCCCACCTGCACAGGAAGCCTAACACAAAGAGCGTGACAGCTGAGCGCTCTATCCCCCCTCACTCCCACCACACCCCCCACCGGCCTCCTCTGCATCGGCCCTCGTGTCAACCAGCTCTTTGTCTCTGCATCTGATAACATCAAACATGATCGAAATAAAACTCCTGTTTCCACATGCTGCCGGAGAATCGCTGCCAATCAGCCTCCGAAATGACCGTCTCACTCCCCCGCACAGACTCTCTCTCTCTCTCTCTTTAACAGCTCCAGGTCTTTGGTGCGAGCCTAACACCTCTCCTGCACCTTGTGAATGCTGCTCACATAATGCTTTGCTTATTTAAGACTTCATTAACAGCCGAGGTACATGCAGTTAGCAATGGCAACTCTCTGCAGATCCGGCCAGTTATTCAAATCACATCACTATTCAATATCTGCGAGGTTCTCTGCAGCGCTGATCGTTTGCTGTTGGCAACTGCTAGGATGTATGATGTGCATATTATGCACATTTTCTGTATGCATGGAATACCTGGATGGATCCTACTGCATTTGCCAAAATGTGAAGCGCACAACTAGAGCACACTGCGCTGGGTAATATATCCCACAATGACCCTCCATTTCCATAGTGACATGCCATCTCTGTTCACTCATCAGACTGCAGAAAGTCGTTTTCACACTAAATCCATACAAAAATGGCAAATAAGCATATTTATTTCCAAAGTGATGCAGAGTGATGCACATGCAATGCAGAGGCCATGTGATAGTGTAGCGTACTACTCTTTGAAATGTCTATTGTTGCATAAACCTGCTGTTTTATTTCACTTTTTGAAATATAGTAGTGAGTATCCACCTTATTTTGCAGCACGGAAGACTTCAGATTCTAGGGAAATGACTACAATAACAAAGTGCAGTAAACCATTGTGTTTATGATCACGATAATAAATTAAAAGCATGGCTTACTCTTTATTTCGATAGTCCACTTTAGACATTATACTAACTAGGCAACTAGGGCTGCACGATTAACCAAAATAAAACCAAATTTGCAAAATCCCAAAGTTTTAAATACATTTTTAATGGGGAAGCGGATTGATTGGTTCGCAGTGAATGCTGCTCCCTCTCTGCAAGATCCACATATTCATTTGAAAAAGCAACATGCACCAAACATCTTTACAAACTTGTAATAAGACGCATTTATGAACCTGTTGTCCAACAAAAGAGAAGATTTAATGACATGTTTTTACTCCAAACTCACTTCATAACGTCAGTCGAGTCCTTTTATTATCAGATGTGGCTTCATATCCTAGAATAAGGCAGTGATAAAGATTAGCATTGCATTATAAATATACTTTATTCTTATGAAAATACCCGAACACGGATAAACCATATATTTATTGTATGCTTATTGTCTTCATGTTTCACCAGTCAAAACGTCTCTACGGTGATATCTGGATGCATTTGTCTATATAAGGGATTTCCTGGAACGTCATAAGTTCTATGAGTCTCACTTGTGCACGCCTTCTGGCTACGAGTATGAATGAAATAGCCATGTGTGTACTCAATAATGCTCACAACACTATTGTGTGTAAAAATAGGAAAAATAATAGGCTTCTCTCTAAAGAAATTTGAATTAAACTTGCAAATCCATGTTTTTCTCCAGTGTAGAGAAGTGTACAGGAGTTTTTTTTTTCCTATCTCAGAGGATGCATACAGTTTACACAAAAATTACAGTCACACATTTTTTATCATAATAATGTAATATTTTATAATTAAACTTTAGACCTTTCTAATGATTTATAGGAAGATAAAGCAGTATTTTCAAGTGCTCAACCAAAACGGATGGATGTTGTTTGGATTGTGATTAGTGATATTGGGCTGTTTAAACAAAACTGACTTAATGTTAAGCAAGAGGTATTATGTTTGTGCAGTCTGCCAATTTTGGCAAATAAAGCTGGTTAAGGGTTGTATTTTGTGTGCTCTGTATGGAACATTAATATCCTTTGTCAGTCACATGCCTGCTTAACTCTTTCTCCGCCACTGACGAAAATTTCCGGCTTTCCGTGTTTTTACTGTTATGCAGTAGGAGGCACTATTGCACATCTTCTGAAAGAGTACTGAATCTCACAGCGATAAAAGCATTGCTTATGCACATTGTAGTCTTTGGAAAAAAAGCGATTTTCTCATCTTTTTGTTTTTTTACAATAAAAATAAAAATTAAAAAAAATTATGAAACTTACCCACATTCAAGTGTTGATAAAAAAGAATGCATGAAGCTAGAATAAAACTGAGGCTGTGTTCTTTCTTCTGATATATATTGCATGTTCAAATATTCATACAACAAAATATTCTGGGGGCCATGAAATTTTGATGAAAATTATCAAAAATGTTGGCGGTGTCTTGTAACTTTTTAAAAAAATCACAGCTGGGGAAAGAGTTAAGAGATGAACGGCAATATTTGTGGTTGATTTCAGAGATTAAACGTTCAACCTCTGAAAAAAAAGTTAACCTACAGCCCTGCTTAGTATGTGCAGGGTAAACATATCGTCTGTATGCACAAAATACTTGGATGATTTTGTTTACCAAAATTCAATGCACTCAACTTGAACTTCCACTTTGATGAATGAACATGAAGCGATATTAACCACTTTAAAATGGTTCTCTCTTTCTTGACACTTTATTGATTGTACTGCACAAGACATTTTTACACAAAATTGCATTAAAATGACAAAATAAATGTATTCATGTCTGCAATGATAGCTCAATGAATTTAATATTTACCATTGTGATGTCCATGTGAAACTACTGTTTGAAATGTTGCAAATTGCATAGTGCTTTACATAGTATTTTCAAAAAGTCAGGAGCTCATTACATTATCCCAATTGTCTTTCTCTTCTCTTTATATTGGCTTCACAGTGTCTTAGGGTTGGTACCAATTTCAGTCATTTCAATTGCATTTCCACATAAATCTGCCAAATATTCCAGATAATGGACATTCAGTTTTCATATTCAAATCATGCATTTTACTCTACAAACTTTTGTACTGTGCTGAATATTAGCACAATGGCTTCAGGTACCGAAATTTGCAAAAGATGGGTATCCGTTAAAGTTTTCCTACTTTTTTAAAGCAATGCATTGTGTAACCCTACAATAGCTTCAATCATATTGTGTTGTAGGGATTAAATTCATGTCAGACTCTGTTGTTTGGTCTGCTCTCCAACTAGTGCTATTGAAATTATCCATCCATGTTCCTATCAGCCCATCTGACTCAAGAGCCCTTCAGGCCCCTCACCTGCACAAGAAAGACCATTGTCTGCTTTTACAGTCATTGCCTTTGATTTCAAAATATTCATAAGCATGATAAGCAGCTTGTTTCCCCTGAACATCTTGCAGCATGATGAAAATAATTAGAGATGGAGAAAAGAAAAATCAGGGACAGCAGAGAGTTTTTCCTTCCGCTCTAGCCAAATAGAAACCAATCCAATTTATTGAGCTGTGGGTGTGTTTGGTGCACATGGTACTCTAAATTGTGGCTCGGAGAGAGGCTCTCATATGCAGTGACATGGGGAGTGTATACCATCTGGAGCATTAGGCGTTGAGGAACATTGCCACTGGAGTGCACAGCGACGGACCGTTGCTTTCATAGCGTGCAGGCATCACTCAGCCTGACACGACTGCCTTATCTGTTGAACGGGATGAGAAATGCACTGCCTGAGCATGGTTAAATCCCAAATGGGAGGAACATTCCTGTTAAAGAGTGAAATCTGTAAAAACGACCTAGCACTCAGCTTGTTTGGAAAAAACGGACATCTTTAACCTT
>CM077198.1:36935410-37125410 GCA_039654625.1 Rhinogobio ventralis
GGCTGGATGTTTGGATTTTCATAGAGGAAGCACACCTGCCCACACCTTCATCTAGCCCAGCCACAGATGTGTTAGATGTAATGGCGCTCCAATTCAGTCTCTTCTGTGTGGACGGACAGACAGACAGATTTGGTTGTTATGGGCTTCTGAATGATGAATCAAAAATACAAAAAAGGTGTGCACATCCCAAACACCCTAATTGGACTCAGGTGCAGGACAACAAAATATCAATAATGGAAAAAAAAGAAGAAGTGTGAAGTCCGCATACTGAAAATAGCAGCTCCAACAATCCTTTTTCCCCTATATTTTGCTTTACAAATGGTCCATTGATAATATTTTTATGATAGCAAAGGCTACACCTGCAGAGTTATTGACGTTTCTGAATTATCTTAATTCAGGGACTGAGAATGTGAATTTTACAATAGAATGTGATACGGTGAGCATTCATTTTCTTGATGTTAGAGTTTATATATGTGACGGGAAACTTCATACCAATCTGTATGGAAAACCAACTGATTGCAATATCATTTTCAGGGCCCTATCATACACCCAGCACAATTCGACGCCAGGCGTGAAGTGTTTTTTGCTAGTTTCAGCCCGACACAGTGATAATTTTCACGTCCAACGCCACGTTGTTTAAATAGCAAATGCACTCGCGCCCATCTGTTGGCCCATGGGCGTGCTGGCTTGAAAACCATGTGTGTTCAGGAGCATTGTTGGCGCGTTGCTATTTTGAGGAACTGAAAACGACTGCGCCAAACAACCTGGTCTAAAGTCAATAGTGCAGTATTTTTTGTGTTACTTAAAGGGCGCGTTAGTATGCGCCTATAAGCAGCACAATGCACATGCAGTCTGCTTATTACACACACAGGGACGCGCAGCAGCACACACACATGCCAAATATTAAAAATAAAAGGATTCCTCTCTGGAGAAGCGTTCAGTCTTTCTGCTCGCATGTAAATAGTTAATCCGCCATGGTGTGAGCGCAACTGGCTTTTTAAAAGGAATGGGATATGAGACTATGATTGGTTTTTTGCACGTTACGCCCAAAACACGTTTTTGAGGGTATATCTCAGTGCTTACGAGCTAAGGCTAATAAAAAGACTTGCACTGTTAAGTATTCAGCATTAGGTGCAAATAAGCATTGGCATATTATTTCTAGTGTTTCTAAATTATCAGGTGTTTTCAAAGACGGCCCTAAATAGATTTTGAAAACTCAAAATAATCTTCGCGACTTGCTTATAATATCAGAATTTCCTTCCTGTAAAAAAACAAGGTATTCCGACTCTTCCCCCAAGTAATTAGGTGTGGCAATTGCACCCCGTTTGCTTTTACACACAATATTTTTCATTTATTTATTTATTTTCCCCATTCTTTCCCTTGACTTGAATCATTTGTTACCTGTTTTTTGAGCATGTCTAATTAAGGTGATCGCCTGTTTTCCATAAAGAGTTGATTTTATTCCACTGGGGTATTGTGCCTGATGAAGATTTTACACAGCAAAGGCAACACAGCCAGCAGAGAAGTTTAAAAGGGTCCAGTTATGCTTTTTTCACTTTTCTTCAACTTTACTTAGCGTGTAATGTTGCTGTTTGAGCATAAAAAAGATCTGCAAGGTGACAAAGCTCAAAGTCCACTCCAAAGAGAGATATTCACTTTAACAGAAAACACTTTTCATTTCAACAAACGGCTCATTGGGACTACAACACGCTTCTTCTGGAAGAAGCTCATTTAAAAAAATACCCACCCACGGAATATGCAAAAAAGGGTTGAGGTTGACGAAGAAGACAATATGCTTTAGTAGCATGTTGTTGTCCACTCCGGTTCCTAAAACCTTTTGTTTGGCCTTCCTAAGGCGGACGGACTTAGAAAACAATGGTCAAAATTTCTTTTTAACACTGTTCCTGAACCCCAATGTTTATCTGTGTGCTGCACATTTTATAATGAAGCAGAAAAGCTTCCCTTGAAAAACGGAGAAGATCACACTTTGTCGGGACAATCTGTTGTTTGTGGATCACAGCTTGTAAGTATGTCTTATTATTTCTAGTTGTGTTTTCTATTAAGAGTTCTGATTATAAGTTTTATGTTTTTGCTGCGAAGTAAACAAAGGGCAAAGCTGAATAGCTTGAATGTAACTCGACACCCTTGCTTCATTTAGTATTCGCGGATTCATGAATATGCAAATTAGCCCCGCCCCCACTCACTCGCACAAGCTCAGAGATACAGTCGGCCAACTTACTGACGTAAACACTGCACAAACGTTGGACACATAACAATAATTACTATGATTAGCCTTTGGCTTGACTACGTTATTAAACCGGTAATAATGTGTTGATAATGTCACACAAACAATGTTCCTGTTTGCCATCTCAGTCTTCCTTCAGTATCAGTCAGTATCCTTAGAAACGCTTTGAAAGGCATATAGTTCATCATAACATCGTAATATACAACATATACATAATTCACCCGCTATATTGCTAAATCTACCCGATTTTTCATATCAACAGAAAAATATAGCAGGATAACCTGGCTTCTCTTGAGACTCCCCTGCTTCAGAGAATAGTTCATGATATGCCAAAGCCCCTCCCGCACATTGACGTGGTTACAAGGTAGTTCGTTATGTCAGAACATAGACCGTAAAAAAAAAATGGACGACGCTTCTTCACTACCTTCCACCGAAGAAAAGTGAAGCCGCCAACGTCCAAATATGGCGCTGACCTCACAGATTTGGGACTGAGCGCAGTAGTGACCTCGGGACCGGAGTCTGCGCAGTAGACAGCAGGAAGTAGAGCCACAATATCAAAAGCCCGCCCACACTCTCGCAGATGCAGAACAATTCATTATGTTGGTGTGAAATAAACAGTTATAGAAATGTAGAAATTAAAGCTAAAGCTCCAATCTCCTCCCGAAAATCCCGAAAAAAGTCTGTTAGTGCCTCAGTGACAACTTTAATCACAAGCCGTCAATCTCAGCTGTCAATCATTTTGTCACAACCCCCGTTTTTATAGCATCAAATAACTAACTAAAAACAAACTTATTTTAAAAAAAAAAGAACACTTGAAATGAAATCATCATGATAAAAACTGCCTAAAATGACAAGCCATCTTTGGGAAAAAATTCTTTAAAGTCACGTCCATTAGAATATATGGAGGGGCGGGGGTTGTGAGCTATACTGGGACCAACCACCTGGGGGCGATTGAGACGCTTTGGCTTCAGTTTTCAACACGAGTGCGGCAGGCTTGTGTCAGAAACACCAGCGATTTCAAACTGTGTTTTTGAGACTGTCTCTGGTTCGCTGCAGTTTTAAAGAGAAGATACTCAACAATGTGTTGACATGAATTTGCACATGGATTGTCTTAGGGGCGTAGCATTTCCGGAACATGCTCTAAGCCAGGGGTCCTATTTATTTAGGGTCCTCCAGAAGGTTCTAAGGGGTCCCCAGAACATTTCAGAGAATAAAAAGACAAAGCAAAAATGGATAAAGTCCAAAGAACATTCTAACTGTTTCAGTTCTAAATATTTCTCTCCTTTCTTGCCATATACTTTCCAGAATTGTATATGTTTGTTTTGTATCTTTCTAGGGAGTTTTTCTCACTATAGTCCCCTTTGTCTTGCTCACTGGGGTTGTAAGGCAGTATTCTTAACGCAGTACGTAAGCTGCTTACATACATTTATTGTGAAAGTTGCTTATACAAATCATTTTTAATTGAAAAAGTTCTTCTTCAGGTTTATACATCCAACATTAAGTATAGCCAATTTAAGTTTGGAAACAATATGTTGTATTGATAATGTCACACTTACTATTTATCTAACAGATTAAATGTTTTTTTCCATAGATGGGTTTTAGGAAGGGGGTCCCTCATAAAAGATTAATCATATTTGGGGGTCCTTGGCATCATAAAGTTTAAAAACCCCTGCTCTAAGCGGTTCGCCAATCACAACACACTGGGCCAGCTAACCAATCATAGCACATTTCGTATTTTGGAAGGAGGGGCTTCATAGAAACAGGAACTAAACAGATCGTTTGAGACAGACTGGGAAGAGAAGTGCTGCAATAATGTAAAATATGGGGAAAATGAAGCATTTTTGGAACAATCAAGCATGAAAACCTATTGTAGCAAACCCCAAAAACAAAATCAAGACTTTGACGCTGATATCGGCTTTAATGTGGATGCAAACTGTGCTCTTCAGGTTCAGCTGTATTATCACTCCCTCGATCCCAGCTTTGATAATGGTGCAGCTGTTTGCATCAATTTCCCAACATGTTCCTGAAGTCCTCCTGACAACCTGAAGTTATACTGCAATTTCCCTGCAGAGATCAGGCATACAAAAACAAAACGCATTGAATTTCCAGAACCCGTGGCATTTTTTTTTTTTTTTTTTTTGTCCAGTTGCCACAGCTGTGGCCCTCACACACAGACTACATAACACTCCAAATGTGACATAATATCCAGAGGTAGCAAAGCTGTCACAGTACATTTGCTTTCTGGTGCAAAATAAATAAATAAAAACGAAATTTTGACAAGCAGTCGGCACACTAGATTCTTCTTCAGATATAGTCAATAAGTCTGTAATTTAGGCTCTTTAAACATCAATATAGTCCATGATTACCATCAAACTAATTACATCCCAATACTTTGACAGAACTTGAAGTATGTGTCATCAGAAAACATGCTTGATTGATGAAACCTATTGAATTTGTTTTAATTACAGTTGCATTCAGCATGGCAGTTCACACTAAAGACATTCATTCACGCCGTTTGATTTGGAAAAAAAGCATACCTTGCTATTCTAGATGGACAGATCTGCCCTATCATGGAAATCAGATGAGCTAATGGCCTGAGAGACCTTTGCAAGCTTTATTAGCCTATGAGCTTCATGTACATAATGTGTCAAATCATTGCCGCCTGAGGGCATTTGTTCCCTGTTACATGTTTGATTTATAGCCTTGTTTTATTCAGCCAGTCAGTGTATTGCATATAGAAGCCCAGGCATTATAGTGGCTCTCTGCGAGCCCTGAAATCTGGGGAAGTTATTTCTGGCGCCAGCTTGACTGCTAAAACTGCTGCAAAATGTAAGAGTTTGACATATGACCACTTCAGGGTAGAGAAACTGGATTTTACAGCTGAATATTCCTTGGTTATGCTAGAATGCCTCGAAATGTGAACAAATGAAAAATAATGCATACACTTTAGATTAAAGAGGAAACAAATGTAATGAACGCATTTACAGAGTTAGTGGCGTTTGCTGTTGCTCATACTCAGAGATAGGTATTTGAACATTTGCATGTTTATGCCATGGATGTGAAAGGACATTACAAATATGAATCTTTTTTTTAAATGATCCATTCTTACCATGATAAAACAGACGTTAAAGGGGTCGTGAACGGCATTGTTTTATTGTTTTATAATGTTTCCTGTGGCGCACTTACACTCACCTAAAGGATTATTAGGAACACCTGTTCAATTTCTCATTAATGCAATTATCTAATCAACCAATCACATGGCAGTTGCTTCAATGCATTTAGGGGTGTGGTCCTGGTCAAGACAATCTCCTGAACTCCAAACTGAATGTCAGAATGGGAAAGAAAGGTGATTTAAGCAATTTTGAGCGTGGCATGGTTGTTGGTGCCAGACGGGCCGGTCTGAGTATTTCACAATCTGCTCAGTTACTGGGATTTTCACGCACAACCATTTCTAGAGTTTACAAAGAATGGTGTGAAAAGGGAAAAACATCCAGTATGCGGCAGTTCTGTGGGCGAAAATGCCTTGTTGATGCTAGAGGTCAGAGGAGAATGGGCCGACTGATTCAAGCTGATAGAAGAGCAACTTTGACTGAAATAACCACTCGTTACAACCGAGGTATGCAGCAAAGCATTTGTGAAGCCACAACATGCACAACCTTGAGGCGGATGGGCTACAACAGCAGAAGACCCCACCGGGTACCACTCATCTCCACTACAAATAGGAAAAAGAGGCTACAATTTGCACGAGCTCACCAAAATTGGACAGTTGAAGACTGGAAAAATGTTGCCTGGTCTGATGAGTCTCGATTTCTGTTGAGACATTCAGATGGTAGAGTCAGAATTTGGCGTAAACAGAATGAGAACATGGATCCATCATGCCTTGTTACCACTGTGCAGGCTGGTGGTGGTGTTGTAATGGTGTGGGGGATGTTTTCTTGGCACACTTTAGGCCCCTTAGTGCCAATTGGGCATCGTTTAAGTGCCACGGCCTACCTGAGCATTGTTTCTGACCATGTCCATCCCTTTATGACCATATCCTCTGATGGCTACTTCCAGCAGGATAATGCACCATGTCACAAAGCTCGAATCATTTCAAATTGGTTTCTTGAACATGACAATGAGTTCACTGTACTAAAATGGCCCCCACAGTCACCAGATCTCAACCCAATAGAGCATCTTTGGGATGTGGTGGAACGGGAGCTTCGTGCCCTGGATGTGCATCCCACAAATCTCCATCAACTGCAAGATGCTATCCTATCAATATGGGCCAACATTTCTAAAGAATGCTTTCAGCACCTTGTTGAATCAATACCTCGTAGAATTAAGGCAGTTCTGAAGGCGAAAGGGGGTCAAACACAGTATTAGTATGGTGTTCCTAATAATCCTTTAGGTGAGTGTATAATGTTAGTATGATTATGACAGCTCCAGCGATTGTAAAGGGAGCGTTCTTTGATCGTTTTCTATATAAATATTATATATAGATTATTTTCATCCTACTTAAAGAAACAATGTGAAGTTGAGCGTTTAGTCACTGGTTTGATTTACTGACACACAGACAAAGAACATCTGACTGTACATGAATCATTACATATCAGAAATCACTGGTCTCAGATCAGGCATTAGAATGAACACGGTTACTTACATGTTGTGGCGTTACTGTCGAGTCCATATCGTAAAAGTCTGTTTGCAAAGCCTGCGCCGAAATTGCAACTGATTTACCAAAGAATCCACAGTGGAATGTACCGAATTCAAATAAATAATGCTCAACTGAGACATTCACATTGTTGGAAATAAATAAGCACGTTCCTAGCATTAGGATCCTTTGGAAGGTGATGTTATTTGTAGTCTCTCTTCTCTCCTCGTCATCTCACTAACACTCCAGTGGGCGGGGCCAAAGTTGCAATGATGAAGTATGCGTTGATCTTCTTCGGTCTTTTACCATCTATTAAAGGCTCATTCCACAACGAGTCGTTTCAATAAAAGCTGTTTTTGGACTAACAATGAAGTTTTCAGTTCTGAAACTTACAGGATCTTCTTATAGTATGATGACCTCTTATATGTCAAAAGCTCGAGGAAAATGGCACATTTCTCAGTGATTTCTCAGTTCATGACCCCTTTAAAATCCTAAAGACTTGCATGGAAGAAAGGACCTGAACCATATTTAGAGACCAGAATATCAGTGAAAATTTGGTGGCCCAAATTAACTAGCAACGCTTAAGCAACCCCCTGAACCTAGCAACCACACATCAGTGTGCTAAAAACCACTCAGCACACCTTAGCAACTGCGTATCAACAGCCTCACAAACACCCCAGCATGTCTGCAGCGAGTGACAAGCACTACTAACATTTTCTTCATAATATTTAAAAAGTCCTGACATTAGAATGGCTTCATTCTGGTTGACTTGATTTTTAAACAAAATAATTAGAACCTTTACAAGAGCTCCATCACAGCTGTGCGCACACAGCACTCCTCAGTGTCTGCTCTTGTTTATCAGTAAATGATAAAGAAAGACTTTATTTATGGCTCATTTATTTATTATCCAGATGGGAATTTAAACACTAAGTGAAATCTGTTGCACTCTTTGTATAGTGGAATATAATTAAGGCGTTTACAACTCAACAACTAGTGAAAAACTGCTGTGGCATCATAAAACACATAAACCATCTTTGAGACATACTGTATTATTTTGCGTGAATATATATATTATATATTCGGCCGTAGGTAATCACAGCGTGCTGATATACAGATATATTGCATGGCTACAAGTGTGATATTGTGTTTATACAACAGTTTGATGGCACAAGTGTGTAAATAAATCAGAAACAACAACAGAGTGTCTTTAAAACATCTCTTTTGTGCAGAACTGCTTCCTTTCTCCACGGATTCAAATCTCACGTTGACAGTTTGAGCCCGAGCCTCTGTTATTAACTTGTCACTTTAAAACTAGTAACAAAGGAACGTTGAGTCACTTTATTGAAGCTTATTGTATTATATAGAGTATTATGAAAGAAAGAGAGATCGACTAAACGAGTGTATAGCATTCATTCTTCAGGTCGATGTCCATAATATTATATCCATTATACAAAATCAGTTTGAATGTCCGCTGAGGAAAGCGATATCTTTGTCTTTGTCCTTTTAACAGTTAAGGGGATTCCCATGACAGCGCTAAAACTACTTCCTTGTTTACAACCATTCACTCATAAAGACAGTCTTTGCCACCATTTAATGGCGTAATAATGTAACTTTCACTGAAGTCCATTTCACGATCACTAACGGACCCTTTCTCATTACCAAATACTGGATATTATTTATATTAAATAATAATATTTATTGAACAACAATATTTAAATGAACAACAATGGCCATTGTAAAAGACAACAGGAAATAAACACGAAATATTAAGCCTAAATAGCCTAAATATTAAGTTATGAAAATTACTTTTCCCCTTAACCCAAAGATTGCCCGTTTGATATACCACAAATTAATTATATCTCATGTTTAACCACTATCTACCTAAGTGGTATATGATAAAAAATATTGTGGATTTGCTCGACCACCATGACAGTCGTCTCAAGCGGAGTGATACAAACGGCCCCAGTGCTGATACTGCGGGAATATCGCATGGCTGGAAAAAGCTCTCAGCCAATCAAATTCGAGAACCAGAAAGAACTGAATAAATACATAGAACAACAGTAGAACAATATATATGTATATTAGTGCTGTCAAAATTAGCGTGTTAATGTATGCGATAGAGTTGTCCTATTTAACGCAATTAACGCATCATCCGTTTTTTCTGTCATCCTTTGGCTAGCGTTGCATTATTTGATCACGCTCTTATTCATGCAAAAGCTTTTAAACCATTCAAGCGCGAAAAGACAGAAGAGAATGCGCTGACTGTGAATGTCCTGACTATGACACACACACACACACACAACGCTCAGAAAGACAGAAGAGAACACGCTGACTGTGAATGTCCTGACTATGACACACACACACACACAACACTCAGAAAGACAGAAGAGAAAGCACTGTTTATGAATGTCCTGACTATGACACACACACACGACCCTCAGAAAGACAGAAGAGAATGCGCTGTCTGTGAATGTCCTGACTATGACACACACACACACACATGATGCTCAGAAAGACAGAAGAGAACGCGCTGTCTGTGAATGTCCTGACTATGACACACACACACACACACACGACGCTCAGAAAGACAGAAGAGAATGCGCTGACTGTGAATGTCCTGACTATGACACACACACACACACACACACACACTCAGAAAGACAGAAGAGAATGCGCTGTCTGTGAATGTCCTGACTATGACACACACACACACACACGACGCTCAGAAAGACAGAAGAGAACGCGCTGTCTGTGAATGTCCTGACTATGACACACACACACACGCGACGCTCAGAAAGACACGCGCCAGTATCGCGCACTGTAAAATGCCCGTTTTGTGGAGTATTCTCATAAGAGCAGTCTTAAATGAACTTAAAGAGCTGTGAGGAAATGAGATGTGTGTGTCAGCGCGTCAGATCCGCGGCAGATCTTAAAGTCACAGCAGCACTGATGATGTCTGTCATTGATGTTCATCACAGAACAAAGCCAACAGAGAAAACTGTAGCTTTAATAAGGAGTTATTCTATATTTAATGTATTATTTATGCAGTGCAGACTGTTTGATAACTTCCATTTTAACTTCAACTATACAATTTCTGTATATTTCCTAGCGGTTAAACAGAAGGCCACAGGTAAATTAAAATAAATAATAAAATAAAATAAAAGCCTTAAAAATGTTGAAATTGATAGCTTTCAGTTATGCTGTAATGTTGAATGTCTATTATTAATGTTTCATAGAGTATTAGTGTCAGTGATTCTGGCCTTCATTCATAAAAAGACGCCATTACAACAAATATTTCAAATACACTGTCTTTATGTTGTTTCTACATTAATTTGAAGAGTAACTGTGAAATTATTACAATATTAAAATATTAAAAACTGATTAATTACAGAAAAAAAAACTTAATAATTTTTTCATAGTAAAATAAAACCTATATGTATAGAACAAGAACTAAATGCATTTATATTATCAATATAAAGCTGATTCAAAATGTGAGATTAATCAGATCTGGTGAATGCCCAAAAAAAACAATGAAATAAATTGCCTTTTTTTTTTTTTTCTTCTTGTTTGCTCTTTTTTTCCGTTTTGCTTTTTTTGCCAGCTAATGTGTTGTTTTTGGCATGGGTATTTTCTAAAAAAAATCTCTAAAAAAAATATTTCTACTATTCTGTGAAAATTATAAGACAAGCGCCTAGACATATGGTGCAAAATAGCACTAATATTGCCTCAGAATTCAGCGCTCTTTTGACTCTTCCCAGATTGCGTTGTCTTTCTGGCTCCGAGGCACCGGGGCCAAGTTTCCACTCGCTGCCGGACCCGCATGCTACAAGTCAGGGGGTCAGAGTTCCTCAGAGGCCCTTCAAATGTGTATCCCTGTGCCATATGCCTCGCAGAAAGACTACATATGGCTCTGTTTGTTAGGGGCCTAGGGCGTGTGCTCGCCACAGGAGGTTTACATCAGTGATGACAGGTAATATTAATAATAATTGGTAAAACCGTGACAGCAGTTACTAATCCAATACCGCCACACAGTATCTGTGCCATTTTTCAAGAACGCTGCCAATGATGCATTTGATCAAAGGCAGACGATCTGTAGCAATAACTGGAATGAGTGCAAAACAACATTGGTTATGGCCTGGAGTTGCCTATAATGAAACGCCGTGACTCACCAAAGACATTGAGATGCCCGAGTGTGTGCGCTAAAAGGAATGCAAAATCAATTTTGGCATTTGGGGCATTTTTTTTTCAGCCCACAAGCAGCCTTGGCCTGTCAAGAGCTGGCTCACAGGACTGTGACTCGCCGGAAAGAATTCAAATAGCATTTCCTTCAGTGAACTGCCACAGTCCCTGGCAAAGAAAAATAATTGTATTGCACTCCATTTTATATTTCTAACATCGAGTGCACTAGAAGAGTAAAATGGATGGAAATAGTATATTCACGTGATCTGAACTGTGACTTCTTGTCAGCAGTTCTAACACTGTTTTTACTCATCTATCTGCAATATTAGTATGCCATAATTTTCTTTCGCTCGCTAATGTCTTAGTATCCACCAGAAGTAAATTTAGGCATGGCTGTACCTGTGTACTGCATACACTCAAAAAAATATTGAGTAATATGGACAAACCCAGTCGTTGGGTTACATTTTTCAATTCAACAGTTGGGTTTGTCCATATTTGACCCAAATTTGGGTTAAAACAACCCAGCATTTTTTAGAGTGTTCTGTGTATACACTGATCAGGCATAACATTATGACCACCTTCCTAATATTGTGTTGGTTCCCCATTTGCTGCCAAAACAGCCCTGACCCGTCGAGGCATGGACTCCACTAGACCCCTGAAGGTGTGGTATCTGGCACCAAGATGTTAGCAGCAGATCCTTTAAGTCCTGTAAGTTGCGAGGTGGGGCCTCCATGGATCGGACTTGTTTGTTCAGCACATCCCACAGATGCTCGACTGGATTGAGATCTGGGGAATTTGGAAGCCAAGTCAACACCTCAAACTCGTTGTTGTGCTCCTCAAACCATTCCTGAACCATTTTTGCTTTGTGGCAGGAGCATTATCCTGCTGAAAGAGCCACAGACACCAGGGAATACCGTTTCCATGAAAGGGTGCACATGGTCTGCAACAATGCTTAGGTAGGTGGTACGTGTCAAAGTAACATCCACATGGATGGCAGGACCCAAGGTTTCCCAGCAGAACATTGCCCAAAGCATCACACTGCCTCCGCCGGCTTGCCTTCTTCCCATAGTGCATCCTGGTGTCATGTGTTCCCCAGGTAAGCGACGCACACACACCCGGCCATCCACGTGATGTAAAAGAAAACGTGATTCATCAGACCAGGACACCTTCTTCCATTGCTCCGTGGTCCAGTTCTGATGCTCATGTGCCACCGGCATGGGCACCCTGACTGGTCTGTGGCTCTGCAGCCCCATACGCAACAAAGATGCACTGTGTATTCTGACACCTTTCTATCAGAACCAGCATTAACTTCTTGAGCAGTTTGAGCTCCAGTAGCTTGTCTGTTTGATCGGACCACACGGGCCAGCCTTTGCTCCCCACGTGAATCAATGAGCCTTGGCCGCCAATGACCCTGTATCCGGTTCTCCACTGTTCCTTCCTTGGAGCACTTTTGATAGATACTGACCACTGCAGACCAGGAACACCCCACAAGAGCTGCAGTTTTGGAGATGCTCTGACTGGATGGATGGGTGAATGGATGGAAGGATAGATGGATGGATGGATGGATGGATGCATGGATGCATGTGTATCAGTATATTGGATCCGTGCAGCTCTTAAAGTGACAGCAGCCTAATATTCCTGCTGCCATCTCTATAACAACATTAATGCCAACCCTAGTCAGGAGTAACAAAGCTTATTGTGATTTATTGGATGGGAGGTGCGGTGGATTTTGGTTCATCAAAATGAAAAAAATATCAAGAAATTTATATTGTCAATCCAGCTGGCGTACACGCTGCTAATACCTTCACCTGTTGTAGCTTATTCATGTTGTGGCACAAAAATAGACTCAGTCAAAATATACACATCGAAACACGCCATCAGAGAAGCACTAATTAAGCAACGCCGTTCCAGGCAATAATTTTGGCCTTCCAAAACTGTTTTGGCCCAAACTGATAATTAATTTTTGTCCAAATATTTTTGGTTGCCTGAAATGATCTATCACTATAAATATTGCTTCATACTGATCTAAAGTGCTAAATCAGTGTGAACCGAGAGCGACTGCATCACAAAAGGCTGGTGAGGAGATTTCATTGTCGATCTGACAGACGTACACACACTCATCTCTTCTTACAGCAGGTCATCTCTCTGAGAGGAGCAGAGACGGAGGGACCAATCTCATCTTTGCGGTTCACTTTCAATCTTTAATGTGTGTGAATGAGTGAAAACAGAGGGGCTATTTTCAGTTGCGTGTTTACTGAGAGTGTCTGCTCGCATTAGCCGGAGCATGTGCACTGTCCGCCTGCAGGGCTTGTTATCGCAGGAGCTGGGGTCCGGTAAGTGGGCTGGGATGGATCCGTTTGTGCCCCAGATAGACGCCATGGTAACAGCGACTCATAAGGGGGTGGCGATGTTTGCGCCCTCAAGTCAAACATTTACCTGGCATTGCCTGTCCAGACATCACTGTAAAGTCAATGTTGATGCCCACATTCCCAAATGATGCACGTGCTGCTTTTTCTATTTTTAGCCTGTGCTTCAAGGCAAGGGGGAGTTTGACAGCTGTTTTGCATGACGTTCAGGGGCTGTTTGTGCGTCTGCTATTTCCTAGAAACACGGAAACATGTTGCTTTTCTCAGTAGCGACGGAGGGAATGTTACGCATGCTGCATGCTCTGCATGTGGCACCTAATGAGGAAGAACAGTCAGAGAAGAGGAGGATTTGTGAGGAGGAAGATAGAGGGCGAGAGAGAGAGCGAGAGAGGGCACATATCGCAGTAATTGCCCAAAGGTATTTCATTGCATTTGCACAGCGCGTAAGTGGGCGCAGATCAGCCTGAAGAAGTGTTTGACATATGATGTGTGTTTGTGTGTAAGTGTGAATTTGAGCTTTTTTTTCAAATATCTGCATTGTGTGGGTTACACCTGCAAACTCTATAGAGAGTCTTTATATTATAAAAAAATTGCTAAAAAATAGAAGAAAAAAAAAGATTTTATTTTCATTTCTCCTATAGTGTGTGATTGCAGAAAAAATATACATGTTTGTATTGAATATTGATGGAGCAACAGATTATGTGTGAAAATAAATAATAAAAGTGGCCGTTTACCCCACAGACACACAGGGCAAAAGACACAAATACTGCAGCTAAAATAATATGTTTTTAATAATGTCTCACTTTAGCAAAATCTGCACTATTTTCTGTTTATTTTAATAAATAAAATAATTAATTAATAATGAATTAATAAATATACTGTCATTAAAATATTAATATAAAATAAAAACATGTTTTAAAAATACATACAGTTATTTTAAAAAGTAAAGATTCTGAAAGCATTGAAGGAGATCCCATAATAATTTAATATTTATTTACAGTAGTAACAATAAATTATATTTTATTATATGATATGATAAATATGCTGCCCACAATCATGTCAAAGATCAGACAAATTTCCACGTGCATCTTGAAAAGTTTGTTTTAGAAAGTGCTGAGGCAAGTTTTTGTGCCATCTAGTGGTTTAGAGGAACATAAAATCAAAGGAGCCCTTACCCTATATATATATATATTAGGCAAGGTTGTTATGTGCAGGCAAAGGCAAGGAAAAGAAGAAGCAGGCGAGGTGGATATGATCAGAAGCTTTATTAAACAAAACCAAAATAAAGATAATAATCCAGGAACAATCGCATGCAATCCAAACACTGAAGAGACTGTAACAGCTTTGCAAACAAAAGACAGTACTGAACAATGAGGGCTTAAATACAACAGGACAAAATGAACTGAACAAGAAACAGGTGTGCAAGGCAATCAGTAACCATGACAACAAATAATGAATGAGAACAGGAACAGGGGAAGCCAAACTAAAACACAATGAAGCTGAACACAGCCCTTACAAAGATCTTGTACCAACAGTTTTTTACAATATTTACAATAACTCCGAGAATAGAACGTATTAGTGCCTGCCCACTTTTTTCTATTGGGATTTAAAAAAAAGAGTTATAGGCCATTAACCAAAAGATTGCAAAATACTGTATGCATATATTTTCATAGCATACAGTATATGATGGCAAATATTTTAAGTCAATTTACAATGTTGGTCATGGTTTCTTGCACCAACAATTGTCATATTTCAGTATTATATGATCATTTTTCACCCAAGGACTCAAGGTTTTTGTGGATTTGAATTGTCATTTTAATGTCACAATGTCAATGCTTTTGGCAAGAGTTATCCGCTTTCAACATCTATAACTATGTGAGTAATGTGTAATACAGGGGTTGTGCAACAAATAATCATTATCAATTTTCTGACATGTTGTGATTTTGTTAGATCTTGACATCTGGTCACATGATTTAATGAACAATGTCACATTAATTGTTCTACTACTTCTCTCTTTTCTCTTGTTTCTCTCCCTAAACCCTTCCATCACCTCTTATCGTCATCAGCATTCTTTACAGTGGGGATGTTTCCAGAGAAACACAATAGACTAGATACCTTGTTTTTATCTTGCAAAATAATAGAAATCATCTATCAGTGCTTTTATAATTTGTCAAATGACAGTACGTTTTTGCTTAATGCACTCTTTCTGAAGTAATACACTCTAGATATGTATGTTTAATGGCAGGTGGAAAGGGGGCTGTAGTATCTACTGGATTGTGTCTGTGTAGCTCCGTTCAGTTGTCTGTCACAGATTTAACTGCTCCATACGCCTGAGCTCTCCATAGTTTAAACTGTGAGTCTGTCGCCCCATCTGTCTGAGAGTCACGCTTCAGCGCAGCCTTGAGCTATTCAATCCTTTCCTGCTTCACAGCTGAATGGACTTATTTGTTTGCAACTTGAAATTCCCTCTTGCACTAGTTACATTAAAAATATGATTCATGCTTTGCGTACTACACCGCAGTCCCACTGACGTTTCCTCCTCATTGAGTCTGATCTGCAAGAATTGCACATCTATTTTGAGGCGTCATACAATTCTCCCAAAATAGACAGGAGTCCTCGTTGGTTGTGTGGTGTGGATGTACATTATGCAATGTATTGATATTCCTCAAACATTCTGCTGAGGGTTTGCTCTAAACCCCTGACCCTTCTGTGATTCGTTCTGTGATTCAACTGATTTGTATACATATAAATGTATGGATATCACATACTAAACCTAACCAACATTGATGGTTCCATTATAATATTTATATGCTAAATTTTGATTGGTCGTCTTTCTGACCTCTGTTTTCATGAGGACTTTATTATAAAAAAATTATGTTAGTTGCTGAAGTTTATTTAAAATGGTTAATTAATCTGAATGAATTTTTTTTTTAAATCGTGTTGAGTGAATGACTCAATGACTCACTCATAAAGACTTCACTTGTTTTATTATTGGATGAATCAGTGTTTTTGAACGAATCTCTTGTGTGAATGATTCAATGACTCACTCATAAAACTTTACTTGTTTCATTACTGGATGAATCAGTGTTTTTGAACGAATCTCTTGTGTGAATGATTCAATGACTCACTCATAAAAACTTAACTTGTTTCATTACTGGATGAATCAGTGTTTTTGAATGAATCTCTTGTGTGAATGATTCAATGACTCACTCATAAAGACTTCACTTGTTTCATTACTGGATGAATCAGTGTTTTTGAAAGAATCTTTTGAGTGAATGATTCAATGACTCACTCATAAAGACTTCACTTGTTTCATTACTGGATGAATCAGTGTTTTTGAACGATTCTCTTGAGTGAATGATTCAATGACTCACTCATAAAAACTTCACTTGTTTCATTACTGGATGAATCAGTGTTTTTGAATGAATCTCTTGAATGAATGATTCAATGACTCACTCATAAAGACTTCACTTGTTTAATTACTGGATGAATCAGTGTTTTTGAAAAAATTCTTGAGTGAATGATTCAATGACTCACTCATAAAGACTTCACTTGTTTTATTACTGGATGAATCAGTGTTTTTGAAAGAATCTTTTGAGTGAATGATTCAATGACTCACTCATAAAGACTTCACTTGTTTCATTACTGGATGAATCAGTGTTTTTGAATGAATCTCTTGTGTGAATGATTCAATGACTCACTCATAAAGACTTGTTTCATTACTGGATGAATCAGTGTTTTTGAAAGATTTTCTTGAGTGAATGATTCAATGACTCACTCATAAAAACTTCACTTGTTTCATTATTAGATGAATCAGTGTTTTTGAAAGAATCTCTTGAATAAATGATTCAATGACTCACTCATAAAGACTTCACTTGTTTCATTACTGGATGAATCAGTGTTTTTGAATGAATCTCTTGAATGAATGATTCAATGACTCACTCATAAAGACTTCACTTGTTTCATTACTGGATGAATCAGTGTTTTTGAATGAATCTCTTGAGTGAATGATTCAATGACTCACTCATAAAAACTTCACTTGTTTCATTACTGGATGAATCAGTGTTTTTGAAAGAATCTTTTGAGTGAATGATTCAATGACTCACTCATAAAGACTTCACTTGTTTCATTACTGGATGAATCAGTGTTTTTGAAAAAATTCTTGAGTGAATGATTCAATGACTCACTCATAAAGACTTCACTTGTTTTATTACTGGATGAATCAGTGTTTTTGAAAGAATCTTTTGAGTGAATGATTCAATGACTCACTCATAAAGACTTCACTTGTTTCATTACTGGATGAATCAGTGTTTTTGAATGAATCTCTTGTGTGAATGATTCAATGACTCACTCATAAAGACTTCACTTGTTTCATTACTGGATGAATCAGTGTTTTTGAATGAATCTCTTGTGTGAATGATTCAATGACTCACTCATAAAGACTTCACTTGTTTTATTATTGGATGAATCAGTGTTTTTGAATGAATCTCTTGAGTGAATGACTCAATGACTCACTCATAAAGACTTCACTTGTTTCATTACTGGATGAATCAGTGTTTTTGAACGAATCTCTTGAGTGAATGACTCAATGACTCACTCATAAAGACTTCACTTGTTTCATTACTGGATGAATCAGTGTTTTTGAATGAATCTCTTGTGTGAATGATTCAATGACTCACTCATAAAGACTTCACTTGTTTTATTATTGGATGAATCAGTGTTTTTGAATGAATCTCTTGAGTGAATGATTCAATGACTCACTCATAAAGACTTCACTTGTTTCATTATTGGATGAATCAGTGTTTTTGAATGAATCTCTTGAGTGAATGACTCAATGACTCACTCATAAAGACTTCACTTGTTTCATTACTGGATGAATCAGTGTTTTTGAATGAATCTCTTGTGTGAATGATTCAATGACTCACTCATAAAGACTTCACTTGTTTTATTATTGGATGAATCAGTGTTTTTGAATGAATCTCTTGAGTGAATGACTCAATGACTCACTCATAAAGACTTCACTTGTTTCATTATTAGATGAATCAGTGTTTTTGAACGAATCTCTTGTGTGAATGATTCAATGACTCACTCATAAAGACTTCATTTGTTTCATTACTGGATGAATCAGTGTTTTTGAACGAATCTCTTGTGTGAATGATTCAGTGACTCACTCATAAAGACTTCATTTGTTTCATTACTGGATGAATCAGTGTTTTTGAACGAATCTCTTGTGTGAATGATTCAATGACTCACTCATAAAGACTTCATTTGTTTCATTACTGGATGAATCAGTGTTTTTGAACGAATCTCTTGTGTGAATGATTCAATGACTCACTCATAAAGACTTCATTTGTTTCATTACTGGATGAATCAGTGTTTTTGAACGAATCTCTTGTGTGAATGATTCAATGACTCACTCATAAAGACTTCACTTGTTCACTGTGTTTTTGAATGACTCTCTTCATGATGAAGAGTGATCCTTTGATTAGATTTTCTTCTAAACCACTAAATGGCACAAAAACGTGCCTCAGCACTTTTCAAAACATCCGCTTTTCAAGATGATCTAAAATTTGTATCTAATATTTGATGTTTTTTTTTAATGCTATAGATTTAAGTAGCAAATAAGAATCAATACAATTATTGAATATATTTTGAGACAAAGGTCTTCTTAATGATTTTCAGTTTTGTTCAAGGTAATTAAAGCAATCGTTTTTCAATAACAGAACAATATGTAAAAGTATGATATTTGGGGCTAAAGGCACAATAATTAACATGATAAGAAACAGCCGCTGACTTGACATGGTTAGATTCAGACTGTAAATATCATATATTAAGATGTTGGGTGTCCACCTTCTAGATAATCACTATATTTATAATGAAACCATTATATTAAATATAATAAATTATAATTTATTGTTACTACTGTAAATCTATATTAAAAAAATATGGGATCTCCTTCAATGCTTTCAGAATCTTTACTTTTTAAAATAATTTTGCTTTTGTATTTTTAAAATATATTTTTTTAAGTACATATTTGAATGACAGTATATTTATTGAACAAAAATAATGGTTTTATAAACAGAAGAATATAAACAGAAAATAGTGCTAATGCTTTGCTAAAGTGATTGTATTAACTTTGACATTATTAAAAACATATTATTTTAGCTGAAGTATTTGTATAAATATTGTGTGTCGCCACCTCATACATTTATACGATTTTTAAACAATCCAACCCCTTTTATTTGGTTGATTTATTTTCGCACTAAATGCTCCATCAATATTCAATACAAACATGTATATTTTTTCTGCAGTCACACACTATTGTTCTCTTTAAAACTCGAGTGAATGTATTGATCTATAAAGAGATATTTAAATGTACCATGCACACCACTAACACATGCTTTAATTAGATTAGAGGAAGAAACGTACATAGATATGTCATTGAGATGAGCAGTCATAACCCAGTAATAACAGTGAGAGTCTGTGCCGGGTTGAGCTGTCATGGACTGGACTGAAACACTGAGCAGTGCTGCACACTGGAGTCTATTAGCACCTTATGTAAGCCAGTACAAAAGCAGAGGGAGAGCGAGCGAAAGGTGAGTGAAAGAGAAATGCATCAGAAAAGGGGTGTGAGAAAGCTTTTGATAGAGGACAGGAAGCCGAGCGAGAACAGATGGAGAATGAGTGAGGGGGAAGAAATGAGATTAACAGGACTGGTGATTAAAACAATGCTGCGTATGAATGGGAAGAGGTCTCGGTGGGCGGCAAAGGAGGCCACACTATTGACCGCCGGTGTCACACTGTGATTAGTGGGAGGTATCAGCTGCAACAGGCAATACACATCGATCCCGTGAGCCAGACCCCGTCGATCGGGTCACTCTCTCGCTTTCATGAATCACTCCTTATCTGGACACAGCTCGCTCTCTTTCCTCGGCCCCGGGGCTGTTGCTCCACTTTCCCTGTCTCTCTCTCTCTCTCCGGGCCTGTGCACACAGAACCTCTCTCACCGACTCCCACAGCTGCGGCTGGAAAGCACAAGCAAACGTGCAGTTACTTCAAATGGCCCCTGCATGCACTACCCTCAAAGCAATTAAAACCAAGGTCTATTTTAAGATGAACCACAGAGGAATCGTGGGTAGTGCACTGCACTCCTAATCTCCAAAGCTTATTGGAATTATAAAAGAAAACGCGCAGTTCACTCTCTATGGGAATATGCGCTGTGACTGTTGTTTATGCAAAGAAGTGTATGCATTTTATGTTGCATGATGCTTTTGCGCTGCTTCTGTTGTGATCATATATTCATGTTTTGTAATTATTACACACAAAACCTAAGGCCAAATCAATGGCAACAACAGACCCCCCTAACACAGGGTTTGTCAAACGGCAGGGGGTTCGTGAACTAATAATAAAATGAATGTAATTAAATTCAATTAAAGAAGCATATATAGCAGGGGTCGGCAAGTATGTTTGGCATCGGGCAAAAAAAAAATATCGCCACTAGATTGCGGGCCAGAATATAGTCAAGGTATAATTTAAGAAATGAATTGATGTATTTTTCATCTAGAATTGCCTGACATACTGTTACAGTGTCTTTTGTAATTGGTAGTGAGCTGTTACTCTGCTAAAAAAATTGGATAAATTAATAAAGCAGTGGTGACACGTAACCTGGCAAGTATCTTCATCCACCAACTTGCAACACAGACCGCCTTGCTAAAACACACACATGTGGGAGATGCGGAATGGATAAAAATAACCAAAAAAATAAAAGAGGACTTGAATAAGGCATGTTTGAGTCATGCTCTTAACAAACTTATTTCCTCTTTCCATGTTGTGAATTGAGTATTTTCATTTGCTTGTTACACAATGGAGCCTAACTTACTGTAATAATTATTTGACGCAGCCTACTTTTACACTCAGAATTATTCCTTGGCCCCCTCACGTACTAATCTGCATTTTTTAAATTGTTTGCGTGCTGGAGGTACGCGATTACATCGCGTGCAGAGTGATGTTAACAAGCTAGCCGGTGAGAGAAAATGCCACCATCAAAGAGTCTAAAGAGGAAAGTCGACAGCAAAAATAGGGCATACAAAGAAGAATGGAAAGTCAACTAACGTTATGCGTTCATCCTACCTGGATTTGTGAATGCAAAGCTGGTGTGTCTTCTTATCTGCAACGAAGTTGTCGCTGTTTGTAAAGAATATAATTTCAGATGGCACCATGGGGCGAAGCATGGCACCTATTTTTGATAAAAAGGAAGCTGGATTTGGTTTGTTATTGTTCACGTGTTGGTGCCGAGGCCCCGCGTCATAAGCAAACGCTTCAATGGTTCACTGTTCGTTTCATCATACCACACATTTCATGACGGCTCTTTTAGAGGCGTGTCTAGCGATCCACAGACTCTTCTGAATGTCTTTCAGAACTTTTCAAATTAAAAGCTCTCAATTCATCCCAAAATAAAACATTGCTGCAAAAACGTTCTCGTACTTTTTTTGAAGGCAAAATCACTAAAGACAAATTGATTGTGAGTAACTGTTGTTGTAATCCCTCCGGCTCAAACCAATAAATTCATAAGCAAGTCGTAAACCAATAACTCCAGTCCAGGTCTCCACCGTGTTTCGTTAGAAATGCACCGTGATGAAATGTAACTTTCGGTTTGTGTTGGTACACATCAATAATCAAAATGTTTTTATGCGTGATTTAATGTATATAAGAAATAAACCTTCCTGTTCAGTATTACAAGCTGTTGTGTGACTCAGGTACTTTATAAACAATAACGTCCGTTAGTCATAAATTAGCCCGTTTAGAGAATTATTGATTTTTGTATGTTTACCTAAACCTTCTTCATTTGTTTTTAGAGCAATGAGACATTTTCATTTAAAAAAAAAAAAAAACATTTACTAAAAAAGATTTTGTTTAGAAAGAAGTCTATTTTAGACATTACTATCTATAAGTAACTTTGCAACTACATGTCTAATACTTTAATTTTATCTGTTTACTCGCATGTGACCATTAACTGACATCAGATAACCGTGAACATGTGTCATTAAATCATTGTATAATTAACTAAAAAATCTCAGGGGTATTTTTAAGTCAATATTTTGCATCTAAGGGGTTTAGCTGGGAAAAACTTTGGGAACCCCTGCCCTACCGCAATGATAGTGTAAGGGTGGAAATTGCAAAAGTCATTTTTTTCAATGACTAATATTCACACATGCATTCCCATAGGAAAGAAAAATGACACATGAGCTCTTAAATGTTTCTCCTAGGCAGTTTGACGTCAGAGTTCGGTTCATTTGTTTGATGTGAAAGCTGTTTTCTGAAACTCAAACCCCCTCATCTTGGAGCTGTGGTCTGGGATAGAGGTCATGTGGACATGATTCGCAAATAATATGAGAGCAGTCTAAATAACTTGTGGATCTGGTGTCCTAACATCTTTTAATAATGGCATATACACTCACCTAAAGGATTATTAGGAACACCTGTTCAATTTCTCATTAATGCAATTATCTAATCAACCAATCACATGGCAGTTGCTTCAATGCATTTAGGGGTGTGGTCCTGGTCAAGACAATCTCCTGAACTCCAAACTGAATGTCAGAATGGGAAAGAAAGGTGATTTAAGCAATTTTGAGCGTGGCATGGTTGTTGGTGCCAGACGGGCCGGTCTGAGTATTTCACAATCTGCTCAGTTACTGGGATTTTCACGCACAACCATTTCTAGAGTTTACAAAGAATGGTGTGAAAAGGGAAAAACATCCAGTATGCGGCAGTCCTGTGGGCGAAAATGCCTTGTTGATGCTAGAGGTCAGAGGAGAATGGGCCGACTGATTCAAGCTGATAGAAGAGCAACTTTGACTGAAATAACCACTCGTTACAACCGAGGTATGCAGCAAAGCATTTGTGAAGCCACAACACGCACAACCTTGAGGCGGATGGGCTACAACAGCAGAAGACCCCACCGGGTACCACTCATCTCCACTACAAATAGGAAAAAGAGGCTACAATTTGCACGAGCTCACCAAAATTGGACAGTTGAAGACTGGAAAAATGTTGCCTGGTCTGATGAGTCTCGATTTCTGTTGAGACATTCAGATGGTAGAGTCAGAATTTGGCGTAAACAGAATGAGAACATGGATCCATCATGCCTAGTTACCACTGTGCAGGCTGCTGGTGGTGTTGTAATGGTGTGGGGGATGTTTTCTTGGCACACTTTAGGCCCCTTAGTGCCAATTGGGCATCGTTTAAGTGCCACGGCCTACCTGAGCATTGTTTCTGACCATGTCCATCCCTTTATGACCATATCCTCTGATGGCTACTTCCAGCAGGATAATGCACCATGTCACAAAGCTCGAATCATTTCAAATTGGTTTCTTGAACATGACAATGAGTTCACTGTACTAAAATGGCCCCCACAGTCACCAGATCTCAACCCAATAGAGCATCTTTGGGATGTGGTGGAACGGGAGCTTCGTGCCCTGGATGTGCATCCCACAAATCTCCATCAACTGCAAGATGCTATCCTATCAATATGGGCCAACATTTCTAAAGAATGCTTTCAGCACCTTGTTGAATCAATGCCACGTAGAATTAAGGCAGTTCTGAAGGCGAAAGGGGGTCAAACACAGTATTAGTATGGTGTTCCTAATAATCCTTTAGGTGAGTGTATATCATATCTAAGTCACTATATTTGTAGCAGAAATAAACTGCTGCAGAAAAAATAAGGTGCCATGCAAAATGTAACTAGTAATTACATTGCTCATTACAAATGTATTGGAGTATACTTCACAATTGTAATCAAGTAGAAAGTAAAAGTTGGTAATATCTTTGATACTAGTTGAAAACTACAAAGTAGCAAAAAATATACTCAAGTACAGTAACCAATTACATTTATTCAAATATATAAAAGGCCCTATTTTCACGGTCTGAGCGCATGGTCTGAAGGTGCACTAAGGGCGAATCCACTTTTGCTAGTTTAACGATGGAAAAACCGGTCGGCGTGCCCGGCACATGGTCCAAAAGGGTTGTCCCTAGTCTCTTAATGAGTCATGGGTGTGTTTTGGGCGTAACGTGCAATAAACCAATCAGAGTCTTATCTCCCATTCCCTTAAAAGCAGTTGTGTTCGCACCATGGCGGATTCAAGATTGAACGCTTCTCCAGAGAGGAATCCTTTTATTTTTAATATTTGGCATGTGTGTGTGCTGCTGCGTGTCCCTGTGTGTGTAATAAGCAGAGTGTATGTGCGTTGTGCACCCACCTATAGGCGCATATTACTAACACAAAAAATACTGCGTTTGTGTTGGTCAATGGCTCAGTTGTTTTTAGTTCCTCAAAATAGCAACGCTCCAACAATGCTCCTGAACACTTTTCACTTGCGTCACGCCTGGCACCGGGTGTATGATAGGGCCCATAGTTTGTTCTCTAAATGTTCTAAATTGCAAATTCATCATTACAACTCTGTAATTACACATTTCAATAGAAATTACATTAAAGTACATTTGACTGTACACTCAGACACCATTTATCAAAGATTACATGCACTTAAGTCACTTAAGGCTTCCTGTGGTTTAAGTTAATTAAAGGGATAGTTCACCCAAAAAGGAAAATTCTGTTATCATTTACTCACCCTCATGTTGTTCCAGACCTGTATGAGTTTCTTTCTGCTGCTGAACACAAAAGAAGATATTCTGAAGAATATGGGTAACCAGACAGTTGCGCTTTGGCGTATTATGAATCCCAGTCAGTTTTTGCCAAGCGTTGCACTGAATCCAGGCGACTGACAGCTGCTCAGTTCAGAGCTACACTTTAGGGTTTGGGATTCATTCCATGTAGATTAATTAACATTTGGATGTAAATGTGATGCCCATCCTCATATGTACGTCAAGTTTGTAATTTTTTATTATTTTTTTTAACTAAAAACTCTTTATCATTTAAAAAAATATATTTTTATTAAATTGTATAATTTATGGCTCTTATTAAAAATACTAAAAAATGTAAATATTTGCTGTATAAAGATTGTTACACAGCATAAACACTTTCAGTGAGGTGGTAATGAGGCCATGACCCAAAAAACGTATACTACAGTTACCGCATCTCAAGACATTGTTCAGCTGATGCATTAAGACATTTGTCATGTTTTTTGTCCTTAAAACGCGTTTGTGTGCCGGACTAATTTCATGTCAAATGTCATTTTAGAGCTCATAACGGAGGCTTGAGCCACTGATAGCAGAATAATGCAGTTATTAGAGAGAGAGAGAGAGAGAGTGTGTGTGAATGACCTGAGTCTGTGTGTCTCTCAGTGTTCGACAGCAGCGTCTCTACTAATAGCGAAACTGTAAGTTTATCTGCTTTAAGAACAGCGCCGTTATTCCCTCGCTAGAGCTTTTAGCTGTTAAACAATTTTCCTGATAAAATCATCAGAGCAGCGCTGACAACACGTTTCTGTGCGAGTGTGTGTCCTTTATGGAGCTAGAAATATGACATAATGATCTGAATTTGAATTGTGTAAATCTGAATTATTGTAATCTAACAAAATTGAATATTATGTTGAATTTTACATAGTTCTGAATTTGAATTGTGTAAATCTTGAATATAGAACATTTGAAATGTTTTTATGTCGAAATTGTGTAGACATGTATTTTCAAACAGCAGATATTTTGTTCTGAATGAATAGACTGGACATATTCAGTTTTTGAAAATACAGATTCAAGATTTCAGATGAAGAAGAAATTCGGAACATCAAATTCAATATTCTAAATATTCAGAAATTCAGATCTTACAGAAAGTAGGTCAGAGGTCATCATCAGGGAAGAGTAAAGGGTGTCAGAAAAGTCGAACGGAGCATTTTGTGATCATTTCCTATTTGGAATGGAATAACGAGAAAATATAAGATGGCCTGTTTATTCGTTTTTTGTTTTGTTTAGATTAATGCACGGAAAATGAGATTTCGGCTAGATTTCTCCTTTTTCGTTTGTGGTTTACAAATCGCAGATTGGTCAAGCAAATCTGAGCATGTGACGTCATCTGTCGTTGCCCAGGTCTGTTCAACAACATAATAGACTAGACTACGGCTTCTTAGACTGTACAGGGCAGGTCCTAGATCGGTCCTTAAAAAATAATATCAGAAATATGAAATATTAATCAGCACCCAGCCTGTTTTATTTAACTGTGCGGAGTTAAATCTGTGTGGTGATGCTGCGAGCGGGTGTGAAGCACCGACCAATGTTCGGTCAAGTGTAAATACGCAGCAGTCATAACTTTTCTTTACAATACGCTCAGTTTTGGACAAGGGATGGTCACTGCAAATACTGTCATGCAAATCGGCTGAGGGTGGGCACCGATGATGGTGAATGTAAATTTTAACTCATACACTGTAAAATCCAGCAGTTGTTCTTACTAAGACTTAATGTCCAATAATTTGTTGAACTTACTTAAAACAATTTATAATCTGAACTATTTGCATGCTATGCCTTTGTTACTTAGAAAACCCAAGTAAACATTACTTGACTTGTTTGAGTACCATTTTGCTAAAGCAAAAAAAAAAAAAAAAACAGGCGAGCAAAAGGTTTTTGAGGCGGGCCATTTTTAATAGACTTTTCACTCATTTCCTCCACTTCCTCTCACCATTATTGTGATCAGTGTTCCCTTTGGTCGGGCACTTGGAACTTCTTTCATATTATTGTAATTATCTTCCTATTGATGCAACATAGTTATCTGTTGCAATTGACCATGCTTGAGTCACACACAGACTTCAACATTCAGCATCAAAACACAACAATGGTAACAAGGTTTTTTTTATTATTATTTATTTTTATTTTTATTATTAATAAGACCTTTACTATTTTATTTGCTGTCGTTATTGGGCTTATACTAGACAAATGATAAGACATATAAAAGACAAATGGTCAAATAAAGGCAAAAATAGTAAAACAAAGCAATTCATTTATTCATGCCGCAATGCAGTCTGGGAGCTGGACTGAAATTTTAGGAGTTGGCTGAACTTTTGAAATTGAGTTTTATGGTAACCTCTACAAATACACAAGTTAACTCTACAAAGTAGTAGTAAGTAGTATCAAGTCAAAAATTATGACCTAATTTCCTTGAAAATATTGAAGCAATCAGTTTCTCACAGCTTTTCTAAGTAAAGTCATGCGAGCGGGATGATTGACAGGACGATAGCGGAGGCTAGCGCAAGATAACCTTTGTTAATAAAAAAGAAATATATTTATTTGTTTAATATAAGAGTTTGTCTTTGTTGTTGTTGTTTTCAATCAAATAATAGTGAACCACAAACTGAGGATTTGTTTTAAAGGGGAATTTCCAAATATCTTTTATTTATTTGTTATAATGCAGGTAGGCTATTTTATGTCATCCGTCTTAGCCTATTCGTTTTAATGAAAGTTTAATATACGCAAGTTTTTTTTAATTGAAGTATTTTACTGTTGTTGTATTTTCATTCAAATAGGCTAATAACGAACAAAAAAATAAACATTTGTTTGAAAGTGATTAAAGAGGAAATTCATAATCTTTCATTTATTTGTTACAAATATCATCGGGTATAATTTTGGTAAGATGCTGAACGTCATAGCCAGGTTTCCATCCAAGGATTTTTTTTTGTGCAAAAAATGTTTACCGATGTAGCCTATGGAAATGCCAATTATTGATAATTTACACAATTCAAATTCAGATCATGTCATATTTCTAGCTCCATAGTCCTTGAGCGGGAGAGAGTATGTGCTTCCGTACATTTTAAATGGAAATAAGTTGTGGTTTTTATCCTATTGTTCACTATATTTTAGCGGTGTAACGATACCCTCGTCACGATTCGATACATATCACGATACGATATTATTGCGATATTTCAAGACATATGCTAAAAGGTTAAAGGGGTGGTTGATTACGATTTCACTTTTTAAACTTTAGTTAGTGTGTAATGTTGCTGTTTGAGCATAAACAACATCTGCAAAGTTACAACACTCAAAGTTCAAAGCAAAGGGAGATATTTTCTTTTACAGAAATCACATTTTAAGGACTACAACAAACGACTAGTACGAACTACACAAGCTTACTCCCGGGTTAGTGACATCACTAACCCTGAAATTTACATAAACCCGCCCCTGAGAACACACAACAAAGGGGGTGAGATTATCATGACAGAATATGCTAATCAATGACTTGAACTCATAAATAACCCTTCAGAAACGTCCTGTCTCATTCTACACGTTGTCACTTCTAGTCTCTCACTTGATAGTCTCTCCATTATTGTCCGACTCCGGGTTGAACACAAAAGGCTGAACAGTTTCATTGCCTGTCTGCATGAGGTTATCAGAGCTGCTAACTGGAGTTCTTGAAGCTCCGCCCCATGAGCAGAAGCTCATTTGCATTTAAAGGGACACACAAAAACGGCACGTTTTGCTCACCCTCAAAAAGTGACCATTTTAACATGCTATAAAAATGATCTGTGGGGTATTTTGAGCTAAAACTTCACATACACACTCTGGGGACATCAGAGACTTATTTTACATCTTGTAAAAAGGGGCAATCCACCACTCCTTTAACAAAAAAATTTACTGCTGATTAAAATGCTAAATTTGGTATTACATTGGGGGTGGTCCAGGGTCACATATATAACTATACACAATATTGTCACCACGATACATATTGTTGCATTTTTGTATTGCAATATAGTGTGACATGGATAGGATAGGATAGGATAGGATAGTGGATGGATATTGTTACATTTATTTGCTTGGTCAGTGTCGTTGTGTGTTTTGGTTCTTTTGCTGTTGTCGGCTGTAAGGATCTTTGAAATAACTGAAATCATTTGGCGGAGTGATATGGAACAAATCAGATTCAAGCATTCAACAGCCCCGTAGTATAATGCATGTTATCAAGTGTTTCACTGTGTGTGTTTAGTATTTAGTTCCCATTGTATTTAGCCTAAGGTATTTTTCCTCTGGGTTTGCAGATGTTTTCTCTAATTCAATTTGGTGGAAAACACATGGGCCAGTCTGTGTTGGTATTGTTTCCACTCTCTGAACTCGCTGACGTGTAACAGGTACTACGCAATGAGCAAATGTCTGGCACGTGTGAGTTGATCCAGCAGTAGCGAGTGTTTAGCGACCCGTTTGAAGCATCTGATGTCATGTTCAGTTGTTTATGATACAGTCTGCTGATGGCACGCGGCATCCGACGCTACATAATCCCCCAGCTCATTTCACACGCACACTGCAGCCCAGATCCCCGATGAGATTGTAATATTCTATAGCACTGCCAATGTAAAAAAAAAAAAAACAACAGTAAAATGCTATTTGGCCCTTGTGATTGCAATGGAATTGATTTGCAGCCAGCCAGCTCTCCTAATCTATACGACGTCTTGCTTTCGTGGGGAAAACAAGGACATTATGGTATTTCAGAAATCGGCCTGACCCTGGAGGCAATTTGTCGCATTACAGGCATCACTTGGCTGCCTCGGAAAATGAACTCCATGAAACCTCAGCTGCTACCTTCCACATGTTGTTTTCGCATGTGTTGTAGCTATGGTGACGGACGTTTCTGAGTCATAGAAATGCGTGGAAATAAAGAGAAGTGTCACTTGCAGGACTGGCCGTATCTCTCGCGTGGTGACTATAAACTGTGTTGAAGAGTACGACTCTGCTCTTGCGCTCTGTTATGTAAAATCCATCTGAGCGCTGGAGTGGGTCGGCAAGAAAAGAAGAGAAGGGGGGCGGTAATGACATGCTGGGCATAACCAGAGGCTGTCCCACGGAGGGATCCCACTTTACAGCGGCTATAGAGAGACGAGAGGGATTTGATGGTTGGGAGGGATTTTTAGCTGTGCTGGAGAAACGGCTCAGGAGAATGAGCCCAGAGCACAGACAGGCTAAAACACATAATCAGAGTGTGTGTGTGTGTGTGTTAATGGATGAAAAAGTGGGGCTTATGATGAGAGTCACTGCAGTTCTGAGAAAGAGCGATAGATTGGATGGATGGATGGATGGATGGATGGATGGATGGATAGATGGACGGACAGGCAGATGGATAGATAGGAAGATAGATGGATGGATGGATGGATGGATGGACAGACGGATAGACAGACAGACAGGCAGACAGATAGATAGACAGGAAGATGGATTGACGGACGGACGGATGGATAAACGGATGAACGGACGGACAGACAGACGGATAGATAGGAAGATGGATGGATGGATGGATGGAAAGACGGATAGACAGACAGACAGGTAGACAGATAGATAAACAGGAAGATGGATGGATGGATGGATGGATGGATGGCAGACGGAAGGACGGACATACAGACAGACAGATTGATAGATAGGAAGATGGATGGATGGATGGATGGATGGAAAAGAAGATGGATAGATGGCTATATAGATAGATACCAAATACAGTGAGGCTAAAACTTTTACAAGAGAACGCAAAAGCAAGGGAATATTGTTTTCATCACCATGTCCCTTTAGAGGCACCAATTTTTAAGTCAGAGTCAACTCAAAAGAGTACTTTTTTTTTCCTTTCATTTTCTTCATTGTGGACTCTTATTTATCATTGACCATTATACTGTAATGATAATAAAAAATGCATGATTAGTAGAATTGTGCGAATCTAAAATCAGCATACAGTTAGACTAAAGGATCAAGAGTTTTACACCATGACCTAAACAAAATCAATGTGATGTTTGCATCAACTGAACAATGAGAATGCCAAATGTCATGTCATACAGTCACAGCCTATTTTACTGTGTAAAATAAGGATTCCCCTCAACCGTTTTTGCTCACAAGTGCACAGTAATGATTCTTTGAGGATTTGTTGTTATCGTTGATGCTAAAAAAATGCTGAAAAAGAGCAGGCGCTCGTCACTCCGCAAGGTCAGCGGTCGCGGGTTTGTACCTGAAGTGAATAATCCCCAGCTCGCATCAGCCCAAGCATGTTCTGTGCCGCCGCTTCGCCGGCGTCTTGAGAGCGGTGGCAGCTGAGGTCGAAAGCACAGCAAAGCACAGCGTGTTTTAGCGAGGCCAAATGAGTGATTACCTCCAACTCCTGTCATAATTCACCATGACCTCAATCTGCCACCGGAGCCTCTCCCTGACTGATCGTAGTTCAGGTGCTCTGCACTGATGTTAAGTGTAGGTGCCTTTATCCGTCGCCTGTACAGGGCTCACAAATACAATGTGCAATGTTAACGGTCCAGGTCGAGGCTAGGGAGACCTAATTATGATTGTAATCAGTTTGCTAATGTGTTGATCTGCACCCAATTGTGTACTTGTTGGAATAAAACATAAATTCCACAGCTGTGACAATAAAAAAATTATGTCTAAGTGGCAAAAAAACTTAATTGTGCAAATCATTTTATACTTTAAGCAAGAACCCAACTATTTTTTTGTCAGAACATGAATCTAGAATACCATGCTGACCTTTACCTGAAATAATTTCTTGAATCCAGCGTATGAATCACTGTGTTGACCCTTCTGCTGATCTAGGATCAGAACTGCACTGCATATTTATTAGCACTCTGACAGTATTTGTGGCCCAGATTGCATCGCTAACAATAGTAATACATGCTCGTGTTACTCATGTTTCCCTGGAACGAATGCGGCATGTCAGCCGTACAATCAAACGTCAGATATTGTTTGCTGTTTTTAGCCTTCCACCATCTGGTTGATTTGAGGGTGTGCAAAAGGAGGGGTGATATAAAGTTCAGTGACAGCGCAACAACAACAACGCTAGTCATCCAACGAACTAGCTTTCCACCATGTTGAGATGCTGTGGTGTTTCTGTGATGGCTGGTAAGGTTTGAAACTAAATGAAATGGAAGTTGTGATACTCTTTTCTACCCTATTGTGCCATATATCCGAGTGAAACGCTTCTCAAACAAGAACAAATGTAGGGCGGAGCTTGAGTTTGTCAGTGGGGAATTAATTGGGGAATTAATTGGTTTGCTTTCGGTGGATCTCAAAATATAAAAATAAGAAAATATCTTGCTATATCAGTGCAAGTGAAGGTTTTGAAGTTTATATAGTTGATCATATATATATACAGTGGTGGTCAGAATTATTGGCACCCCTGGTAAATAGGATCAATTATGGCTGTAAAAAATAAATCTGTATTGTTTATCCTTTTGATCTTTTATTCAAAAAAATCACAAAAATCTGACCTTTCATTGAAATAAAAGAATTGAAAGTGGGGGGAAAATCACATTATGAAATAAATGCTTTTCTCCAAAACACGTTGGCCATAATTATTGGCAACCCTAGAATTTTTTATGAGTAAAATATCTCTGAAGTGTATTTCTCATTAATATTCCCATTTTTTAGCACACCAGGAAGACTAGGGACATGAAATTGTCCAGCTATGATGTCTTGTTCCACAGGAGTATAAATATGAGGAACACAAAGGCCAAATTCCCTTAATCATCATCACAATGAGTAAAATCACAGAATATAGTTCTGATGTGCAGCAAAAGATTGTTGAGCTTCACAAAATAGAAAGTGGCTGTAAAAAACAGCTAAAGCATTGAAAATCCCCATCTCCACCATCAGGGCAATAATTAAGAAGTTCCAATCAACTAAAGATGTTACGGATCTGCCTGGAAGAGGACGTGTGTGTATATCGTCCTAATGCACGAGAGGAGGAGCGTTTGAGTGGACAAAGACTCTCCAAGGATCACAGATAGAGAATCGCAGAGATTAGTTGAGTCTTGGGGTCAGAAAGCCTAAAAAAGCCCCTACATCACCACATGTTGTTTGGGAGGGTTTCAAGAAAAATCCTCCTCGCTCATCCAGAAACAAACTCCAGCAAATTCAGATCAGACACGACTGGAGCTTCAGACGGGACCTGGTTCTGTGGTCAGATGAAACTAAAAAAAGAGCTTTTTGGCAGCAAACACACCAGATGGGTTTGGGGCAAACAGGGACAAAAAGCACCCCATGCCCACGTTTAAACACACCGCTGGATCTTTAATGTTGTGGGCCTATTTTTTTGCTGGAGGTCCTGGACATCTTGTTCAGATACATGGCATCATGGATTATATCAAATACCAACAGATAAAAAATCAAAACCTGACGGCCTCTGCTAGAAATCTTATAATGGGCCGTGGTTGGATCTTCCATCAGGACAATGATCCAAAACAAACATCAAAATCAACACACAAATGTGTCACTGAACACAAAATTAAGCTTCTGCCATGAACATCCCAGTCTCTGACCTGAACCCTATAGAGAATGAGTGAACTGAAGAGAAGAACTGGGAATCTGAAGGATCTGGAGGGATTCTGTATGGAGGAATGGGCTCTGATATCTTGTCAGGTGTTCCCCAAACTCATCAGGTATTATAGGAGAAGACTCAGAGCTGTTATCTTGGAAAAAGGAGGTGCAAAAAGTATTTAATAAAAGGGTGCCAATAATTGTGGCCAACGTGTTTTGGAGAAAAGCATTTATTTCATAATGTGATTTAATCCCCACTTTCAATTCTTTTATTTCAATGAAAGGTTAGATTTTTGTTAATTTTTTGAATAAAACATCAAAAGGATAAACAATGCAGATTTATTTTTTACAGCCATAATTGATCCTATTTACCAGGGGTGCCAATAATTCTGACCACCACTGTATATATATATACACTCACCTAAAGGATTATTAGGAACACCATACTAATACTGTGTTTGACCCCCTTTCGCCTTCAGAACTGCCTTAATTCTACGTGGCATTGATTCAACAAGGTGCTGAAAGCATTCTTTAGAAATGTTGGCCCATATTGATAGGATAGCATCTTGCAGTTGATGGAGATTTGTGGGATGCACATCCAGGGCACGAAGCTCCCGTTCCACCACATCCCAAAGATGCTCTATTGGGTTGAGATCTGGTGACTGTGGGGGCCATTTTAGTACAGTGAACTCATTGTCATGTTCAAGAAACCAATTTGAAATGATTCGAGCTTTGTGACATGGTGCATTATCCTGCTGGAAGTAGCCATCAGAGGATGAGTACATGGTGGTCATAAAGGGATGGACATGGTCAGAAACAATGCTCAGGTAGGCCGTGGCATTTAAACGATGCCCAATTGGCACTAAGGGGCCTAAAGTGTGCCAAGAAAACATCCCCCACACCATTACACCACCACCACCAGCCTGCACAGTGGTAACAAGGCATGATCCTTGTTCTCATTCTGTTTACACCAAATTCTGACTCTACCATCTGACTGTCTCATCAGACCAGGCAACATTTTTCCAATCTTCAACTGTCCAATTTTGGTGAGCTCGTGCAAATTGTAGCCTCTTTTTCCTATTTGTAGTGGAGATGAGTGGTACCCGGTGGGGTCTTCTGCTGTTGTAGCCCATCCGCCTCAAGGTTGTGCGTGTTGTGGCTTCACAAATGCTTTGCTGCATACCTCGGTTGTAACGAGTGGTTATTTCAGTCAAAGTTGCTCTTCTATCAGCTTGAATCAGTCGGCCCATTCTCCTCTGACCTCTAGCATCAACAAGGCATTTTCACCCACAGGACTGCCGCATACTGGATGTTTTTCCCTCAGTTTCATTCTGTCATTTTTCATTCAGTTTGGAGTTCAGGAGATTTTCTTGACCAGGACCACACCCCTAAATGCATTGAAGCAACTGCCATGTGATTGGTTGATTAGATAATTGCATTAATGAGAAATTGAACAGGTGTTCCTAATAATCCTTTAGGTGAGTGTATATACATACAGAGATTTGAACATGTAGTCAAACCTTTATTATTCTAAAGCATACTTGTATTACATATTATCTGTATGTATTTATATACATTTAAACTAAATACTTAATTGTTCAACTAAAATTGCTCATGTGTACTGGATTAAAGGTATAATAATTATATAAATCTAATTAACGCTAAAAGCCAGACGATTTTGTCTCTAAAAAATCTGTTACTATGTAGTGACCTTTAATTTGGATCCAGGGAAACAGGGGGAGAGACTTTATTCAGAGATGTGTGACTATGGCACTGAACACCGCTAAAAGCCAGACCACTTTCATGGTGCCTAAAACACAAACTAAACTGACCCATACCTGACCGGCCACCTAAACCCGTCCCAGGTTTGGCACAGACATTTTAAGGAAACTCTATCGCCCCCTTGTGTGCTGAAGTTTGTACCACCACAAGAAAACTTTAAAAGGATAGTTCACCCAAAAATGAAAATTCTGTCATCATTTGCTCACCCTCACGCTGTTCCAGACTGTGTAAGACTTTATTTCAAATGAAAAATTGATATATTTTTTTCATATAATGAAAGTCAATGGGGTCCAGTGTGATTTGGAGTTTGGACAAATACATTCTTCTTAAAAAAAAACTTCTGTTGCATAATTAAAAGGTTAGTTCACCCAAAAACAAAAATTACCCCATGATTTACTCACCCTCAAGCCATCCCAGGTGTATATAGACTTTCTTCTTTCAGACGAACACAATTGGAGTTATATTAAAAAATGTCCTGGCTCTTCCAAGCTTTATAATGGCAGTGAATGGAGAATGAAATTTTTAAGCCCCAAACAGTGCATCAATCCATCATAAAAAAAGATCCATACGGCTCGAGGGGTTAATAAAGGCCTTCTGAAGCAAAGCCATGCATTTGTGTGAGAAAAATATACATATTTATAACTTTATAAACAAAAATTACTAGCTTCCGACAGACAGAAAGAGTAACCCCTGACCCGACGCATGACGTATTGACTAATGCCAAGTGCAGAGGATAGAGCAAATCAAAACACCGGTCATGAATTAGAAGTCTAAAACGAGAATCTTTAAAGAGAAACGTCTGAGGATTTCGATATAAGAGTTTGTTGGCCAGCACTATTTGTTTGAACCGCGAGAGGCGTCAAAGCTTACGCTACTCCTACATCATGCATCGCGTCAGGGGTTACTCTTTTGTCGTAAGTCGACTTGCGTATGGCCATTATAAAGCTTGGAAGAGGACATTATTTAATATATCTCCGATTGTATTTGTCTGAAAGAAGAAAGTCATATACACCTAGGATGGCTTGAGGGTGAGAAAATCATGGGGTAATTTTCATTTTTGGGTGAACTAACCCTTTAACATCAGCATATGCTTACTGTATTTATGTTTTTGGCCTAATGCTCAGTACACACTGTATGATTTTGGGCTGTCCCAGACGAAAGATGATCAATCGTGCCGATTTCTGTGGTCGTGGCTCCTAAGCGGTGATCCTATGTCGTACAGTGAGAGAGGTTCAAGGACGGCCGTTGTCAGTCTTGCGACCAAAGATTGCCTAGGATAATTTTCTGACAGTGTCTCACAGTGTGTTTGCTGCTTCGTCTTCTGACTGGCCAATAAAAGTGCAACATGAAATGCTGTATTGATCAACGCGACATGCCGCTAAAACTTCAACCTCAAGCTCTGTTTGCAAAATTGGCCTCTTTTCCTTAACCATGACCGCATCCATATTCTCTCTCTTCCTCCTCTTTTTTTCAGTGCACATACAGTGGTGGTCAGAATCATTGGCACCCCTGGTAATTATGATCAAAAGCGGCTATAAAAATAAATCTGTATTGTTTATCCTTTTGATCTTTCATTAAAAGAAAAATCACAAAATCATAACCTTTCATTGAAGTAAAACAATTGAAAGTGGGGGGAAAATCTCATTATGAAATAAATGCTTTACTCCAAAACACGTTGGCCACAATTATTGGAATTTTTAATGAGTAAAATATCTCTGAAGTATATTCCCATTAATATTTCTTTTAGCACACCAGGGTGAGTAAGAACATGCAATTGCCTAATTATCCACAGGAGTATAAATATGAGGAACACAAAGGCCAAATTCCCTTAATCATTCATCACAATGAGTAAAATCACAGAATATACACTCACCTAAAGGATTATTAGGAACACCTGTTCAATTTCTCATTAATGCAATTATCTAATCAACCAATCACATGGCAGTTGCTTCAATGCATTTAGGGGTGTGGTCCTGGTCAAGACAATCTCCTGAACTCCAAACTGAATGTCAGAATGGGAAAGAAATTGTTGATGCTAGAGGTCAGAGGAGAATGCGCCGACTGATTCAAGCTGATAGAAGAGCAACTTTGACTGAAATAAGCACTCGTTACAACCGAGGTATGCAGCAAAGCATTTGTGAAGCCACAACACGCACAACCTTGAGGCGGATGGGCTACAACAGCAGAAGACCCCACCGGGTACCACTCATCTCCACTACAAATAGGAAAAAAAGGCTACAATTTGCACGAGCTCACCAAAATTGGACAGTTGAAGACTGGAAAAATGTTGCCTGGTCTGATGAGTCTTGATTTCTGTTGAGACATTCAGATGGTAGAGTCAGAATTTGGCGTAAACAGAATGAGAACATGGATCCATCATGCCTTGTTACCACTGTGCAGGCTGGTGGTGGTGGTGTAATGGTGTGGGGGATGTTTTCTTGGCACACTTTAGGCCCCTTAGTGCCAATTGGGCATCGTTTAAATGCCACGGCCTACCTGAGCATTGTTTCTGACCATGTCCATCCCTTTATGACCACCATGTACCCATCCTCTGATGGCTACTTCCAGCAGGATAATGCACCATGTCACAAAGCTTGAATCATTTCAAATTGGTTTCTTGAACATGACAGTGAGTTCACTGTACTAAAATGGCCCCCACAGTCACCAGATCTTAACCCAATAGAGCATCTTTGGGATGTGGTGGAACGGGAGCTTCGTGCCCTGGATGTGCATCCCACAAATCTCCATCAACTGCAAGATGCTATCTTATCAATATGGGCCAACATTTCTAAAGAATGCTTTCAGCACCTTGTTGAATCAATGCCACGTAGAATTAAGGCAGTTCTGAAGGCGAAAGGGGGTCAAACACAGTATTAGTATGGTGTTCCTAATAATCCTTTAGGTGAGTGTAGTTCTGATGTGCAGCAAAACATTGTTGAGCTTCACAAAATAGAAAGTGGCTGTAAAAAACGTGACGCTTCTGCCAAGTCAAGTCAACTTTATTTATATAGCGCTTTTTACAATGCAGATTGTTTCAAAGCAGCTTCACAGTGTTAAACAGGAAAATAATGAACAGAATTTGATTCGGCTGTACAGCCGCTCTGGAGAAAACGGTGATGTCATCTAGCTCATTTCAGTTATCATATATATTCAAGTAATGTAGTTGACATAGTTAATTTAGTTTAGTAATTAAATTTATTTAGATATTTATTTGAAAATGTTGTGTCCCCAACTGAGCAAGCCAAGCCAAAGGCGACAGCGACAGCTTCTGCTAGAAATCTTATAATGGGCCGTGGTTGGATCTTCCATCAGGACAACGATCCAAAACAAACATCAAAATCAACACACAAATGTGTCACTGAACACAAAATGAAGCTTCTGCCATGACCGTCCCAGTCTCTGACCTGAACCCTACAGAGAATGAGTGAACTGAAGAGAAGAGCTGGGAATCTGAAGGATCTGGAGGGATTCTGTATGGAGGAATGAGACTCAGAGCCTTGGGAAGAGGAGGTTGCAAAAAGTATTTAATAAAAGGGTGCCAATAATTATGGCCGATGTGTTTTGGCGAAAAGCATAATGTGATCCCCCCCCCACTTTCAATTCTTTTACTTCAATGAAAGGTTAGATTTTTGTGAATTTTTTGAATGAAAGATCAAAAGGATAAACAATGCAGATTTATTTCTACAGCCATCTTTGATCATATTTATTTTGACCACAATTGCCAGTGCAATTCATCTTGCTCTATTTGTTCACCACTAGCGCATACTGAGGATTTTTTATTCTTTTATACTAACTTGCGTCGTAGCCTACGATTCAATAGGTGTCATCATTGTACAGTCTACATAGGCTACATGTCGATCCCATGAAATAGGATTTCTGTAGCAGGCGTAACACCAATACTGTACTGCGTGTTGAAAGCTCAGAAAGGCTGTGCATTTGGGACGAGTGCAGAGATAGAGTCTTGGCTTCCCGTGCCCCAGGTGGCCATCTTTCATCCCACAGCCACCCTGTGAATGCTGTGAAGAGAGAGAGAGAGAGAGAGAGAGTCGATATCCTTGACATCTGCTCCCTCGCCCTGGGAGTCTGGCCACTGTCCTGTCCCGAGCCACTGCAGCGTAGCGAAGAGCTCTGCTATTCACAGCCGTGCGCACAAATACACACGTATCAGGTGTTAACGGTATACCAGCACTGCATCTGACAGCACACCACCCCATCCTCTTCAACTGAAGAGCAACTGCAAAAAAAAAAAAGAAAGGTTACGCAGGTTAGTTGGATTGGAAATATCACAGCCTGTCTATCTGCCTTGGACTCTCTTCATCGCTTGGCCTCCAGAAAGTTATCTTTGGGGAAATGAGGAGACCTAAGTAGTGGGTAAATTTCCTTAGTGTCCAGTGGGCCGACAAAGAAAAGCCTCGCTGCGGATCAATTTGTGCAGTCAGGTAAGAAAGTGCCCAGAGGAGGAAGTCTTCAAGAGAAACAAACCTGGTGTGAGCACAAAGGAGAACTTTTTTAGGCCCCCGAATGCGCACTAGCCCGGATATATCTCCTTGTCATTTTCAAGGCATTCATGATCATTGAACAGTAGTATGTACATGCTAGTCTCTAGCTGCGATGTGTTCCACTGCAGAGGGGTGGTAATAGTAATATTGAGCGGTCACTAAGGTGGGAGTGAGGCCAAAACCGCTCTCGCTGCTGGGATGTGTGGTGCGTTATGCTACCTACGCACTGCTAAGCACAGGCTTCTTTGTGGTTGATAAAGAAGGAGTAGGAGTGTAAGTGTAGCTGAGGAATTAGATCCCGTTAGCATGTGCATATCGCTGATCTAAGCTTGGGGTGCATTGAAAGGTTCGGGTATTGACTTGTGCGTGTTAAAAAAGAGGTGTTGAATCTCGGCACATTCAGATACACATCTAGACTCAAATGTGGGCGTAGATTATAGCTGTGAACGTTTCAGCGGAGTGGATGAAATTGTGTTGCATTCCTCGGCCATCTGTGCCCGTGTTTGTGTAATGATTGGGTTTAATCATATTCTGCATTCTGCGTTGCTTTGGCAGGCGTGATTATCTGAGATCAATGCAAACAAACTCTGGGAAAATATTTAGACCTAAACGGGTTACGCTGGTCATTAAAGTATTTTAATCAAAGGGCCACACTCTCCAGATAATAACGCATGGCTTCTCTTCTTTTTAAATGTGACTTTATAATAAGGATGTCAATCGATTGCATTCATGCATGGAATACAGATTGATTAATCAAATTAATCACAAATGAACTCATATATCAATATTTGCTAAGAAAAGCCCCTAAATGAAGACATTGTTGTGGCAGACAAATAGCTAAAAAAGACTTAAAGGTGTCTTTAGAATTCAGTTTGTTTTTATTTCCATATTATTTCCACATCACTGGCCCACAGTCACAAGCATCCAGAGTTAGGTGCAATTTGTACAAAATACATTATTTCATCTGCACTATTTTTTATTTAATGGTCTTTGTCTGCTTTTTATTCTAGCTTTATGCATTCTTTTTTTATCAACACTTAAATGTGGGCAAGTTTCATTAAAAAAAGCAACATTTTGAGCATTTAAGTGTTGATAAAAAAAAAAAGAATGCATGAAGTTAGAATAAAAAGCAGAGGATCTGTTCTTTCTTTAAATACTGAGAAAAACATGTTTTTGAACGTTGATCAAACACAGATGGAGTCCATCAACACCCCAAAGCTTCACAGTCCTATCACTCATCCTGGGTCGACATTTCATTCAGAGACATTAGGCAGTTTTGATTTATGCTGTTTAATGTTGGTGACCGCTTTATTTTACATATGCATATGATTACACATGATATTGCTCGTTTCTGTTTCTTCTTTGTATGTGTTTTGATCAGGAGATTCTGTACTCTTTCAGAAGATGTGTAATAGCGCCCCCTAGCGTATAACAGAGAAAACACGGAAAGTTCTGACAATGGCGGGGAAAGAGTTAAAAGTTGTTATTTCGCAATGCTAACCATGAATATAACTGAGCCATCTGATTGGTGGACGGACGTGGTGGATGTGAAATCGCTCACTCATTCGCTAATTTCATATAGTGCATACTGTATAGTGCACTACATAGGGAACATGGAGAAAATAAAAACTGTTTGATTGGTTGTGAAAAAATGGTTTGTTCCACTGTTGTGCAAAGATTCAGTCCCCATTGGAGTAGTTGACATGTCTAATCAAAAGTCCATGAGGGTATCTTGTTCTTGCTAATCATAAATAGCCTTTCGCCTTTCCAGTTATTCTTTTGTAGCAGTACTTTATCTTCTTACACGCTGTTTGCTGTAGCCGGCTTTGTTTTCAGACAGGAGGTGATGTTTTACTGGTACATGTTAACATTAAATACTGTTTGGAGACCAGGACAACCTGCTGGAAACATAAAAACCGGCCTAAGCTGGTTGGCTGGTCTTAGCTGGTCTCCCAGTCTGGTCAGGTTGGACTGTTTTTGGGTTTTGGGCACTTTTCAGATGGTCAGGCTGGCTTAGGCTGATTTTCAGCAAGGTAATCAGCTAGCACTAAGCTTGTTTTTTTGGCCATTTTATTATTAAAGCAATAATGTACATATTTCCATGATAACACTAAGGGTATGTTTACATGACAACAATGTACAGAAAAACAGACAAACTCCGTTCACATGAATCTGCAACCTGACTTAAAAGGCTGTATTATGCATAGGGTTGCCACCTTCAGTGTGACAAAATAAGGGACACCCATTCACGAAAATTCTGTCATTATTTACTCACCCTCACGATCTTCCAAACCTGTATGAGTTTCTTTCTTCTGCTGAACACAAAAGAAGATATTCTGAAGAAAGTTTGTACCCAGGCTGCTTTGGGGGCAGCACTGACTTCCGTAGTAGGAATGAATCTTCCTATGTGTTCAACAAAACAAAGACATTTATACAGGTTTGGAACAACTTGGGGTGAGTAAAAGATGACAGAATTTTTGGGTGAACTGTCCCTTTAAGCAGTCATTCTGAACCAGTAACCAGAATTCAATTTTTTTTACATTTACTTATATTATGATGATATTATTATGCAATTATTTGTCCCATTTTAAACTGTATATGACAGGATTAGCCTAGCTAAATGATAAATGAATAATAACATTTATTAGGCTATAATCTATTAATTAAGTTGTCGAATGACTAAAAAATACAATAATTCTGTCTGCCAAGCTCTGATAATGTATGGAATATTATATTAATATATTATCCATAAAAAAAAAAAACAATAGGCCTATACCTTTAGAAGCACGGATGTGTCTGTCACCACATGCTGCTTTAAGTCAGACAGTCTGAGCAACTGAAATGCTTCTCTGCAAAGTGTGCAGTTCGCCTGAGGTTCATCATGAGTTACTGGACAGACACATTGATACCGTTTTTCTATTCAGCCCTGTATCTGGAGATCCTCTAGCTCGACATGTTTTTAAAAAACGCGCAAGTTTACAGCGCATGGTCTCGAGACTCCATTGCTATGGAAACCAAGCCGCTAAAACGCAATCATGCGCAAATGAGCTTCTGTACTACTTTATTACTAAATTTATTTCTTTATATTTGCTATTAGTATTCTCCACACTGCAAAATCCTCATGTGTTTATTACCTATGTAAAATAGATTTTGCCTGTAAATGCGGGACGATTCCGTATTTCACGGGACGGGTGGCAACCCTAGGCCAGTAGTTGGCGATGTCACTTTGTCAAGAAAACACCCTGCGAGCACGTACTACGCATGCGCGAACATGTGATACGCATACGATTTCCACAGAATTGCGTTTCTGTTGTTTGCATGGAAACGGTAAAGGCATAGTTTTCAAAACCTTGCACTTTGAAACCCGTTTTCAAAAGCTTGCGTTTTCAGGCCCCCAAAAACACAGCAAAAACACATAAAAAGTCTTCCGTTTTTAGTTGAAAACAGTGTTGTGTAAATCATGGCCCCTTAATCACACTAACTTCGAGTGAGGCACAGAATAGAGTACCCATTAAGACAACTATTCCTATACTCCTACTAAATCTAAAACATTAAATTGCCAGTCTGTCTTTATAATCATTGATTCCTGATGTGAAACCTTGTCTAAAATGCATTATTTCTTCTCCTCCTGCTGCAGGACTGTTTCACCGTGCCATAATCCAGAGTGGCTCAGCGTTGTCCAGCTGGGCCGTCAACTACCAGCCGGTTAAGTACACGAGGCTGCTGGCAGAGAAAGTGGGCTGTAATGTGTTGGACACTTTGGACATGGTGGATTGCTTGAGAAAGAAGAGCGCTCGCGAACTGGTGGAGCAAGACATCCAGCCGGCGAGATACCACGTAGCCTTCGGCCCAGTCATCGACGGCGACGTCATTCCCGATGACCCCGAGATCCTGATGGAGCAGGGCGAGTTTCTCAACTACGACATCATGCTGGGTGTCAACCAGGGTGAGGGTCTGCGCTTTGTGGAGAACGTCGTGGACTCTGAAGATGGCGTCTCGGGCAATGATTTCGACTTTTCTGTCTCGGACTTTGTGGACAGTCTTTACGGTTACCCGGAGGGAAAGGATACTCTACGAGAAACCATTAAGTTCATGTACACGGACTGGGCAGACAGAGACAACCCTGAGACGCGGCGTAAGACTCTGGTGGCGCTTTTTACTGATCATCAGTGGGTGGAGCCCTCAGTGGTGACGGCAGATCTTCACGCCCGGTACGGATCACCCACCTACTTCTACGCCTTCTACCACCACTGCCAGAGCCTGATGAAGCCCGCCTGGTCAGACGCAGCCCATGGAGACGAGGTGCCCTACGTCTTTGGTATTCCCATGATTGGCCCGACCGACCTCTTCCCCTGCAACTTCTCCAAAAATGATGTCATGCTCAGTGCTGTCGTCATGACCTACTGGACAAACTTTGCCAAAACTGGGTAAGTGCATACCTTACAACATGCAAAGTCTGGGGTAAACTCTAGTGCCCATATTAGTGCCCATATATGCATATTTTTGGGGTGTGCTAGAATACATCTACATGATTTAAAATTCAAAATACATTATTGCTGCAGCAGGTCTTTTCACTCTCTGCTTTAGTTCCTGTCTCTTTAAAGCCCTGCCTTTCTGAAAAGCCAAGTCTGCTCTGACTGGTCAGCTGACTCAGTCTGCTGTGATTGGTCAACCACTTAGAGCGTGTGTTGAAAATGTAAACGCTTGATTCTTCATTGTGTTTCAGCTCCTGAGGATTCATGAGCAGCTGTATTAGTATTATATGTATGGTAATGTAACTATGCCTATCGGAAGTCCATACAATGTTTTCTGCTCTTGCAGCGAAAAAACAGCATCTCCTCAGCATAGCAAAACCACTTAGCCAGCTCTTTATGAGGGCAGGTCAAAGTACCCAGTAGGCGGGCATTATGCAAATGTGTAACATGGTGATGTAGCAAAGTCACGGTAGTAATGGCAGGCAGGGCTTGACATTAACACCCGCCGACCGGCCAAATGTGTGTGTATAATATATACATTTTCATTTGTAGTCTTTTAAAAGGCATCTGAAATAATAAACTAAGTGCAATGTAGTGTTGTCAAAAATATAGATTTTTCGATGCATATCGATACTGAAATATCTGAAACACTTCCAATACAAATTTTCTGCAGAATAGACACACAATACCAGCGTCTCTTTCTCACTCTCTCTCATCTCTCCGACAGCGAGTGACACACAAACCCGCCTCCCCTCACTCGCTTCAGGGCTTGAATTTCGCCGTGGGATTGCGGGTATTGCGCATAATTTTACTCGTTCCTGCAGATTTTGTGATTATACCCCAAGTGTGCGCACATAAAGCCTCTAAATTGAGCTCTTTTTCGATGCTTATTGCGCTTAAACATTCAAATACACACAAAATAATGTAAAAATGCCGGTCTTGGCGAGTAATCACGTAAACACAGTCAGTTCTGTTTTGAGTGAACGTAAACAGTTGAGAAAGAAAACGCATGCGTATCAGTGTAATGGATCCGTGCGTCAGCTCTTAAAGTGACAGCAGCCTAATAAACCTGATGACAAATTATGAGAGAATATTAAAAATATCTATATGGCAGTTTTTCCCCATGGTGTCAATGTCAAAATTGTGGCCAGTGAAAATGCTGAGTGGCTCGTAACTTTGGAAAACCACTAGCCACAGTGACTAGAGAGCAAAAAAGTTCATGTCAAGCCCTGATGGCAGGACTACAAACTAGCCTATTTCAGGCAGGTGTTTTACTAATGTGCAATTGAAAGAACATACAGTGTACAGTAGGTACCACTGATTGAGTATGTCTGTTGTTTGCCTAGAGTAAAATCTGTTACTGAGTATCATTGTTTACAGCATATGCTGTGTGAATGGGACTTGAGACCCCGTGCAAAGAGAATTATCAGTGGAACTTATCGCATTTCTGCCTCTCAGCATTATCGATCAAAACCCCTGTCTAGAGTTGATCACTGCCGCCCCAGGTGACCGCATCACCAACAACGCCTCCTCCCTCGCTCTCCTTCCTGCTCAATCCTGCCCAGAGCACAAAGCGTTATAGATCTGTATGAGGAGCGCTTGTAATCAGCTCTAACAACACAAATCTAATTTGACAACTGCTGTTACCGAGAAAAATTGATTGATCATGCTGCTGCTTCTCCACTTTTACCAGTCACAATAAAAATGACACCCCTTGACGTTTATAAATCTTTCTTTAACTGTTAAGTGCACACTAGGTGTAGCCAAAAATGGAAATGCTAATGGCGAAGTACCGCAGGCTATTTTTTTCTTACGCTGAATGCTCGAGTCAACATTCTGCAAGCGTATCAGAGAACATTTCAGAACAACATCTGTCCAGAAAATGTCAAATTAGCTCAAGGGCATGGGGCAACGCTAAACTCTGGTCTCCCCCCATAGGGTAATATCTTTCTCAGTTAGACTGCCAGATTTTCTCAGTAAGAAAGAAAGAACTGAAACTGTTTGACTAGTGCAGTTTGTTGTTAAATTTGAATTTATCCTAATTTTAAAGCAATACTGTTCCTTAAATCCCAAAATGTATCTTATAGGCTGCGCCATTTTAAGTTGATACATGAACAAAACATGCCATCCAATAATCGCAATACGCTTTGATATCGATATGAAACAGTCTCAGCCTTCAAATTCTGTAAATTTTTATCACAAAATTCAAACGTTGTAAATAGTGCTGTCAAATCGATAAATCGCGATTAATCGCATCGAACATAAAAGTTTGTTTACATAATGCATTATTATGTAGTGCTCTCAAACGATTAATCACGATGAATCGCACCCAAAATAAACGTTTTACATAATATATGTGTGTACTGTGTAGAATTATTATGTATATTTGAATACACACACATACAAGTATATATTTAAGAAAATTTACAGTCAAACCAAAATGTATTCAGACACCTTCAGCATTTTCTCACATTATGTCAGTTTATTTGCTGTAGTTTAGAAAATGGTAATGAAATATGACTCAGAACTCAGAGTTAAACTGTCAGAACAAATTCATCTTGATAATGTCAGATAACTTTAATAGAAAGCTGTTAGATTTAAGTACACAATTAGATAATAGCAATTGAGATCAACCAATGAGCAAGCAATGCTTCATTTAGTTCAGTCTGTGGTGTCAAAGGTCACACTATGTTGCTGTATGGGAGTGTTGAACATATTTTGAAGACACAAAACCATCCCCTATCTAGCCTTAAAAACACACTGTCCATAAAATAATCATTCAAGGTCGACCAGCCAGCACTTTTCAAAAGCATCCTCTCAGAAAGAAATTATGTAAAGATTATTTATTACATGACAAAGAGCGTATCCTCTTGCATCTAATGGCTGTCAATCGGACTGGCATTATAGAATCAGTTTCCGGCGCTACTGATGTGCTGAGTTTCTGATGTTACGGCCCATAGAGTTGCTCCATTTGTATGGCTCTATTGTGAGGAGCGGATTATATATGGATCGGCTTTACAGAACAAAGGATTAGATGCAAGGATAATGAACCTCTCAATCGCATGAAATACTCACAAATCATTGCCTCCATCTTAACTAGCAAACTCTCTGGTTTAGTCCTGATGCATGCTGGGATACAGCCACAAATGCGCACTACAGCATGTGAAGTGTTCTCACAGCTTCTCCATGTGATGACCTAGATAGCGTTCTAAATTGGACACTTGTACCTGCGCCGGATACATAAATGTGAATATGGATCCTAGAGTGGACTAGGTGAACATTACGCTAAGCTTGTGCCGCTTAATGTCAACAGCATGTATCATTCCCCAAAGCTAGTCTTCTTTCCGCTTCATCGTGCTTACAAGCCATGTTTTTCCCCCTGCAGTTGGAATACAACACAAAAAAAACCATTAACTGTGAAATCTGGGTAGAAAGGCATGTTTGACAAAAGACTAGAGTAAGTGAAGTGACAAAGTAACAAATGTTCCCTTATTGGATGCCAAGCCTGTGTATGAGCACCACAGATATAGGCTAATAAATACAGTATATGTGACCCGGGACCACAAAACCACTCATAAGGGTATTTTTTTTATTTATTTTTTTTTAGATTTATACGTAATCTGAAAGCTGAATAAATAAGCTTTCCATTGATGTATGGTTTGTATATTTGGCCGAGATACAACTATTTGAAAATCTGGAATCTGAGGGTGCAAAAAAATCTAAATATTGAGAAAATCGCCTTTAAAGTTGTCCAAATGAAGTCCTTAGCAATGCATATTACTACTAATAATACATTTTTATATATTTAACAAAATATCTTCATGGAACATGATCTTTACTTAATATCCAAATGATTTCTGGCATAAAAGAAAAATGGATAGTTTTGACCCATACAATGTATTGTTGGCCATTGCCACAAATATACCCGTGAGACGCATGACTGGTTTTGTGCTCCAGGGTCACATATATACTCCATAAATATGAGTTTGTGTCAATCTACAGTCCAAGCAATGTCATTGTCATGTTGGTTTTGGGTTTTGGTTCACCTTAATGTTTTCAAGTCTTTTATTTTGTAGTTTTTTAGAGTCGGGTCATTCCATGTCAACTCAACCAGAGGCCCCCGGTTCAAACTTTTGATTTTTATATTTTTTCTGTAGAAAGACAAACATAAATAGTGATGAAAGCCAAAATATTAGATGTCACATGTGTATATTTATTGAGTAATCCACTGTTTTGTATAGAGGGGTCAAAATGACAATTTTCACATGAGATTTGGAGCCAAATTACAAGGGGGTAAAAATGACTTTAGAAAGATTGAAGCATATTATTTTATTTTTACACAGGGATTAGTAGGTCTATTAGTAAAATATGTTGAATTTAGCAATCTTTGTTTCATTATATGCCAACGGTGAACGTTCAAAAATGGGAAAAAAGCACTTCTTGTGTTTTTTGCCCCAGGTTTGCATGCTTGTAACTAAAGTAGTATTAAAGATATCTTAATATCCTTTTAGATTCCGATTCTTAACAAAGTTTTCTTTTGGTTTCTCCATTTTAAAGGCCCTCGATGGTTCAATCCCAGAGATATGGAGATCTTAATGCGGCTCCATGAGTAAACTGGTGTAAAGTTCAGTAGTTGAAAACCAAATGTGGGTCAATTTGGATACAGCTGATGCTTTTTATATTTAAAGAGGAATATCTGACGTGGATAATGCGGAAACTATAATCATGTTTCCATTGTTCCCATGCCGTGTATTGATGTTGTTCCCTGTAACTGCTGTTTGGTGAGGTTTATGTTTCCAAGTCAAGTTCATGGTTATGTTTATGTTCATGTTAAGTCATGTTTCAAGTTATTGTTTTGGTTCACTTTTGATTTTGGATTAATAAACTGCACATGGGTTTAATTCAGCTCACCTTCAGTGGACAGTTGTGACAGTCATAAATAAAGTATAGAGTAATAAATAATAAGAAACAAAATATTATATTATATAATATTATTAAAAAATGTATACACAAATATTAAAATCACTGTATTGAAGGTTATGTATTGTATTAAAGTGTTATATATCCGGTGTTAAATAAATATGCAGATGATCTGTGGTGGCGAACCCTAATGGGAGCAGCTGGAAATGGATGAGATATTAAAATGTTATATAAAAAAAATAAATTTTAGAATATTAAAGGGGTCCTATAATGCCCTTTTCACAAGATGTAATAAGTCTCAGGTGTCCCCGGAATGTGTCTGTGAAGTTTCATCTCAAAATATCCCACAAATTATTTACCATAGGATGTTTGAAAGGCAGCAAAAACACGCTGTTTTTGTGTGCGTCTCTTTAAATGCAAATGAGCTGCTGCTCCCCGCCCCCTTTTCAGAATAGGGCGGAGCTTTTACAGCTCCCACTAGTTTGGGTAAACGACAACAACAACTGGAGTGTGGGGAACCTTACACAGCGAGAGGAATTAGCAAAGATGGATAAATACCTACTGTTTGACCAACTTCATTTTCAGAATATGTAAGTACCGCGCGTTATATTTTGTGAATGTGCTGGTTAGGACGCTATACAGTGGCTAAAGTTACCATTGTCTCTGTATTCACAGAGATCAGAGCTATGTCATTAGTTTTATTTTTTAAGAAGTAATAAAAGTGCACTTCTGAATTGTCCAAGCGGTGAGCATTTTCAGGTTCAAAATAACAACCTCTGGGGTCCGTTCTTCATACCTCGCTTAATACATCTGAGATGATTTGACAGATCCCAGATCTTCTAATCGTGATAACTGATCTCTGGCTAATTTGGTTCTTCAAACGAATTTGCGGCTTGGATTAAAATATCTGGATTAAGTTATCTGAGATTACTGCGCGTTCCTGTGTTCCCTGAAGAGGGCAGATGCGTCGATACTCGAAACCACGATCAGCAATGCAGCGATTGGCTGGCGGCAAGACAGCAACGTAATGACATCATATAATTAAAAAAACACCTGGCAAATTAAAAAAAGGACCTTTAGAAGGAAACAGCCAAGCGACCAAACCAACATAAAAGTTATAATTTTATAGTATTTGTATACACTTTACATTTTTATTTCAATGTTGTAATTTAATTTTTAATTCAATTCGATTTGTTACGTGACAGTATTAAAGTTTCTTAAGGGTCAAGATCCAGTTATCTGCTTCTGCGCCGCATCAAGCCATCCCATAATATCCGTCATCACTCAAATTAATGCACGGCTCAGGTTAACGTTACAGCATGTGTGTAAGACTCCAATAAAATGATAATCACAATTACATCACAAATAAATCTCTCAGTCAAGTGGCTGTGTCTGTAGTATTATACACAACATTATAATATTATTTTCAAATACATTTTTATATTATTATTATTTAAAATTATTGGTTCCGTAAGGAACTCTTGTAATAAAGTAGCAGTGGCTGGGACAAATTTTAAGTATCAACGCCACTTAAAAAGATGCAATCTAATCCTGTTTACATGAAATAAGCTGCTCCCGAGCAGGTTTAAGCTCACGGACCTGTTGCTATGACAGCAACTCCAGGAAGAGCTTCAAAGAACCAAACAATCCAAGATCATGCCAAATCGCCAACAATCAAATCCAGCTAACTGAGTTAGCAACGTACGAAGAACGGACCCCTGGTCTCTGTGAATACAGTAAGAGACAATGGTAGCTTTAGCCACATTAGCACATTCAGAAAGGCCATTTGCAAACACACATTATAAAGTGCGGTACTTAACGCATTCTGGATATGAAGTTGGATTTGATCCATCTTTGAGAAGCAACTTTTGTGCAATTCCTACGTTTACTGACCCTTGTTTACAAAGCAGTCCAGTGTACAATGATTCACACACATACGAATTTACCCCATTTCTTGGTCACATTCCCTTCTCAAATGAAATAAATCTACTGCATCCTCAGTGGCTCGGATATCCTTTTTTCAAGTTTTCTGGGTTGTGAGATGCACCGGGGACCCGATTATAGCACTTAAATGCGGAAAAAGACAGATTTTCATGATATGCCCCCTTTAATATAATAAAACTTCAGTAAATCCTGAAAAAAATGGCATGTCCACAGCCACACTTTTTATATTTGATGACATAATTTCAAATTTCACTAGAAAGGAGATGTATTATCCTGCTTTTTATGAATAATAATCAGGAATTCATGTCTGTGGCATTTTAGCTTGCAGGTCTCTTTTAAAACGAAACTTTTGAAATGTCTTCTATTAGAAGGGCGTTTTACAAACAGGTCGTGCACTGTTAAAAATGGGTTCCAAAAAGGAATTTTCGCAGCATTTCCATAGAACCTTCTAGTGAAAAGTTCTGAAAAGAACCATTTTGGACGAACATTTTAAAAATCTAAAGAACCTTTTTTTTTCAATATAAAGAACCTTTTGTAGAAGAGAAAAGTATAGATGCCAATAGAGGACCTTTTCTTTGACACTTTATCTGTCTTTGGGACAATTATTAAACATCATTAGGCTCTGAAATGAATGGAAGAATAACGGTTAAATGCTGCCAAATGTAGAACCATTAAATTGAATTTGAATCTCCAAGGCTTTGAGACATTTCCTCAGCTGGTTTTTAACAGTAAAAGTGTAACACATTAGCACCCTAATTAATTTCTCAAATGTTAACCAGTGGCCATTGGTCCTGCAGAAGAACAAAAGCATCCAAGAACCTTCTTCACACTTGATAACTGAATTGTTGGCGCATATCGCCTTTGTTCAGGCTGCAAATGGAACTCAAATGCTGCCGTCTGCATTTCTGTGGAGATTGTAGCGTTAGCGTTTGATGGACAGGGGCTGTTTCCTCTGTATTCTTCTACTGTGTCATTCAGCCTCCAGTCAAACAGCCCATGCTGTGCCGTCGCTGAGCAGAATACTGTTGTGCTTTTTCCTTTTGCCCTCCTCTTTTTTCTGCTTTATTGTAACAAAAACACAAGCCACTCTCAGAAATGCTAAGGCCTGCTGGGATGAATCCTGATATTTCTGTTTGAAAAGCCCATGTTTTTTCATGATGCTGTCCCTTGCGGGAGACATTGGCTATTTCACCCCAAGAATAAAACATGACTAATCAATAATCAATAAGCCATGATTAATAAATAAGATTTAGCTGCGCACATGCCAGCTCAACTGTAATCGCTCAATGATTTGACACAGCCTGCATTTCGTGTTTTATCGACGCATTTATATTGACGTCTGTCTTATTGAAATTCTGTTGCCTGTACCTCATCTGAATGGCAAACAGATGCTCATTAACTCATACTGTCTTGTCGTATCTGCCTCGTGATTGTGAAAACAAAAATAATAATTTCAATGCTGCATGTTAATGAGCAGTTTCCCTTATAGCTACACCCAGACGGAAATTAAGTCTTTTGAACATCAGTTGACCCTAAACCCAAGGCCAGGCCAATCTCTTTCTGTGGCTTTGAGCTAAATTGCTTCCTGCATCGGCTTGTTTTGTCTTCCCTTAGACTACTGCGAATCCACTCGGGAATTAAAAGGGATTGTGTTGGGATTGTGTAACAATAGTCTCGATAGTCTCACAGCCCTCTCAATTAAGTCTAGCACTTGTAGGACAGGGGTTCTCAGCTCTGGCCCTCGAGATCCACTTTCCTGCAGAGTTTACCTCCAACCCTGATTAAACTCACCTACCTGCAACTTTATAGTAATCCCGAAGACTTTGATTACAGCTTGTTCAGGTGAGTTTGATTAGGGTTAGAGCTCAACTCTGCAGGAAAGTGGATCTTGAGGGCCGGAGTTGAGAACCCCTGCTATATATCTTGCAGATATGCAGATTTGCTTTAGGAAAGGGAAGGAAGCTTCAGAGGATCTTGAGGGGCCCTTGACGCCCGTGATGAAGAGGCCGTGCTGCATGTCGAATGTAATTAGCACCATCAGCGGAGAGCGAGAGATCGTGCCGGACAGCGGTCAGGACACATGTTGACCATCACTCACCCGATCAATAGCAGTCATAATGAAGAGTGCACAGGGGTCTGTGTCCTCCAGATACCCATATTACTTCAAAAGCATTGCCTTCTTTTTGGCTTACTGATGGAAAATCTCCCTGCCGAATACATTTAGAGATCGATTTTTGTGCGTTACGATCAAGCGGCAACCTTCCGGTCTCTCTCTTGAATCCAACATTAGAATTTTTTTATAACTCATCCGTTTAAATTATATTAAGCATAATGCATAATGAAGGGCATGGCCACTTGAGTGACAGGTGGATTGCCACTATGGTCAAGCTAGGTGGGTGTGGTTTCAGCAACCAGGCAACTCAGCTCCACCCACATCCCGCCTCCTTGCCAATTTTTGGTTATCCGGGAGTGACGCGCTACCAAGATGACGACGGCCGGCGCCGCCCACTTTGGGCTTCGAAAATGCTCTTTAGAAATCTACAGGTGACATCACGAACACTACGTCCATTGTTTTATACAGTCTTACGATTCAGTATTTGAGCCTAATTTTAAAAATAAATTAAATAAAAAATAAATTATATCTTGATATTTTCTTGGGATTGTGCTGGTCTCTTGGCAGGTTTAGGACTGCCATTGACAGCTGACTCCTCAAGTTTTTGTTATATAAAGTTTAAATTGATTCTTCTTACCTTTTATCTGCATTTTTACCTTTATAAAGGCAATTTTTTCTAATTAAATGTAGCATATGCATGTTACATTTAATCAATCAATTAAATTAGAATAATAAGACACAATAGGGCTGTTACCAATCAAATGTAATCAGTATCAACAAAATTCATCTTTGCAATGCAGAGGAAACATCTGAAGTGGCATTTAGATCATTTACACAGGGCCCTATTTTCACGATCTGAGCGTTTGGTCTGAAGCTCATGGTGCAGGTGCACTTAGGGCGTGTCCGAATCCACGTTTGCTAGTTTAACGACGGAAAAAACAGTCGGCGCACCTGCCGCATGATCCACAAGGGTTGTCCCCAGTCTCTTAACGAGTCATGGGTGTGTTTTGGGCGTAACGTGCAATAAACCAATCATCTCCCATTCCCTTTAAAGGCCAGCTGCGCTCGCACCATGATGGATTCACTATTTACATGGAGGAAAGACTGAATGCTTCTCCAGAGAGGAATCCATTTATTTTTAATATTTAAAAATGTGTGTGTGCTGCTGCGCGTCCCTGTGTGTGTAATAAGCAGAGTGTATGCACGTTGTGCACCGCCTATACCACCGTTGTGGCGCTGGACGTGAAAATGATAACTGCGTCGGGCTGAAACGAGCAAAAAAACACTTCGCGCCTGGCATCGCATTGCACCAGGTGTATGATAGGGCCCTTAGACTGTTTAATGCAGCTCAGAGGGACATGAACGCATTTAACCTAGAGTTACAAATGCAGAAATAATGTTGATGATATACACTGACCTAAAGGATTATTAGGAACACCATACTAATACTGTGTTTGACCCCCTTTCGCCTTCAGAACTGCCTTAATTCTACGTGGCATTGATTCAACAAGGTGCTGAAAGCATTCTTTAGAAATGTTGCCCCATATTGATAGGATAGCATCTTGCAGTTGATGGAGATTTGTGGGATGCACATCCAGGGCACGAAGCTCCCGTTCCACCACATCCCAAAGATGCTCTATTGGGTTGAGATCTGGTGACTGTGGGGGCCATTTTAGTACAGTGAACTCATTGTCATGTTCAAGAAACCAATTTGAAATGATTCGAGCTTTGTGACATGGTGCATTATCCTGCTGGAAGTAGCCATCAGAGGATGGGTACATGGTGGTCATAAAGGGATGGACATGGTCAGAAACAATGCTCAGGTAGGCCGTGGCATTTAAACGATGCCCAATTGGCACTAAGGGGCCTAAAGTGTGCCAAGAAAACATCCCCCACACCATTACACCATCACCACCAGCCTGCACAGTGGTAACAAAGCATGATGGATCCATGTTCTCATTCTGTTTACGCCAAATTCTGACTCTACCATCTGAATGTCTCAACAGAAATCGAGACTCATCAGACCAGGCAACATTTTTCCAATCTTCAACTGTCCAATTTTGGTGAGCTCGTGCAAATTGTAGCCTCTTTTTCCTATTTGTAGTGGAGATGAGTGGTACCCGGTGGGGTCTTCTGCTGTTGTAGCCCATCCGCCTCAAGGTTGTGCGTGTTGTGGCTTCACAAATGCTTTGCTGCATACCTCGGTTGTAACGAGTGGTTATTTCAGTCAAAGTTGCTCTTCTATCAGCTTGAATCAGTCGGCCCATTCTCCTCTGACCTCTAGCATCAACAAGGCATTTTCGCCCACAGGACTGCCGCATACTGGATGTTTTTCCCTTTTCACACCATTCTTTGTAAACTCTAGAAATGGTTGTGCGTGAAAATCCCAGTAACTGAGCAGATTGTGAAATACTCAGACCGGCCCGTCTGGCACCAACAACCATGCCACGCTCAAAATTGCTTAAATCACCTTTCTTTCCCATTCTGACATTCAGTTTGGAGTTCAGGAGATTGTCTTGACCAGGACCACGCCCCTAAATGCATTGAAGCAACTGCCATGTGATTGGTTGATTAGATAATTGCATTAATGAGAAATTGAACAGGTGTTCCTAATAATACTTTAGGTGAGTGTATTTTCAAGAACTTTATACGTTTATAAGTGAGTCATTGAATCATTCACTCAACCGATTTAGTATTCACTCAACAAAAGCAGTATCACACTCACAATCATGCTTTTACTCTTAATATTATCATCTACTCATGTATGGGTAATAGTAGCCTTATCAAACAACACTACTTTTTTTTTCTTGTTCTGTGAGGAATTGAGGAAGTAATGGAGTTAAACGACACCCAGCCACTGTGTTTCAGAAAAACACTTTAACCAACAGCAGTTTAAACTCTCTAGTCTTAACAGCAAGGCTCTTTGAGAGCATGCTCTCTCTCTCTGTCATGCTGTTTTATGTTATATATTCTACATCTGCTGACCTTGAGAACAGCAAAGAAAGATAAGAAAAACTCTAAAGGTAACACTGCATCTTTCAAAAGCAAAGCCAGTTGTGTGTGGACCTTGAAACGTACCGTAAGATGAAAAATCACACAAAAAAAGCGCACACTACCTCCTGTACTTATAAATAACCCCTATACAGAAAACTTTCAAATTAAAGATACATGCACTGCCTTAAGTTGGAGTCAATGCTATTCAGTTGACGATGAAGTTTGCATTGAAATAAGTGACCCTGACCAAAGTACTCTAAGACACTGAAGTGGAAACAGAGGCTTTTGTGATGCGCCATTGGATTTGGTGTCTCTATGTCCACAATTAACCAGCGCTGCCAATTAGACTGATGAATAACCAATGCCGCCCTGTCGAATTAACTCAGACTCGTTTTCACCTTGTCATATTCATTAGGTTTATTCTGCTATGAAAAGAACTTTCTATAAAAACAACTTTTTTTTGCATGCATTTTTCCAAGAGCAAAACCATTTCTTTCTTTCTTTTCTGTATGTATGTATGTATGTATGTGTTATGTATGTAACGGTGAGGTTTTTTTGCATATTGCTATGTAGTGGCTTACTGGCTCAAGTCAAAAGATCCTGCTATATCTCTAGTCTCCATGGCATGCAAGTCTTAAAGTCTCCATGAAATCTAAATTTTTGGGTTTTAGTATGAATATATTAGTCTTACTGTTATCTATAAGCTCCAAAACAATTTAGAAGATATAAGCGCTCACTTCCACCAATATGATCACGCTGAAGCTGCGGCTGAAATCAGTCACTTGTTCACACATTTACTGTTTTCTACATGGTGAATGGCACATAGTGCATTATATAGGGGATAGGGAACGATCAGACAGTGCACTATATCGGGGATAGGGAACGATCAGACAGTGCACTATATAGGGGATAGGGAACGATTCAGACAGTGCACTATATAGGGGATGGGGAACGATTCAGACAGTGCACTATATAGGGAATAGGGAACGGTCAGTCAGTGCACTATATAGGGAATAGGGAACGATCAGACAGTGCACTATATAGGGGATAGGGAACGATCAGAAAGTGCACTATATAGGGGATAGGGAATGATTCAGACAGTGCACTATATAGGGGATAGGGAACGGTCAGACAGTGCACTATATAGGGGATAGGGAACGATCAGACAGTGCGCTATATAGAGGATAGGGAACGGTCAGACAGTGCACTATATAGGGGATAGGGAATGGTCAGACAGTGCACTATATAGGGGATAGAGAACGATTCAGACAGTGCACTATATAGGGGATAGGGAATGGTTAGACAGTGCACTATATAGGGGATAGGGAACGATCAGACAGTGCACTATATAGGGGGTAGGGAACGATCAGACAATGCCCTATATAGGGTATAGGGAACGATCAGAAAGTGCACTATATAGGGGATAGGGAACGATCAGACAATGCCCTATATAGGGTATAGGGAACGATCAGAAAGTGCACTATATAGGGGATAGGGAGCGATTCAGACAGTGTAATTATGCTTTCCATTGGGGTGAATGAAGTCTGGCTTCACGTTAGTGTCAGAGAACCGCCGCAGCTCTGGACCAGAGTCACGATAGCACAGAGCAGATCATGTGATAAAGTCGCTCCAGAGACATGATAACAGAGCTGATAACTTCAGTGGGACTTTAAGTAGTGATTTTTTTTGGTCCAATTTATTGTTTGTCAAGTAAAAATGGCAAGCCTGATCACTAGCTCACCTTTGCTCAAAAAAGAAAACATGATTTAAGGTTTAATTCATTTGCATATATATAGGGGAAATGGTACCACTGCAGAGTTTAGAAGTATGAACAATGAGCCTTAGCAAGCACCACTAATTAAAATACTAATTAAATGACCATTAGTGGAATTTTGTCCTGACTTAATTTGCTACTATTGCACTGCTAAGGTCGGATTCTGTGACGGAACTATCTTCAGACAGACCTCTCCCTTTGGTGTTAGGATGGTGTTTAGGAAGTACAGCCTAGTTTCAGCACCTCAATGGTCATCAAGTCGTTTCCTGAGATCTGAACGAGTGGCTCTGATCGAGGCTGAAGTACTGCTTCACTGGGCAAGCCCAAGTGGCCTGAACCGGAGAAGCGTTCGAGTGGTTTAGGAGCTGTTTTGAGTGGGCGACCTGACAAAACTCTGTCAGCTAATTCACTGTCTCCATCTGCACACACTCCACCTAGACTGTTGGTTAGTGGAAAGATCGGGCAGAAGCTCATTCACTGGGGAATGAAAACACTTATTATACATTATTGATATTAACATGGTTACCTACTGTAACAAAGACCCAAGAATGCACTCTGAAAAATGCTGGGTTGTTTAGGTCAAATATGGACAAACTCAACCGTTGGGTTTAAAATGTAATTGTAATTAAAAAATGTAAACCAATTGTTGGGTTTGTCCATATTTGACCCAAACATGCAAACAGCATTTTTTAGAGTGTGGACTAATCCTTAAGCAGAAGTTTATTGAAAATATACAAACTTACAGTCCAGTATCCGAAAGAGTAGTCATACCACAGGCCATGGTCAGAATTCAGGGTTATTATAACTAAAAACATAAAAAAAATCTTGACTTATTTTCTTGAAATAATTTAAAATATAATTTTATTATATCATAATTTTTATTTAGCTTGACCTAAAAACTATATAGATATATTTTAAGTTTTATTTTAAAGTTGTATCACCTGTTTCGCCTGTGTTTTGATCCGGAGATTCTGTACTCTTCATAAAAACTAGGGATGAACCGATAAGAACATTTTGGCCAATACGATAACCGATAATTCTTTATATTTGAAAGCCGATAATTTCACATTCTCTATTAAAAAACCTTCAAAATGATGTGATTTGTTTGAATCGGACAGAAACTCGAGGTTCCAAAACAAACCAGCAACCATACCTTAAAATCCCTGGTAATAACACCAAATTTGGCACAAAAAAATAGGAAAAAAAAATATATTCAACTTTTTCCCATGATACCACAATTGTTTAATTAACATTAATGAAACCTATACATTAAGACCTACTGAACCGCACGGATCTAATATAATGTTACACATCAGATGTTTTTCCCCAACAGTTAACCAAACGTTCACTAAAGACATAACAGATGATGTTTGCGTGAATACTCGCCAAGACAGATATTTTGAAATACTGTAATTCTGTGTGTATTCTTTGTCTTTGTGCGCACGCGTCAGATCTGTCAGTCAGCGCGAGTGAGATCATTTTCGTGGACAAAGGACAGGTACTCCTCCCAGAAAACGTACAAATAAAGATACTTTTAGGTGTTTAATTGCTATTTGGAGCATTGGGATCGCTAGACAAAGGCTTAATTAACACATTTTTGTGAAAACCTCAAAATCCCAATTTTTCATTTGTTTTGCCTGTAGCTCGTAATTATCCTGTGCGCATTCCCACTCATTTTGCCAGCACGGGTCACATATATTGGCTGATACCGATATGGTGGTCGATATATTGTGCATACCTAATAAAAACTATAATAGTTTCTCAATTAAACCATATCAACACTGGTCCGACCGTATCCAAAATGACAGGCAAAACATGCAAGAGGTCGGTAACATACCCAAAACATATACTAAGCATAAACAGCCATAACTGCATGACTTCACAAACACTGAATGATTCACACTGCCTTATATCAGAGTCCCTTCCCTCAGGGAGCCTTCAAGGTTAACAAAGAAAAGCATAACACTGCAGTTCACTGGCGAGGAGACGAGAGGTCGTTTTAATGGAAGTCAATGGAGAAGTGGCTCAGTACACTGAATTAACTGCTTTTGTGAGGAAACAGCCAATCACAATCTACAATAGGTTTTCCACTAATCGTTCATGTTGGATTTAGCTATTCTTGGAGTTTTCAACAACATCAACAACAAAAAAATGCAGTTTTATAAGAAGGTAGATTCAGTGTATGGCACTTCTCTAATATTCACAAGCATGATTGACTGTCGTACAACCTTGATTCAGTGATCTCAAGGCTTTAATGTGATTGGTTATCAGGAAAAACATACCGCTTTCTCTCTTATCATCCACAAGCTCGCATTCACATCTGCCTCCATTCAACAACGGGTGGATAGTATCAAGCTCTCACCAATTTTTTATTTTTATATAATCCGTTTCACTCAGATGTACATCATAATACAGAAGAAAATCAGTGGCTTCACGACTTTAAAACTGTACCTAATGTGGCAATTTAAATAACTCAAATGATTTTGAGTAATACCTCAAAGCTAACTGCCCAGTTTAAAGTATGAATTTTTGTTTCCACCCTTCTGAAATGCCAGGATTTGAAATTCTGGTGTCACAGTTGTCCTCTACACGCCCCTTAACATGCGTATGTAAAACAAGGAGGTGTGCTTTTAACAACTCATGTCTGTCCATCAATCATGAGAGTGATACTGCTGTCGAGTAAGACCCTCTGACATTGTTCTGACCCTTAATGTTGACAAAAGCTGCTTTTCCAAACTGTTCTCGTTGCTTAAGCATTCCATTCCGTGCCGATCCGACCCAGCCGCTACGGATATGGTTTCATTTCCCACTGTGGGACTGATAACGGAGCTCTTTGGAATGTAATACAAATGCATCAGTCATTGGTAATGCAAGAGTTTATAGACGTATGAGATGTAAATAGCGACCACGTTATGGAGGATGATCAGTTTAACTTCTACTTCGCTAAAACAGTGCACTTGGCCAGTGAGCAAGTGACCAATCCTGACTGCCGATGTCACTACACGCATTCTACAACCGTGCTGAGAATTCCGGGACGGTTTGTAATTGTGCCAGCGTGTGTCATTTCACAAGACTCTTAATTATTCAGTATCTTGTATTGGAAGATCTTTGTATTTTGTCCCCGGAAGCAGTCGTTGTTGTTGCATTGGTTCATTTTGAATCTGATTCGGGCTCAAACATGTACGGCTCTATTACAGCACTGGCATTAAAACATGCATCACATTGTGTGGCAGAAGGCAGTGATACGGTGCGATGAAGTTCACCAATCACAGCACTGGCCGTTTACTTGTTTTTTATGAAAAAGGTAACACCGCAGAACACAAAAAAAAAAAAAAAGTGAAAATGAGACGAGAAAATTATCATCTTCACAAATATTTCGACTTTTTTATGCAAACTTCATTAGCTAACCTCCAGAAATATAATGGCTATCCTTCAGACTGCCAGCAAAAATCTGATTTTTTTGCATATTCTAGATTTATCCAAGTCAAGACATTTGATTGGTGGTTTTTAAATGCAATTCCAATCGGGTTTTTACAGATGTCTCAGTCTGGACGCTCTGGCTGCTCAAATCAGAATTCAAATGATCTTTTGCGTCACTCTAACACGACACACAGCGATAATGTCCAACCCGCTGACGGAAACACCGCACTCCTCGCTGCACAGCGAAGCCGGCCGTGACAGCACAGAACATCCCAATATACACTTTACCAGTCTCCTCTGTCAATGAGTTTTTCTTGTGCGACGGATGAGTTCTGCGCCGAAACTCGACGGGGATTATATGGAGAGCGAGATGATGCACCTTCATTTTTCCTGCATCCATTTTGAAAGTCTCGTCACATGCAGATGGTTACGTCTGGACAGACAAATTTTATTTGATCACTTGCAATCAGAAGTACAACTGTAAAGTTAGGGACAGGTGTGATGGTGTGGGTAAGTTTAAAGGTAAAGTTAGGGACAGGTGTGATGGTGTGGGTAAGTTTAAGGGTAAAGTTAGAGACAGGTGTGGTGGTATGGGTAAGTTTAAAGGTAAAGTTAGGGACAGGTGTGGTGGTATGGGTAAGTTTAAGGGTAAAGTTAGGGACAGGTGTGGTGGTGTGGGTAAGTTTAAGGGTAAAGTTAGGGACAGGTGTGGTAGTATGGGTAAGTTTAAAGGTAAAGTTAGGGACAGGTGTGGTGGTATGAGTAAGTTTAAGGGTAAAGTTAGGGACAGGTGTGGTAGTATGGGTAAGTTTAAGGGTAAAGTTAGGGACAGGTGTGGTAGTATGGGTAAGTTTAAGGGTAAAGTTAGGGACAGGTGTGATGGTGTGGGTAAGTTTAAAGGTAAAGTTAGGGACAGGTGTGATGGTGTGGGTAAGTTTAAGGGTAAAGTTAGAGACAGGTGTGGTGGTATGGGTAAGTTTAAAGGTAAAGTTAGGGACAGGTGTGGTGGTATGGGTAAGTTTAAGGGTAAAGTTAGGGACAGGTGTGGTGGTGTGGGTAAGTTTAAGGGTAAAGTTAGGGACAGGTGTGGTAGTATGGGTAAGTTTAAAGGTAAAGTTAGGGACAGGTGTGGTGGTATGAGTAAGTTTAAGGGTAAAGTTAGGGACAGGTGTGGTGGTATGGGTAAGTTTAAGGGTAAAGTTAGGGACAGGTGTGGTGGTGTGGGTAAGTTTAAGGGTAAAGTTAGGGACAGGTGTGGTGGTGTGGGTAAGTTTAAGGGTAAAATTAGGGACAGGTGTGGTGGTGTGGGTAAGTTTAAGGGTAAAGTTAGGGACAGGTGTGGTGGTGTGGGTAAGTTTAAGGGTAAAGTTAGGGACAGGTGTGGTGGTGTGGGTAAGTTTAAGGGTAAAGTTAGGGACAGGTGTGGTGGTGTGGGTAAGTTTAAGGGTAAAGTTAGGGACAGGTGTGGTGGTGTGGGTAAGTTTAAGGGTAAAATTAGGGACAGGTGTGGTGGTGTGGGTAAGTTTAAGGGTAGGGTTAGGTGTAAGGGAAGGGTGAGCAGTGTAATTATAAATGTAACTACAGTAATGAATTACAGATGTAATTACATGCAGCTAATTTTAAAAATGTAAGTGCAATGTAAAAACATGCATGTACACAATAAGTGCATTGTATTAAATGATTAATTAGAATGTTAGTACATAGTAGTTAAGGCCACTTAATATAAAGTGGGTCCGATCTTTACAACGCTACTGTCACTTTAAGGCTGAATGCACAGATCCAATACACTGATACACATCTGATATTCTATCCATTCAGTGTTCGTGCTCTGGCGCACTGTAAAACCAGACCGAACTGAGCTCTCTTTCGTGTCAGTAGTGCTGTCTGCTAGCACTAAAGGCCGTCATCACTAATTATTCATCGTCACCTACATCAACACACTATATCTCCTTACGTGTGAAACACCCACACAACATATGCCATCGCTACAGATGAATAGCCTCCGTAAACATACAAAACATCACAACTGATCACCAGTCAGCAGCATTGCAAACCCAGCCTCTGCACAAATATGCTGCGTCATGCCAGCTGGTTGATTGACAATTATGAGAATGTGTGGTGATATTGAGATGCTAGCGTTTCCTATTAACCGAGAATTCCCCAGGTACACCGACTGCGACTCGCACGCCACGCCGCAGGAATTCATATGTGCTGCGTGACTGCGGCTTCATTGATGTCCTGCTCTCTGGCATGTTGCACCGTGGCAGATCAATATGACCTTACCTCTGCTGCCTGCTTCTTTGAAACTTAATTACTGATATTCAGCTACAAAGTCATCATGCTCCGGCTGCCAATATTCATTGGGGATCATTACTAGCCTAATAAAACCGGTTATTTATCGGCTACTGAGCTGACATTCAACCTATCTCCATTTACTTCAAACATGAAAGTGTGTGGTGTCTCTTTAAAGCTCGGTGTTTCTGTCCTCTCAGATGTAAATGCTCTTTTGCACAGATGTCACAGCATATAGCAGTGGACACGTACATTCATGCAGGCCACGCAACGTCACTGTACTTCACCGCCGCCCTTTTTGTGTCCGGTCACAGCTGCGCGACCTGTTTCAGTCTATGGGCACAGCAGTTACAACCACCAGAGGAAGATCAACGAAACACTCCCAGAAGGTTCACAACAAGGTTACAATATGCCCGGGATATGTTGTGCAGGTATCTGTAACAACCGTCGTCTGAGAAACACCAAACTATAATTTTATTCGCTCCCAAAAGAGTTAGATCGGCGGAATAAATGGTTGCTTCAACCAGAAGGGTGGCAGCCAATTAGCAATGCACAACATTAATAACTACTGGGACTGTCATATACATAACATTATAATTGTATACACTATTGTAAAAAACGTGAATTATTCGGGCTCAGTTGCCGTAAAGAATGTCATATACACATATATAGGATGACTTGAGGGTGAGTAAATCATGGGCTAATTTTAATTTTTGGGTGAACTATCCCTTTAAAATAATAATTTATGCTCATACAGATAAGAGTAAGACATCATTCGAAACTGTAAAGAGTCTATTATTATTTGGTGTACACTCACAATCAAAACAAAACATTGTGCTTTTGTAAAATAAAGAAGAAAAACAGGTTTACGCCTTCTGCCGTCCCGGTTTCCTTTCCGTGAACTTGTTTAATTGAAACGTAGAGGCTACTAGCAAGCTCTTGCGTGCATCTGAACTCTTGTTTTGGATTGGTGTGTAGATCACCTCTTCTGCTCTTTTTCCTGTTGTGGCGTTAGCAAACTGCATTGCATTATATTCGCGCCTCCTTCTGGATTGGAGTGTGGATCACCTGTGACTGATCGTATTCGTCGTCTGACTGTATGTGTAACGGAGGCCAGCTAGTAGTCGCTGTGCGAGTAAACCTCACTCCTCTGATCTCAAGAGACGCTCTAGCGACTGACGCTAGTGGTTGCAGCCTTTAGCCTCCTTGTTAGAGTGCCCGACTCTCATGCCGGCTCACCCGAGTTTCGAGTCCCGCTTGGAGCGGGCGGTTCGTACAGGAGTGGTTACATATGCACCAAACCATGATGGGTCAGGACGAATACATGTACGATTGGTGCGCACACCATAATTTTATACTGCACAAGAAAGGCAATCGACAACAAAAGGACAGAAATCGGGACAAATTCTGGAGCGGCATAAAGATGCTGTGTTTCAAACATGATTTTGATAGTGTAACCACATCGTCAGAGCAGTTCTAGACAGACGGGGGAAGTTTTACAATCAAATTTTAAAATGAATTGAATATTGAACTGCAGGATTTGAATAATAACACATAGAATTACAATGCCATCCCTTCTGAATGTTTTTATAGTTTGTTTATGTATTTTCTGATCGGACTCTTCCACAGATAATGCAAAGGTAGTACTTGGCTTAAAATGTTTCATAACCACTGGCAGATAACAAACAGCATCTTTCCTGACTTGTTGTCACTTTCCATGCACTGTGAATTACAGAACGTTAGTGACAGGGACCATCCCTACAACTTGGCATTGAATGACTTGCTCGAGGGCACACCAGTGATATCTGTCACTGTTTACTTCATGGGTTGTCTCTTTATTAGATCAAGTCTGCAACAATGTTACAATCTCATCTTGCGGTATCTTATCACAGATGAGGGGTCGAGGTTTGGCTGGTTAGAATGACCCTGTTAACCCCTGGTTGTTGTACTAAGCCATGTGGCAGCAAAAGGCATATTTCTCAATTGACGGTCGACGGTCTTGTATTTCTGATGAAATTGTTTGTTTTGCAACCAAATACTGCAAGTTAGGCTATATCATAGTGTATGTTTTACCACTTTTGAAAAGTCAGGATAATCACTAGTGGAGCTACATGATAAGTAGATGTGTGATTATTCATATGCCATATGTTAAAACAGATGATAAATCAATAGTGCCACGGAGGCTGGATGCCGCCTTGCTTTGCCTTATTGAGCTTGTAATGTCAGTTGGAGAAACAGTGACCTCTGGAGGCTAAAGGGTAAAACAACACACACACACACAGGCCTTTGCCAGCATCCCCCCTTTAACGTTTAGATTAATATGGTCCACTTTCTATCAGCACACTCGCTGTTAATGCAATCTGCACTGCTTTCCCAAAGCAATTAACGGAATGGATGCACTGCTGTTGTTTTATCAAAAACAAGTTGCATCCTGAAGCACATCTCAGCTGTTGATTTATTCATTTGTTTCACTTTAAAAGCCTCTGGCCCATCTCTTTTTTTATACAGAATGAGCCGAGGATGCGTGAAGCCCAGCAGGCAGGGGTGCTTAGAGATATGAGCTGTAACGTAATGTCGCATGAGGGAGAAATAGAAAATGATGATTTGGAAGAAGTGCCTAGTATCTTTATACAACAAGAAGGTGAAACAAGATCGACAGGAGTGCAGTGATGATGAGGAATGTCTATGAATGTAAATTGCTTTGTTGATTGGCGGAAACTCCAGGGGATGATCCGAGAAATGGCGCAAACTGTTTGTGTCTTTATGCATGCTTAGACTGACCAAGAATGAAAAGAAAGGCAGGGTGGACAAGAATGAAGCATGCTGATTTTCCTTAATGTTGAATTGGAAACTATGATGATGATGTCAAGAAGCAGATGCCTTTATCCAACACAACTTTATCCAGTCTGACACAATTTTACTTGTTCTTATATTGAAAATGTAATATCAAGCATTATTAGCAGAACACATTTTACACATTGGGAAAACCAATTGTTTAGTCAATAATTCAAGAAGGTCCAGACTTTAAAGCTTTTGTCTTGATTCAAACTTGTTCTTGGCCTTATGAAAAAGTAACTTCGTTCTTGTAATTGTTTAACCATATAGTGTTTGTTACAATAAGGATATAATTGCAGGAAAGGGCACTGATGGCTCCTCATTATCATGCTAAGGCCAATGTTTACTGTTTTCTTTCTTTTTCTATTTGTTCTGAAAAATAGCAGCCTACATAGAAACTACAGCTATAACATGCCACAGTTGTAATATAAATCTATAGTGAAAAATCTGTTCCTTTAACAGATTATCTATTATAAATTCTATAACAAATTTGTCAATTTACTACAGTATATACAATAGAATGTAATAAAGTCTAGTAAAGGTGGTCATAAGTAGTTTAAAACGCTTTCTAATGGATGTTGGTGCAGGATGATGTTTTCTTCTCTTTTCATCAGTCTTTTTAGTTTATGTGGCTGTTTTAGATCATGTTTGACTTTCCACATAGGCTTTTAAAGCAAATTCTCAATAGAATTCAAATGGGATATCATCAGCGCCGCGATATAGGAACAGCTCGTGCAAATCTTATCACACTTGTGGAGCGCGCTGGTGAACGCGCGCAGAGTATACAGTGGTGTAAATGTAATTAGTTACTGTACTTAAGTATCTTTTTGGCTACTTTGTAGTTGCACTGAGTATCAAAGATATTAGCAACTTTTACTCTCTACTTGATTACGTTTTTGAACAAGTAAATGTACTTTTTACTCCAGTACATTTGTGTTGAGTAATGCAATTACACATTACATTTTGCATGGCACCTAACTTTTTCTGCAGCAGTTTGTTTCTGCTATAAAGAAGTGATAAGGCCATTGAAGGCACTATATCTTGTGTGTTTTGCCTTTACTCACCCAAACATGTCAACAGGGCTACTTTACATGAATGCGAGTTGATGAATCGCAGGTGTTTGATTTATGAGATGAGGACATGACTGCAGCCGCTGATGAAACCAGCACATTCAATGCAATTTTACTTAACATTATTTTATTTATCCGCTATATTGACGAGACCTTTCTGAAGGATATTGTGCACTTGAGCCTAACTGAGACTTGAGAGTTTGTAGACGTTTAAGAGGCTGTTGTGTCGACCTTCATTTATTGCAGTATTGAGGTGTTCAGTTTTGTTTTGATTTTAGAAAATAAGCATGATTTCTCAGCTTACAAATCAATTGTTTCTTATTTTCACTGGCATGTCTCTCAGGTGTCGAGGATTAGTGCATCTTTAAGCCTATATTTAGTATGAGTAAAATACTTAAGTACTGTTAAAATCAGATACTTTAAGACTTTTACTCAAGTTGTATTGGAATTGTTGACTTGTAATGGAGTCATTTTCGCTGTGAGGAATCTGTACTTTTACTGAAGTATGGATTTCAGGTACTCTTTACACCTCTGAGTATACGGTGATTCGCGCCCCACTCATGCATAATTAAATAAACCGGGCTTCAGTCATGCTGCACAGATAATTGGTCCATTCAGTTAGTATGGGAACTTAGTGCTTATAAAAGCACTGAACGCGTGATCTATATGATTAATTAACAGCCTGATTTATGTTTCAATTACCATGGTATAAATATTGGGGGGGGTTGTATTTGCTTGTTTTGGTTATTGGGGGGGTTACCTCCTCCATCCCACCTGCAAACTACACCCCTGCGGGTAGTGGTCCTCCGGGAACAGGATTGGACACCCCTGCCTTAGAGTATCCACTTTTAGACATACATTCGCGCAATTCCCCTCGGGGAAATCCCTGCCGCCATTTTGAAGTGCATTCAACTTTGTCAAGTGGACAAGGGAAGCTAATTTGGACAAACCCTTGACCCCTCAATTTTGACAGAGGGAATGAGTCTACTCATATGTAGACTTCAGGCAGATCCATAGACCACAATGCAACACGATTGTGACGTCACAACAGTGCTCACACTTAATTAACCCACAAGTGATCAAGGGCTTGGGGTGTTCCATTTAAACCCATTGCAAGGGTTCTGCCAGTAGTGGGCACTTGTGCAACGTAAGCAATGACGTACATCTGAGTGAACAAGACAGAGGGAAGTTAGTGAGGGAAGGGCAAAAAAGTGGACTTTAACGCAGCTCTGGAGTTTAGGGGCCTTGGATAACTCCACAAAGATAAACTTTAAAGGAATGGTTCACCCAAAAATAAAAGATTCTGTAATCGTTTCCTCACCCTCATATTGTTTCACAAACCGGGGGTGGGTTTCCCAAAAGCATCATTAGCCAACTATGATCGCAAGTTCCGTCGTTACCAACATAGTTCAATGAGTGTGTGTTTCCCGAAACCATAGTTCCAAATTCGCAAACAGCATCGCAAAGTTGAGTGGTCTGAACGACAGCCCTCGACCTGTGGTTAGAAGCATAGTTTCTTGTTGCGTCTTGCATGACATGTATACTTAATAAATCCTCACTTTCAGTGCAATCTATATATTTACTTTCGAATACATACAAATGTCTTTTACGTCTTTTAGTTTGTCAAGAGATTTAAAGCACCATTTTGAAACGACGTTGTACGGGAAACGCACCCCTGTGTGACTTCCTGACACAACCGCATCAACAGTGTTAGGGAAAGTTACTTTTAAAAGTAATGCATTACAATATTGCGTTACTCCCTAAAGAAGTAACTAACTGCATTACTTCGTTACTTTTTATGGAAAGTAATGCGTTATTTTTTCTCACCTGGGCTAGGCTTGCTTGCTTGTTTTTTAATAATAACAAAAAAGCTATTTTTGCCAAATGTAAAGGCCCTTTCACACCAAAACGTGAAATGAATAAGCCTGCAAAATAAATGCAAATTTTTAAAAAGGCGCAGTTAATAAAAACATTGAAGTGGATCATCGAATGTCAGCAACAAAGAAATTGGTTAATAAAGTGAGATTAAATACATAAAGTATATTTGTGTAATTGAATATATTGAATTATTGCGGGTTTGCGTAATGTTTTGAAATTGCATTTCACTGTTTTTATTAATTATGAGTAATACTGAATCTGTTTTTTTGAAAGTGAGATGAGTAAATTCCTGCTCACATTTGTTCTCATTTATTCTTTCGAAACACAAAGTAACTTGTTAAAAAGTAACAGATATTTAGTTGTAAATTTAAAAGTAATGCATTACTTGTTACTTGAAAAAAGTAATCTAATTATGTAACTCAAGTTACTAGTAATGGGGTAGCGCATTACTAGTAACTTTAGTTACGTAATCAGATTACTTTTTTCGACATAAAAGTTAGTAGTAATGCGTTACGCCGGTTTCACACTGCACGCGCAAGCAGTGCGGTGGCAGTGCAGAAGCTGTGTGTATGGAGAGCGGGAGCAGCTGAACCGTGGCTTGTGTAGTGCAAATACAGACAAATAGCGTCCATTCTGTCACATTTTCCGGTTTTTCTGTCTCGTGCTTTGATTTATGATGGGCAGCATATATCTGCTGCAAATGCGACCGTGTTCCCCTCTGTCCCAAACACATATGCATATAACATGCTGTATATAGGTAATTTACATGATAAAAATAACCTTGAAGTTAAGATATGCCTCTACTTTTAATCATTTAAACAGGCCTTTGAAGTTTGGGCAAAATGTTTGTGTTTTCGTGTATTTTGTTTTTTTCACAGCGCTGGATGTCATATGGTGCTTGTGAAACACACAGAACACTTCACTACATGATTTCATGGTGAAATTTGCTATTTTTCATGTTAATCAGGTCAATGTTGATCAAGAATAATGCAATGTGGCTTTAATTCAGCGTGAGCAGCGCCGCCTCTGCGTGCGGTGTGAATGCTCTAAATATGTTAACATGGGCGGCGAAAAAAATATGCGCTGCTAAAGCGTGCAGTGTGAAACCGGCCTTACCCCCAACACTGCTCGTCAATGTTTTTGCAGTAAAAGCATACATTGATGAGGGGTTGTCAATGTGTAGAGAGAACAAAAAGCACCATAAATGTGGTCCATATAATTAGGGCTCTGAAGCTTTTCTACTTGCAAAGAGAAATTATATTGGAGAGCTTCAGAACATTTTGTGAATTGATAGTACCTGTATGCGTTCACTGAAAAAGAGCAGGATAAATATTCTGCGAAACAACTTTCACATTCCATGGAAACATTAATCATACGGGTTTGGAATTATTCCTTAAACTCTAGCAACCACACCTTAAAAGAACAACCTTCTCAGCCTTGTTTAATAATTTATCTTTTATTTGTTTTGCAGAGATCCCAACAAACCAGTGCCTCAGGATACCAAGTTTATCCATACTAAGGCCAATCGTTTTGAAGAGGTAGCCTGGTCCAAATACAACCCGCAAGACCAGCTGTACCTGCACATTGGCCTGAAGCCACGAGTCCGTGATCACTACCGTGCCACTAAAGTGGCATTCTGGAAGCACCTGGTCCCTCATCTGTACAACCTACATGATATGTTCCACTACACCTCCACCACCACCAAAGTGCCACCGCCCGAGACGACTCAGAACTCCCTGTCCACCAAACGTCCCAATGGCAAAGCCTGGCCGTTCAACACCAAGCGACCTCCAATGTCTCCGGCGTACAACAGCGAGAGTGGGAAGGAACAATGGAACGGAGAAGAGGAACCAGGCCCTCTGGTGGTGGAGAACCCACGGGATTACTCCACCGAGCTGAGCGTAACCATCGCGGTAGGAGCTTCGCTGTTGTTCCTCAACGTTCTGGCATTTGCAGCTCTGTACTACCGCAAGGATAAGCGCCGGCAGGAACAGCACCCGCAACCCAGCCCGCCACGAGCCACCACCACCAATGATGTGAACCGCCACGCCCCTGAAGAGGAGATCATGTCTTTGCAGATGAACCAGACGCACCACGAGTGCGACGCAGGGCCTCCAGGCGACCCGCTGCGGCTCGCTTCACTCCCCGACTACACGCTGACTCTGCGGCGCTCGCCTGACGATATCCCGCTCATGACGCCAAACACCATAACCATGATCCCCAACTCACTAGTGGGAATGCCGAACCTACATCCGTACAACACCTTCACAGCCGGCTTCAACTCCACCGGCCTGCCACATTCCCACTCCACCACGCGTGTATAGCTTTATGGAGATCCAGCAAAGGGAGGGATGGGGGGAAAGTCATTGGTTTTAATGAAAACGTCACAGCGAGAGAAGGGGGTTCAGGACGATGATGGAAACAAAATGATTTGAATAGACTTTTGCAAAAAGCAGTGACAAGTTCTTTCCAGATGTCAAGTTGTGCAAACCTGCCAAAACAGAACTGCTCTCTTTCCTTCGAAAAGGGACGAGCGTTTCAAGCAGTATTTTTTCTAATCATCGTTTTAAAAGAAAAAAGAAAAACGCCTTTCTAAACAGAATCGGGCGAGTGAGGTGATCGCTTTTTTTCTTCAATAAATAACAAAAAAACAACAACAAAGGAAAGTGCATTTTATTTCCCATCACAGTCTTTTGTGGGAAACACATTTCAAAACAGTGGCCTCTAAGGTGACATCTGCATAATATTGTTTGCTTTGCTTTTTCGATTTCTTTTCAATGCCTTATAAAGAGCTGTTTTTTCTCTTAATTTGACGATCTTTCCCTGAGATGGGTTTGTGTGGGACATAGTGATCTGACTTGCGTGGTTGGATTTTAGGAAGCAAGAGACAGATGACTATTATGGAAACCGGTGGATTGAAATGGTAACTGCAACTCATTTTCCAGTTGCATAACCTCACATGTGGTGTTTTACTTTTTTTTTTTTCTTGGTTCCACTGAAAATCTTTTGTTTTGGAACTTTTCCATGCGACAACACTGGAGATAAAGACTTCGAAAGTTTTTGTTTAAAGAAGTGCATCTTTTACAACAAAATTATCTATCAGCTCCTGCGTCAAATTCCCATGAAAATGTACACTTACACACAACGCTCACTGTTTGATAGGTGTGCATGTGTGAGTGATTATGGATATGAACGGGAATATTTGAGTCTGTGTGTGTGTGCGTGTTTGATTGCCTTTTGCCATGTTTTTTGTTAAATATTTGTGTGATGGGGGTGGGGGGTGGGCTTCTTTACCACTGCGTTGATTTTGTTCACCACAAGTAGTCTTTCAACTGCGTCTATTGTCGTCTGTCTTTGCGAAATAGAACTTTTTGTTATTTTAAAAAAGTTACATATGTCTAATTTTGCTTAAGAATTACAAAATAAATCTATTATTTTACATGCAAGAGAAAACAATAGCTTAAAATTGAACTGAACTAACTGACATGATTCCATTGACTTTGTAAGCGTTCCTCTTGACTGGAGACGGTGGCCTCTTTACACTGAATAACCACAGTGTAGAACTGTCTTTCTTTAAATATATATATAAATATGGGCATACATACATATATGTATAGGGCTTTTATGAAGATTTTGCTCCCATTGACCTGAAAGTGTAAATGACCATTATTATCAATTATTAGGCTGAAAGCACCCATATTCAGAGGGCAGAGCAGTTAGTGTCTGTGCTAGTTTTATCCTCAACATCATAATCTGAGGCCACAACAAGTGTCTTTTTAATAGCTCTATATGTATATTTATGTATAAATATATTTAATATTTATTTATGTATACCAGATGTATACATGCTGATTGTGCCATGTGCCAAATTAAACCATAAAACTGGACAAGAAAATGTTATTTTTTTATGCAATTTTTATTTTTGGACAACTCCATCCCAGTTACATGTGTTAAATTTCCTACCTGATTTGATGTTGCTAAGATTTATGTGTGGAATTCAGGAGTCACCACTTCAAAAGGCCCCATGAAAATTCCATTTTGCAAACATGATGTATGATGTCACATGAACAGGGAGATTGAATGCTTAACAGTCACTTTTAAGCAAAAACATGCATAAATGAGTCAAAGTTCCAACATTACATGATGATTAAACCTGTTTGCAGAGAACGGTGTGTAAAGCACGGCAAATTATGTTTATAATTACACACCTGCGAAACAAAATCTAGCACTGCAAAGCATCAATCCAGGCAATGGAGCACCTTTATGGTCGGAAACCAGAGTTATCATCAAGTATGAATTAACCCACATCAAATGCAGCTGCAAAAAAAAAAAAAAAAACACCTCAATTTTGATATCATGAGGTCTTTGAATGAGGGTTTCTGAGGGGAGTTTGTTAGGGGTGTGCGATATATATCGTCTATGATAATATCTTGATTGTTGTTTTAACGATGTACGATCTGACATTATGGAGTATGTCAAAAACACATCTCTACGTTACGTTAAGTGGTCAAGTAGGTTAAACTAGTGCACTTGTTAAACTTTCACTGTGTGATTTACTCTATTAAAATGCATTTATAATGTCCCCAATATTCAAGATAAGGGGGAAAAATACCTCTTTTATATTTATATCATTTAATATAGTTAATCAATATCACATGAAGGGTGCCATTTTTTCTCCAAATATCAGCATGATTACAAATGTAATATTGGTTTTATACTACAGTTCAATAAACAAGAAGGTAATATCAAGTACATTTCAGACACAATATTGCCCGTTTTTGCTCCATTTCGCCAACGTAAATAGTTCGAAACAAGCCACGGCACTGTTCTGCGTCTCTGAGTAACACACGGCGGTGTTTCATTACTGAATGAATCAACTTTTTGAATGAATTTGTTGAAAGAATGATTCAATGACTCACTCATTAAGAGAGTCAAATGCTTCGTTCCTGAATGAATCAGCCGTTTGAATGAATCATCTGCAGTGACTACTTTCAAATTTAAAGTATATTTTCATTATTAAAACCATTTCAAATATCAATATTCAACATCTTATGTTTAAAACATCCAAACATTATTTATGCGTTTGTAACTGCAGGTTAAATGCATTCATGTCCCTCTGAGCTGCATTAAACAGTCTGTGTAAATGATCTAAATGCCACTGGAGATGTTTCCTCTGCATTGCAAGATTCATTTTGTTGATACTGATTACATTTGATTGGTAACAGCCCTATTGTGTCTTATTATTCTGGAGTAAATTATTGATTAAATGTAAGAATTTTGACACAAAAGATGATGCATACATTTAATTAGGTTAGGCTTTATAAAGGTAAAATGCCCATAAAAGGTAAAAATCATTTTAAACTTATTAGAAAAGGTGATTCTGTCATCTTCTTCAGAATATGAAGAATATCAAAAGCTTTAGGGGTCAGCTGACCACGGCAGTCCTACACCTCCCAAGGTACCAGCACAATAACACACTCAGCAAAACATCGTCTAATTATCGTTATCGATAAAATCCCAGAACACTGAGATATCATTTTTTGTCAATATCACACACCCATAACTACAATCGTTGAGCCTCCAGCCTCAGGCTCAGGTTCTGAGAGGAAGTCCCTGCTGAAAATCCAGCATAAACAGCATGAATTCCAGTTTGGTCCAGGCTGGTTTATGCTTGTTAGAGCTGGTATATTGGCTTAGGATCAGCAATGCTGGATTTTTCAGCAGGGCTGGCCTGTGATTTCAGCCAGACTCTTGCCCCATTTGACCTTCATCAACCCCCTGCCACTCTTCCTCACAATAACTCAAACCCCCTCCAGGACATGCACATCTATCTACAGTTCTGTCCTCGAAAGTCGCATTACGTTCAACTGTCTTTCAAATCAATGCCTCACCTTCACCTAGCAGGTTCTCCACAGATGTCAGATGGGATGGGTGTATTAGGGCCCGAAACATAAGCAAGCACGTGAATGCAAACTTTAAAGGGACAACAAACTCTTGTTCATAATGCATTCAGCTGTAATGAAGAATAGATACCATGCCTCTGTGGTTAAAAAGCTCTTGGAACTAGGCTTGAATTAGAACCTGAGTCATCGGCAGATGAGAGTATTTATTACTCATGTGGGTGTTTAAGGATGTTTTGATGGCAGCTGATTCATCACTCATATTCAGCTTTCCATCCCTGATTGACTGAAGAAATAACACAACATTTATCACGGAGGTCTCGCAGGAGCAGCTGGGTTTCCTCGGATGAACGTGATGTTATATTACAGACGGCACGAATATGAGCGGATGGAAACTCGGAGACCCTTGGGGCCACATGACAGACACCTGCTTCAATATCTACTGACTAAAGGACTCGGGTGTCACACTAAACCCGAAGAATAGGCATAAGTATGACATTAAACGAGTTTTTAGGCTGTGCAGTGAAGCAATTTGATTGTAGCTTTGTTCGCTTGAGCGTGTACCTGCCGTTGAGGAAATTACTTTAGCTCCTAGGCTGGAAGCCACGGTGCATAACATCTTCTCCTCTGTGTCTTAAGAGCTGCGCTCATAAATCAAATGACTTTTCATGCTTTCCTCTGCTCCTTTGCTCTTCTTTTACTGTCTCTGGCCTTATGAAAGCTCTGAAAGGGTCTAATGCGCAGTAGAACCTAATAGGACATTTCCATTAATTAGACCATTTCCTGACTCTTGTAATAAGATGTGTTTGGATTGCTATTTTTGAGAATATTATATCGTGTTAATTATCTAGCGCTCACAAATGTCTCCTCATTTCCGACTCCATGGTCAACGATATAGCAGAAACATTTTAGGTTTTATATTGCTTTGTTTGGACCTGTTAATTTGGAGAAAAAAGATGTTTTATTCTATTTATCCCTCCTAATGATTTAGGACAGAGTAACAAACAATAGCAATTCTCTTATATATTGCATCCAAATAATATGGAAGCTTGTTTACGCCACTGAATAAAAAATAACAACAGGTAAATGCATTTTTTTTTCTTTTTCGCAATTCAGACTTTTTTCTCTTTGCGACCCAGAGAGCAATATTGTGTCATCCCCGATCCGGCCCACATCTGGTACATGTGGATTCAATATCTCCCTCAAGTCTCTCTGATTTTCTGGTCTCTAGATATGACTTGGGTCCTCCCTCATTCAATTTAAAGATAAAATAAAGGGGATTTCACTCATCCATTGTATTGCCAAGCGAGTGAAAATGAAATCTTATAAACCTAACAGTACGTCTCTCCTCAGCAATCCATGTCAATTGTGTCCATTGGACGAACTTGTGCATGTTTAATTTAGGTATAGGGGTCTGTTCAAATCACTGACTCAGAGAATGTGCAATAATAACAGTGATTGTTACCTTGGAAAGCACCACTTAAAAAAGGTAAAAAACTCTTTTTTAAAGGCTTGTATAGTTTTCCCCTGATGATTGGAAATGTTACTGTGAGCTGCAGCTAGAGAGGTCAGAGATGTATTATTTTCTTGTGGTTGAAAAGGTTTAACTTAACTATGATTAACTGAGTGAATAATAGTTCATTAGAAATAATAACAAAGTTAATTTTACCCAGCAAATTGGGTTGTTTATTTAACCCAGCATATTTTTTTTTACTTCATACATAAATTAATGTTTACGGATTAAATATATATAAATAAATACTCAACACAACCACTGGCTTGCATGATAATTCCTTTATTTTCGAACATATTTTACAGAATGGCATATTTTATATATTTTTTAATACATTTTGCCTACATTTAAGCTTGTTTAATAAATATTAGAAGTAAAAGTTAAACATTTAGACGTAATTCAAGTGTAATTGTCCAGTCTCTGTTGTCCCGTTTCCACCGTACCGGCGCTGGATCTCGTGCCGGAGCTTGTGTCATGTTCAGCGGGGGAACTTCTAACTTCAGACCGCCGCCCTGCGTTTCTCTCGTAGCCGAAATATGCTGTGACTGGCTCCAAAACCTGTCCATAAACAATCAGTGGACAGTTATGAAAACATATTTAACATAAGTATTTATATTCTGTATATTTTTTTATAAAATCATAACATTTTATGCAAGGCATCAGGCATAACCATCACGCGAAAAGACAGACACGACACTCGTTTAGGTGACTCACATCGCGCCCTTGTATGTTGCTTTGCATAAAATTAAATGATATAAAGCACAATAATGAATTTATTGATAAAATGTACACAAACCTGTATTTTACCAAAGACATGCACCAATTTGACGGAGCTGCACTGCTCTCTCCTGAAGAGGTCGCAAAAAGCCCACGATAAACGTGGGTTGTTACGTCTGACCCAGGATCTGGGTTACACAAAAACTACTCAAACACTGGGTTGTTACGTCTGACCCAGGATCTGGGTAACACAAAAACTACCCAAACACTGGGTTGTTACGTCTGACCCGGAATCTGGGTAACACAAAAACTACCCAAACAATGAAAAAGTAACTCCAAAAAATGCCCCAAAAGGGTCAACCCAGGATTTGGGTAGAAAAAATAACCCAAGATTTTTAGATTGGATTACAGATGGTTTGCACTCACTTTGGGCCTTAACTGGAAGGATGGGAGCATTTGAGTAGATGCATTACTCTTTCTCTTTCCCTCCCTCCCTCTCACTCATAAAATAGATTTAAAGATTATTAGCTGCAATTGCATTGAAGGCTACAGTATCCATTGAACAGACGTGCAGGAGATACACAGTAATTGCGCCCACAAGGTAGTGCACATTAAATAGAGCTAATAGCACATGCTCTAAGGTGTTAAGAAGCGATCTCAACCATGACAAGCTAACGGCGCATTTTAATCTTATTAACCTTATGTACTGTGCCAACCCAACTGCGACGACTGCACACAAATAATAAAATGATCTTGCAGGTAATTGCATGCAAAGGAAGGGAAATAACTGCATGTTCAAATGTTGCATATTAATTGAAGACAGTGAAGCGGTCACATAGAACTAATGTGTGTTGAGTGATGTGTAGATATAATAATTGTGAACGACTTCCCATGAGACATGCAGGCTTGGGTTTGAATTTTATTTTATTTTGAAAACAGGATCCAAGAGCTGAGATTTTAAGATAAATGCATCTATCCACCTCACCAGAAAGTAGCAGCACTCTCTAAAAAAAGTGTTTTACCTATTATTATCATTATTAGGGGCCAAGCACCGGAGGTGTGTAGACACCTATTGTAATCATTAGTAATTGGCCCATAGAACCACTTGCGGGAAAGTTATTAAATTTGGCACACATGTAGAGGACAGTCTGAACACTAAACACAGCAAGTTTGGAGTCTCTACATCAATCCATGTAGCGCCACCAAAATTGCACTCACATCTATGTTAGTAACTTCTGAACCATAAGGGCTAGAAACAAACGTCTTCTCTTCCTTGGCTCAAGACGCCAAAATGGACATGAGGCCATATCTCTACAATGCTTTATTCTGACCAAACTTGGTGTGTTTTATGACAACCATGACCTGAGAATACCTGCACAGTTTCAATGCAGTGCCACCTAGTGGAGATATGAAAATGGCTATTTTAGCTAATAGCTTATGAAAGATTTGGGCGAAAATCACGAAACCTGGTCTCTTTAGATTTGGTGCAGCATGCCGAGTTGAATGATTCACAATTTTCCCATATCACCGATTTTGGGCATTGGTCAATTTTTGAATTTTGTCATAAATGCTATATTTTATAAATGCATTGCCGTATCATTAGGGAACTTGGTAAGTGTCTTCGCCATGATGCCTTGAAGGTACTCAAAAAGTTTCAGGACAGCTACCTTGTGTTTAAAGATAATAGTGAAATTTCGAGTCATACCAAGAACAATGGTACCAATTTTGCCATTGTCGGCCGAACTTCCTGTCCGTCATTAGAATTTCTTTGAAAACCTACTTTTTCGAATTCCTCCTTGACCGTTGGTCCGATTTTCACTCAGTTCAATTCAGATCCTCTTCAGACCTTGCCGCCAAAAAGTTATGGATTCCGTGTTGATATACAAAACCGTTATCGTTTTTAACGTATCAATGAATTTGATGGCACGATGCCAAACTGAATCTGAGGCTGTATCTCTGCAAGGCTTTACTGTATTGACTCGAAACTTTGTGTATGTCATTGTCACCCCACACTAACCAGACCACATCAGTTTGGTGATAGCGCCACCTATTGGTCAAAAATGATAAGTAATGAAATCATATTACAAGTGACTATATTTATGATTTTTCAACCATTTTGCCTAAAATCATCTACAAATGTCTTGAATTAGTCCTTTTTGTAGGTTATTGGCCCCTTAATCACTGCTTGCAGCTATATTTGTTATTATTAAATAAATATTCGATTTTGCTACTTTCTGAAGCATTCAGAAGAATTGAATAACAATTTCCATTTAAATCCTCTCTCCATTAGTTGTATAGTGTGTATATCTCTGACAAAGCCTTTTCAGCAATCTCCTGCTCTTTCTTTCATTACCTTCAGATGGTGTTCTGTCTTTTTTCTTCAAAGTAAATGGAGTGAGATTTAATACCCTGAACAGACGATCCTGACCTCGGTGCTATTATGCTAAAGAACAAATATCATTATCATCATGTCATTATCTCTAATTTCAGGTGCCTTAGAGCTGATTTGAGAGTTCACTAAATGAGATCTATAGAGTGTGCCACTGAAAAGAAATGAATTTGGCCTTAAGTAAAGCTACATTTTCAAGCGTTGCTCTCTTGATTCATTTTAATAGTTTGTTTGTTTGTTTGCTAAATAGTAATAAGTGGTTTTAATATGTATTATTTTTGTTTTGAACAACCCAGGCTCATTGGGAAAACGTGCCTGTGGCGACATTTCAGCAAAATTATATTATGTTGTTTTGTTAAACATTTGGTGATACTTTCAAAGTCAAATATCCAAAAAGTGGCTTTAAAAGCATGTGCAGTTTTATCTGAAACAGACCAAAGTAAATCTGGCAACTTTTATTACGTTGGCTGTTGTACTTATCGGTGCAGTTCAGAAAAAGGTCAAAGCTCTATCACCTCACTAATCCTCACCAATGGTATTAACAAAAGCAAACATGAGATAAAAACGCATTTGCTGAAGCAACCATGCCATTTTAGCTCAAGTCTTTGAGCTCTTACATTATGACTCGTTTCACGTACACAAACACTTCGCATCTCGTGTGTAATGCTGTACCAGGTGAGTTTACTATATCAGAAAAGCCACACATTTAGAGCTAATTATGTTATACAAACGTCAAAATATGTTAGTTTACATATCATGCACTATAAAAATGTTTTGAGGTCATAACATAGTATTGTGCGAGGAAACAAGCAAAAAGTACATCTTTATTAATTGATAATCTGCCCCTATCCATAATTTGTGTGAACAGGAATGAAAGTTGTTTTTTTACTGTCTCATTTCAGCTGGAAACTGCAGTGATTTGTATGCAAAGATATGTTTTTGCAATTTTGCGAAAATGTAAGTAGAGTCACGTTTGTTCCAGTGAATCTACACTCACCTAAAGGGTTATTAGGAACACCTGTTAAATTTCTCATTAATGCAATTATCTAATCAACCAATCACATGGCAGTTGCTTCAATGCATTTAGGGATGTGGTCCTGGTCAAGACAATCTCCTGAACTCCAAACTGAATGTCAGAATGGGAAAGAAAGGTGATTTAAGCAATTTTGAGCGTGGCATGGTTGTTGGTGCCAGACGGGCCGGTCTGAGTATTTCACAATCTGCTCAGTTACTGGGATTTTCACGCACAACCATTTCTAGAGTTTACAAAGAATGGTGTGAAAAGGGAAAAACATCCAGTATGCGGCAGTCCTGTGGGCGAAAATGCCTTGTTGATGCTAGAGGTCAGAGGAGAATGGGCCGACTGATTCAAGCTGATAGAAGAGCAACTTTGACTGAAATAACCACTCGTTACAACCGAGGTATGCAGCAAAGCATTTGTGAAGCCACAACACGCACACTTGAGGCGGATGGGCTACAACAGCAGAAAACCCCACCGGGTACCACTCATCTCCACTACAAATAGGAAAAAGAGGCTACAATTTGCACGAGCTCACCAAAATTGGACAGTTGAAGACTGGAAAAATGTTGCCTGGTCTGATGAGTCTCGATTTCTGTTGAGACATTCAGATGGTAGAGTCAGAATTTGGCGTAAACAGAATGAGAACATGGATCCATCATGCCTTGTTACCACTGTGCAGGCTGGTGGTGGTGGTGTAATGGTGTGGGGGATGTTTTCTTGGCACACTTTAGGCCCCTTAGTGCCAATTGGGCATCGTTTAAATGCCACGGCCCACCTGAGCATTGTTTCTGACCATGTCCATCCCTTTATGACCACCATGTACCCATCCTCTGATGGCTACTTCCAGCAGGATAATGCACCATGTCACAAAGCTCGAATCATTTCAAATTGGTTTCTTGAACATGACAATGAGTTCACTGTACTAAAATGGCCCCCACAGTCACCAGATCTCAACCCAATAGAGCATCTTTGGGATGTGGTGGAACGGGAGCTTCGTGCCCCCACAAATCTCCATCAACTGCAAGATGCTATCCTATCAATATGGGCCAACATTTCTAAAGAATGCTTTCAGCACCTTGTTGAATCAATGCCACGTAGAATTAAGGCAGTTCTGAAGGCGAAAGGGGGTCAAACACAGTATTAGTATGGTGTTCCTAATAATCCTTTAGGTGAGTGTAGGTTGGTTTTGAACCAACATATGTCAGTAGACTACTAGAAAATTATAGATGTTAGTTGAGGTTGTGTTTGCACATCTGTATATTATGTTTCTGTATCATATAGTGTTTTGTTCAAGCTAACATGATTTGATATGGTTTGATTTACTCACTTTACTCAGTGCCATTCGGATGATGAAACTCATAAATCATGAATACAGTATGTTCAACTGGTATTATGCATGCATTTTTTAGCTGTTTTTTCAGGGTATACGTTCTGACGTCTTGATTTTATTGCGGGTTTTAAGAGGTTTAAAATCAGTTCAGTCATCCTAAGAAGCCAAAATAAGCTTTTTTTTTTGCTTTTCAGTTTTTTTGGATCCATCTAAATTTGGAATCAGAGCAAGGTTAGCATGCAAAAATAACATCTCTGTGATTTTTATTCCAAAAAATAATCTGCTACAGAACAGCCGGTAGAAATATGCTCCCAGTTATAAAGCATTTGAAGTGTGTAAATACTGAAAAGATGAACACTACATTAACTTCATGTTTTCACTGATCACAGAAATTTAGAGTATTCTATAAAAATATAATGGCTGCATGCACATAAACCCATGACTGACGTTATTATTTGCTTGGTTTAAATTCATGCTTACAATTTGTCCTTGTTGAAAGAACTCAGAGCAGCTGCTTTCTGAAATACATGACCACCGGCAATCCTAAAGGTCTAATAAATGATACATGATATCCTCTTGTACCTCCAGTAATATGGCATGTACTGAAGGAAAATGGCAAGCTGGCCTCTGACCTCACAATGGAAAAATAGCCCCAATTTAAAATATGTCTCCTAATCTGGAAATGCATTTCTGTGGCCCTCAAGCATAGGGGTGAATATGAGTCAAAGTCATTCAGACTTTCTGCTGCTCAAGACATTATTTTCACACTGTGTCACACATTGCAGTGCACTTCATTACAGAGTCTCCTGCATCTTATTTAAAGGGTTAGTTCACCCAAAAAAAGAAAATTCTGTCATCATTTACTCACATCAGTTTCAAACCCGTAAGACTTTTGTACAACTTCGAAACACAAATGAAGATATTTAAATAAAATCGGAGAGATTTTATTACGTTGTTTTTTAGAGACTTGCTTTATATCGCTTTATATGATGAACAGATTTAATTTAGGCCTTTATTCACATATAAACATTCAACTCACATATCAGTTGTGGCAAATGGAAGCTCAAGCATGCTTGCTTGAAGTGTGAAAACCAATGAGGTTCATTCTTGTGTTACGCAGCACGTTTGAGCTTCAGCAAGAACCAATGAGGTTCATTCTCGTGTCATGCAGCACATTTGAGCTTCAGCAAGAACCAATGAGGTTCATTCTCGTGTTACGCAGCACGTTTGAGCTTCAGCAAGAGCCAATGAGGTTCATTCTCGTGTTACGCAGCACGTTTGAGCATCAGCAAGAGCCAATGAGGTTCATTCTTATGTTACGCAGCTCGTTTGAGCATCAGCAAGAGCCAATGAGGTTTATTCTCGTGTTACGCAGCACGTTTGAGCTTCAGCAAGAGCCAATGAGGTTTATTCTCGTGTTACGCAGCTCGTTTGAGCTTCAGCAAGAGCCAATGAGGTTTATTCTCGTGTTACGCAGCTCGTTTGAGCTTCAGCAAGAACCAATGAGGTTCATTCTTGTGTTACGCAGCTCGTTTGAGCATCAGCAAGAGCCAATGAGGTTCATTCTTGTGTTACGCAGCTCGTTTGAGCTTCAGCAAGAACCAATGAGGTTCATTCTTGTGTTACGCAGCTCGTTTGAGCTTCAGCAAGAACCAATGAGGTTCATTCTTGTGTTACGCAGCACTTTTGAGCTTCAGCAAGAACCAATGAGGTTTATTCTCGTGTTACGCAGCTCGTTTGAGCTTCAGCAAGAGCCAGTGAGGTTCATTCTTGTGTTACGCAGCACGTTTGAGCTTCAGCAAGAACCAATGAGGTTTATTCTCGTGTTACGCAGCTCGTTTGAGCTTCAGCAAGAGCCAATGAGGTTTATTCTCGTGTTACGCAGCTCGTTTGAGCTTCAGCAAGAGCCAATGAGGTTCATTCTCGTGTTACGCAGCACGTTTGAGCTTCAGCAAGAACCAATGAGGTTCATTCTTGTGTTACGTAACACATTTGAGCTTCAGCAAGAACCAGTGAGGTTCATTCTTGTGTTACGCAGCACGTTTGAGCTTCAGCAAGAACCAATGAGGTTCATTCGTGTGTTACGCAGCTCGTTTGAGCATCAGCAAGAGCCAATGAGGTTCATTCTTATGTTACGCAGCACGTTTGAGCATCAGCAAGAGCCAATGAGGTTCATTCTTATGTTACGCAGCACGTTTGAGCATCAGCAAGAGCCAATGAGGTTCATTCTTGTGTTACGCAGCACGTTTGAGCTTCAGCAAGAACCAATGAGGTTTATTCTTGTGTTACGCAGCACGTTTGAGCTTCAGCAAGAACCAATGAGGTTCATTCGTGTGTTACGCAGCTCGTTTGAGCTTCAGCAAGAACCAATGAGGTTCATTCTTGTGTTACGCAGCTCGTTTGAGCTTCAGCAAGAACTAATGAGGTTCATTCTTGTGTTACGCAGCACTTTTGAGCTTCAGCAAGAACCAATGAGGTTTATTCTCGTGTTACGCAGCTCGTTTGAGCTTCAGCAAGAGCCAGTGAGGTTCATTCTCGTGTTACGCAGCACGTTTGAGCTTCAGCAAGAACCAATGAGGTTTATTCTCGTGTTACGCAGCTCGTTTGAGCTTCAGCAAGAGCCAATGAGGTTTATTCTCGTGTTATGCAGCTCGTTTGAGCTTCAGCAAGTGCCAATGAGGTTCATTCTCGTGTTACGCAGCACGTTTGAGCTTCAGCAAGAACCAATGAGGTTCATTCTTGTGTTACGCAGCACGTTTGAGCTTCAGCAAGAACCAATGAGGTTCATTCGCGTGTTACGCAACACATTTGAGCTTCAGCAAGAACCAGTGGGGTTCATTCTTGTGTTACGCAGCACGTTTGAGCTTTAGCAAGAACCAATGAGGTTCATTCTCGTGTTACGCAGCACGTTTGAGCTTCAGCAAGAACCAGTGAGGTTCATTGTCGTGTTACGCAGCACGTTTGAGCTTCAGCAAGAACCAATGAGGTTTATTCTTGTGTTACGCAGCACGTTTGAGCATCAGCAAGAGCCAGTGAGGTTCATTCTTATGTTACGCAGCACGTTTGAGCATCAGCAAGAGCCAATGAGGTTCATTCTTGTGTTACGCAGCACGTTTGAGCATCAGCAAGAGCCAGTGAGGTTCATTCTTATGTTACGCAGCACGTTTGAGCATCAGCAAGAGCCAATGAGGTTCATTCTTGTGTTACGCAGCTCGTTTGAGCTTCAGCAAGAACCAATGAGGTTCATTCTTGTGTTACGCAGCACGTTTGAGCATCAGCAAGAGCCAATGAGGTTCATTCTTGTGTTACGCAGCATGTTTGAGCTTCAGCAAGAACCAATGAGGTTTATTCTTGTGTTACGCAGCTCGTTTGAGCTTCAGCAAGAACCAATGAGGTTCATTCTTGTGTTACGCAGCTCGTTTGAGCTTCAGCAAGAACCAATGAGGTTCATTCTTGTGTTACGCAGCTCGTTTGAGCATCAGCAAGAGCCAATGAGGTTCATTCTTGTGTTACGCAGCTCGTTTGAGCTTCAGCAAGAACCAATGAGGTTCATTCTTGTGTTACGCAGCTCGTTTGAGCTTCAGCAAGAACCAATGAGGTTCATTCCTGTGTTACGCAGCACTTTTGAGCTTCAGCAAGAACCAATGAGGTTCATTCTTGTGTTACGCAGCACGTTTGAGCTTCAGTAAGAACCAATGAGGTTTATTCTCGTGTTACGCAGCTCGTTTGAGCTTCAGCAAGAGCCAATGAGGTTTATTCTCGTGTTACGCAGCTCGTTTGAGCTTCAGCAAGAGCCAATGAGGTTCATTCTCGTGTTACGCAGCACGTTTGAGCTTCAGCAAGAACCAATGAGGTTCATTCTTGTGTTACGTAACACATTTGAGCTTCAGCAAGAACCAGTGAGGTTCATTCTTGTGTTACGCAGCACGTTTGAGCTTCAGCAAGAACCAATGAGGTTCATTCGTGTGTTACGCAGCTCGTTTGAGCATCAGCAAGAGCCAATGAGGTTCATTCTTATGTTACGCAGCACGTTTGAGCATCAGCAAGAGCCAATGAGGTTCATTCTTATGTTACGCAGCACGTTTGAGCATCAGCAAGAGCCAATGAGGTTCATTCTTGTGTTACGCAGCACGTTTGAGCTTCAGCAAGAACCAATGAGGTTTATTCTTGTGTTACGCAGCTCGTTTGAGCTTCAGCAAGAACCAATGAGGTTCATTCGTGTGTTACGCAGCTCGTTTGAGCTTCAGCAAGAACCAATGAGGTTCATTCTTGTGTTACGCAGCTCGTTTGAGCTTCAGCAAGAACTAATGAGGTTCATTCTTGTGTTACGCAGCACTTTTGAGCTTCAGCAAGAACCAATGAGGTTTATTCTCGTGTTACGCAGCTCGTTTGAGCTTCAGCAAGAGCCAGTGAGGTTCATTCTCGTGTTACGCAGCACGTTTGAGCTTCAGCAAGAACCAATGAGGTTTATTCTCGTGTTACGCAGCTCGTTTGAGCTTCAGCAAGAGCCAATGAGGTTTATTCTCGTGTTATGCAGCTCGTTTGAGCTTCAGCAAGTGCCAATGAGGTTCATTCTCGTGTTACGCAGCACGTTTGAGCTTCAGCAAGAACCAATGAGGTTCATTCTTGTGTTACGTAGCACGTTTGAGCTTCAGCAAGAACCAATGAGGTTCATTCTTGTGTTACGTAATACATTTGAGCTTCAGCAAGAACCAGTGAGGTTCATTCTTGTGTTACGCAGCACGTTTGAGCTTCAGCAAGAACCAATGAGGTTCATTCTTGTGTTACGTAGCACGTTTGAGCTTCAGCAAGAACCAATGAGGTTCATTCTTGTGTTACGCAGCACTTTTGAGCTTCAGCAAGAACCAATGAGGTTTATTCTCGTGTTACGCAGCTCGTTTGAGCTTCAGCAAGAGCCAGTGAGGTTCATTCTTGTGTTACGCAGCACGTTTGAGCTTCAGCAAGAACCAATGAGGTTTATTCTCGTGTTACGCAGCTCGTTTGAGCTTCAGCAAGAGCCAATGAGGTTTATTCTCGTGTTACGCAGCTCGTTTGAGCTTCAGCAAGAGCCAATGAGGTTCATTCTCGTGTTACGCAGCACGTTTGAGCTTCAGCAAGAACCAATGAGGTTCATTCTTGTGTTACGTAACACATTTGAGCTTCAGCAAGAACCAGTGAGGTTCATTCTTGTGTTACGCAGCACGTTTGAGCTTCAGCAAGAACCAATGAGGTTCATTCGTGTGTTACGCAGCTCGTTTGAGCATCAGCAAGAGCCAATGAGGTTCATTCTTTTGTTACGCAGCACGTTTGAGCATCAGCAAGAGCCAATGAGGTTCATTCTTATGTTACGCAGCACGTTTGAGCATCAGCAAGAGCCAATGAGGTTCATTCTTGTGTTACGCAGCACGTTTGAGCTTCAGCAAGAACCAATGAGGTTTATTCTTGTGTTACGCAGCTCGTTTGAGCTTCAGCAAGAACCAATGAGGTTCATTCGTGTGTTACGCAGCTCGTTTGAGCTTCAGCAAGAACCAATGAGGTTCATTCTTGTGTTACGCAGCTCGTTTGAGCTTCAGCAAGAACTAATGAGGTTCATTCTTGTGTTACGCAGCACTTTTGAGCTTCAGCAAGAACCAATGAGGTTTATTCTCGTGTTACGCAGCTCGTTTGAGCTTCAGCAAGAGCCAGTGAGGTTCATTCTCGTGTTACGCAGCACGTTTGAGCTTCAGCAAGAACCAATGAGGTTTATTCTCGTGTTACGCAGCTCGTTTGAGCTTCAGCAAGAGCCAATGAGGTTTATTCTCGTGTTATGCAGCTCGTTTGAGCTTCAGCAAGTGCCAATGAGGTTCATTCTCGTGTTACGCAGCACGTTTGAGCTTCAGCAAGAACCAATGAGGTTCATTCTTGTGTTACGTAGCACGTTTGAGCTTCAGCAAGAACCAATGAGGTTCATTCTTGTGTTACGTAATACATTTGAGCTTCAGCAAGAACCAGTGAGGTTCATTCTTGTGTTACGCAGCACGTTTGAGCTTCAGCAAGAACCAATGAGGTTCATTCTTGTGTTACGTAGCACGTTTGAGCTTCAGCAAGAACCAATGAGGTTCATTCTTGTGTTACGCAGCACTTTTGAGCTTCAGCAAGAACCAATGAGGTTTATTCTCGTGTTACGCAGCTCGTTTGAGCTTCAGCAAGAGCCAGTGAGGTTCATTCTTGTGTTACGCAGCACGTTTGAGCTTCAGCAAGAACCAATGAGGTTTATTCTCGTGTTACGCAGCTCGTTTGAGCTTCAGCAAGAGCCAATGAGGTTTATTCTCGTGTTACGCAGCTCGTTTGAGCTTCAGCAAGAGCCAATGAGGTTCATTCTCGTGTTACGCAGCACGTTTGAGCTTCAGCAAGAACCAATGAGGTTCATTCTTGTGTTACGTAACACATTTGAGCTTCAGCAAGAACCAGTGAGGTTCATTCTTGTGTTACGCAGCACGTTTGAGCTTCAGCAAGAACCAATGAGGTTCATTCGTGTGTTACGCAGCTCGTTTGAGCATCAGCAAGAGCCAATGAGGTTCATTCTTTTGTTACGCAGCACGTTTGAGCATCAGCAAGAGCCAATGAGGTTCATTCTTATGTTACGCAGCACGTTTGAGCATCAGCAAGAGCCAATGAGGTTCATTCTTGTGTTACGCAGCACGTTTGAGCTTCAGCAAGAACCAATGAGGTTTATTCTTGTGTTACGCAGCTCGTTTGAGCTTCAGCAAGAACCAATGAGGTTCATTCGTGTGTTACGCAGCTCGTTTGAGCTTCAGCAAGAACCAATGAGGTTCATTCTTGTGTTACGCAGCTCGTTTGAGCTTCAGCAAGAACTAATGAGGTTCATTCTTGTGTTACGCAGCACTTTTGAGCTTCAGCAAGAACCAATGAGGTTTATTCTCGTGTTACGCAGCTCGTTTGAGCTTCAGCAAGAGCCAGTGAGGTTCATTCTCGTGTTACGCAGCACGTTTGAGCTTCAGCAAGAACCAATGAGGTTTATTCTCGTGTTACGCAGCTCGTTTGAGCTTCAGCAAGAGCCAATGAGGTTTATTCTCGTGTTATGCAGCTCGTTTGAGCTTCAGCAAGTGCCAATGAGGTTCATTCTCGTGTTACGCAGCACGTTTGAGCTTCAGCAAGAACCAATGAGGTTCATTCTTGTGTTACGTAGCACGTTTGAGCTTCAGCAAGAACCAATGAGGTTCATTCTTGTGTTACGTAATACATTTGAGCTTCAGCAAGAACCAGTGAGGTTCATTCTTGTGTTACGCAGCACGTTTGAGCTTCAGCAAGAACCAATGAGGTTCATTCTTGTGTTACGTAGCACGTTTGAGCTTCAGCAAGAACCAATGAGGTTCATTCTTGTGTTACGTAGCACGTTTGAGCTTCAGCAAGAACCAATGAGGTTCATTCTTGTGTTACGCAGCTCGTTTGAGCTTCAGCAAAAACTAATGAGGTTCATTCTTGTGTTACGCAGCACTTTTGAGCTTCAGCAAAAACCAATGAGGTTTATTCTCGTGTTACGCAGCTCGTTTGAGCTTCAGCAAGAGCCAGTGAGGTTCATTCTCGTGTTACGCAGCACGTTTGAGCTTCAGCAAGAACCAATGAGGTTTATTCTCGTGTTACGCAGCTCGTTTGAGCTTCAGCAAGAGCCAATGAGGTTTATTCTCGTGTTATGCAGCTCGTTTGAGCTTCAGCAAGTGCCAATGAGGTTCATTCTCGTGTTACGCAGCACGTTTGAGCTTCAGCAAGAACCAATGAGGTTCATTCTTGTGTTACGCAGCACGTTTGAGCTTCAGCAAGAACCAATGAGGTTCATTCGCGTGTTACGCAACACATTTGAGCTTCAGCAAGAACCAGTGAGGTTCATTCTTGTGTTACGCAGCACATTTGAGCTTCAGCAAGAACCAATGAGGTTCATTCTCGTGTTACACAGCACGTTTGAGCTTCAGCAAGAACCAATGAGGTTTATTCTCGTGTTACGCAGCTCGTTTGAGCTTCAGCAAGAGCCAATGAGGTTTATTCTCGTGTTACGCAGCTCGTTTGAGCTTCAGCAAGAGCCAATGAGGTTCATTCTCGTGTTACGCAGCACGTTTGAGCTTCAGCAAGAACCAATGAGGTTCATTCTTGTGTTACGTAACACATTTGAGCTTCAGCAAGAACCAGTGAGGTTCATTCTTGTGTTACGCAGCACGTTTGAGCTTCAGCAAGAACCAATGAGGTTCATTCGTGTGTTACGCAGCTCGTTTGAGCATCAGCAAGAGCCAATGAGGTTCATTCTTTTGTTACGCAGCACGTTTGAGCATCAGCAAGAGCCAATGAGGTTCATTCTTATGTTACGCAGCACGTTTGAGCATCAGCAAGAGCCAATGAGGTTCATTCTTGTGTTACGCAGCACGTTTGAGCTTCAGCAAGAACCAATGAGGTTTATTCTTGTGTTACGCAGCTCGTTTGAGCTTCAGCAAGAACCAATGAGGTTCATTCGTGTGTTACGCAGCTCGTTTGAGCTTCAGCAAGAACCAATGAGGTTCATTCTTGTGTTACGCAGCTCGTTTGAGCTTCAGCAAGAACTAATGAGGTTCATTCTTGTGTTACGCAGCACTTTTGAGCTTCAGCAAGAACCAATGAGGTTTATTCTCGTGTTACGCAGCTCGTTTGAGCTTCAGCAAGAGCCAGTGAGGTTCATTCTCGTGTTACGCAGCACGTTTGAGCTTCAGCAAGAACCAATGAGGTTTATTCTCGTGTTACGCAGCTCGTTTGAGCTTCAGCAAGAGCCAATGAGGTTTATTCTCGTGTTATGCAGCTCGTTTGAGCTTCAGCAAGTGCCAATGAGGTTCATTCTCGTGTTACGCAGCACGTTTGAGCTTCAGCAAGAACCAATGAGGTTCATTCTTGTGTTACGTAGCACGTTTGAGCTTCAGCAAGAACCAATGAGGTTCATTCTTGTGTTACGTAATACATTTGAGCTTCAGCAAGAACCAGTGAGGTTCATTCTTGTGTTACGCAGCACGTTTGAGCTTCAGCAAGAACCAATGAGGTTCATTCTTGTGTTACGTAGCACGTTTGAGCTTCAGCAAGAACCAATGAGGTTCATTCTTGTGTTACGCAGCACTTTTGAGCTTCAGCAAGAACCAATGAGGTTTATTCTCGTGTTACGCAGCTCGTTTGAGCTTCAGCAAGAGCCAGTGAGGTTCATTCTTGTGTTACGCAGCACGTTTGAGCTTCAGCAAGAACCAATGAGGTTTATTCTCGTGTTACGCAGCTCGTTTGAGCTTCAGCAAGAGCCAATGAGGTTTATTCTCGTGTTACGCAGCTCGTTTGAGCTTCAGCAAGAGCCAATGAGGTTCATTCTCGTGTTACGCAGCACGTTTGAGCTTCAGCAAGAACCAATGAGGTTCATTCTTGTGTTACGTAACACATTTGAGCTTCAGCAAGAACCAGTGAGGTTCATTCTTGTGTTACGCAGCACGTTTGAGCTTCAGCAAGAACCAATGAGGTTCATTCGTGTGTTACGCAGCTCGTTTGAGCATCAGCAAGAGCCAATGAGGTTCATTCTTTTGTTACGCAGCACGTTTGAGCATCAGCAAGAGCCAATGAGGTTCATTCTTATGTTACGCAGCACGTTTGAGCATCAGCAAGAGCCAATGAGGTTCATTCTTGTGTTACGCAGCACGTTTGAGCTTCAGCAAGAACCAATGAGGTTTATTCTTGTGTTACGCAGCTCGTTTGAGCTTCAGCAAGAACCAATGAGGTTCATTCGTGTGTTACGCAGCTCGTTTGAGCTTCAGCAAGAACCAATGAGGTTCATTCTTGTGTTACGCAGCACTTTTGAGCTTCAGCAAGAACCAATGAGGTTTATTCTCGTGTTACGCAGCTCGTTTGAGCTTCAGCAAGAGCCAGTGAGGTTCATTCTCGTGTTACGCAGCACGTTTGAGCTTCAGCAAGAACCAATGAGGTTTATTCTCGTGTTACGCAGCTCGTTTGAGCTTCAGCAAGAGCCAATGAGGTTTATTCTCGTGTTATGCAGCTCGTTTGAGCTTCAGCAAGTGCCAATGAGGTTCATTCTCGTGTTACGCAGCACGTTTGAGCTTCAGCAAGAACCAATGAGGTTCATTCTTGTGTTACGTAGCACGTTTGAGCTTCAGCAAGAACCAATGAGGTTCATTCTTGTGTTACGTAATACATTTGAGCTTCAGCAAGAACCAGTGAGGTTCATTCTTGTGTTACGCAGCACGTTTGAGCTTCAGCAAGAACCAATGAGGTTCATTCTTGTGTTACGTAGCACGTTTGAGCTTCAGCAAGAACCAATGAGGTTCATTCTTGTGTTACGTAGCACGTTTGAGCTTCAGCAAGAACCAATGAGGTTCATTCTTGTGTTACGCAGCTCGTTTGAGCTTCAGCAAAAACTAATGAGGTTCATTCTTGTGTTACGCAGCACTTTTGAGCTTCAGCAAAAACCAATGAGGTTTATTCTCGTGTTACGCAGCTCGTTTGAGCTTCAGCAAGAGCCAGTGAGGTTCATTCTCGTGTTACGCAGCACGTTTGAGCTTCAGCAAGAACCAATGAGGTTTATTCTCGTGTTACGCAGCTCGTTTGAGCTTCAGCAAGAGCCAATGAGGTTTATTCTCGTGTTATGCAGCTCGTTTGAGCTTCAGCAAGTGCCAATGAGGTTCATTCTCGTGTTACGCAGCACGTTTGAGCTTCAGCAAGAACCAATGAGGTTCATTCTTGTGTTACGCAGCACGTTTGAGCTTCAGCAAGAACCAATGAGGTTCATTCGCGTGTTACGCAACACATTTGAGCTTCAGCAAGAACCAGTGAGGTTCATTCTTGTGTTACGCAGCACATTTGAGCTTCAGCAAGAACCAATGAGGTTCATTCTCGTGTTACACAGCACGTTTGAGCTTCAGCAAGAACCAGTGAGGTTCATTGTCGTGTTACGCAGTACGTTTGAGCTTCAGCAAGAACCAATGAGGTTTATTCTTGTGTTACGCAGCACGTTTGAGCATCAGCAAGAGCCAGTGAGGTTCATTCTTATGTTCCGCAGCACGTTTGAGCATCAGCAAGAGCCAATGAGGTTCATTCTTGTGTTACGCAGCACGTTTGAGCATCAGCAAGAGCCAGTGAGGTTCATTCTTATGTTACGCAGCATGTTTCAGCATCAGCAAGAGCCAATGAGGTTCATTCTTGTGTTACGCAGCTCGTTTGAGCTTCAGCAAGAACCAATGAGGTTCATTCTTGTGTTACGCAGCTCGTTTGAGCTTCAGCAAGAACCAATGAGGTTCATTCTTGTGTTACGCAGCACTTTTGAGCTTCAGCAAGAACCAATGAGGTTCATTCGTGTGTTACGCAGCTCGTTTGAGCATCAGCAAGAGCCAATGAGGTTCATTCTTATGTTACGCAGCACGTTTGAGCATCAGCAAGAGCCAATGAGGTTCATTCTTGTGTTACGCAGCACGTTTGAGCTTCAGCAAGAACCAATGAGGTTTATTCTTGTGTTACGCAGCACGTTTGAGCTTCAGCAAGAACCAATGAGGTTCATTCGTGTGTTACGCAGCTCGTTTGAGCTTCAGCAAGAACCAATGAGGTTCATTCTTGTGTTACGCAGCTCGTTTGAGCTTCAGCAAGAACTAATGAGGTTCATTCTTGTGTTACGCAGCACTTTTGAGCTTCAGCAAGAACCAATGAGGTTTATTCTCGTGTTACGCAGCTCGTTTGAGCTTCAGCAAGAGCCAGTGAGGTTCATTCTCGTGTTACGCAGCACTTTTGAGCTTCAGCAAGAACCAATGAGGTTCATTCGCGTGTTACGCAACACATTTGAGCTTCAGCAAGAACCAGTGAGGTTCATTCTTGTGTTACGCAGCACATTTGAGCTTCAGCAAGAACCAATGAGGTTCATTCTCGTGTTACACAGCACGTTTGAGCTTCAGCAAGAACCAGTGAGGTTCATTGTCGTGTTACGCAGAACGTTTGAGCTTCAGCAAGAACCAATGAGGTTTATTCCTGTGTTACGCAGCTCGTTTGAGCTTCAGCAAGAACCAATGAGGTTCATTCTTGTGTTACGCAGCACGTTTGAGCATCAGCAAGAGCCAGTGAGGTTCATTCTTATGTTACGCAGCACGTTTGAGCATCAGCAAGAACCAGTGAGGTTCATTGTCGTGTTACGCAGTACGTTTGAGCTTCAGCAAGAACCAATGAGGTTTATTCTTGTGTTACGCAGCACGTTTGAGCATCAGCAAGAGCCAGTGAGGTTCATTCTTATGTTCCGCAGCACGTTTGAGCATCAGCAAGAGCCAATGAGGTTCATTCTTGTGTTACGCAGCACGTTTGAGCATCAGCAAGAGCCAGTGAGGTTCATTCTTATGTTACGCAGCATGTTTCAGCATCAGCAAGAGCCAATGAGGTTCATTCTTGTGTTACGCAGCTCGTTTGAGCTTCAGCAAGAACCAATGAGGTTCATTCTTGTGTTACGCAGCTCGTTTGAGCTTCAGCAAGAACCAATGAGGTTCATTCTTGTGTTACGCAGCACTTTTGAGCTTCAGCAAGAACCAATGAGGTTCATTCGTGTGTTACGCAGCTCGTTTGAGCATCAGCAAGAGCCAATGAGGTTCATTCTTATGTTACGCAGCACGTTTGAGCATCAGCAAGAGCCAATGAGGTTCATTCTTGTGTTACGCAGCACGTTTGAGCTTCAGCAAGAACCAATGAGGTTTATTCTTGTGTTACGCAGCACGTTTGAGCTTCAGCAAGAACCAATGAGGTTCATTCGTGTGTTACGCAGCTCGTTTGAGCTTCAGCAAGAACCAATGAGGTTCATTCTTGTGTTACGCAGCTCGTTTGAGCTTCAGCAAGAACTAATGAGGTTCATTCTTGTGTTACGCAGCACTTTTGAGCTTCAGCAAGAACCAATGAGGTTTATTCTCGTGTTACGCAGCTCGTTTGAGCTTCAGCAAGAGCCAGTGAGGTTCATTCTCGTGTTACGCAGCACGTTTGAGCTTCAGCAAGAACCAATGAGGTTTATTCTCGTGTTACGCAGCTCGTTTGAGCTTCAGCAAGAGCCAATGAGGTTTATTCTCGTGTTATGCAGCTCGTTTGAGCTTCAGCAAGTGCCAATGAGGTTCATTCTCGTGTTACGCAGCACGTTTGAGCTTCAGCAAGAACCAATGAGGTTCATTCTTGTGTTACGCAGCACGTTTGAGCTTCAGCAAGAACCAATGAGGTTCATTCTTGTGTTACGTAATACATTTGAGCTTCAGCAAGAACCAGTGAGGTTCATTCATGTGTTACGCAGCACGTTTGAGCTTCAGCAAGAACCAATGAGGTTCATTCGTGTGTTACGCAGCTCGTTTGAGCATCAGCAAGAGCCAATGAGGTTCATTCTTATGTTACGCAGCACGTTTGAGCATCAGCAAGAGCCAATGAGGTTCATTCTTATGTTACGCAGCACGTTTGAGCATCAGCAAGAGCCAATGAGGTTCATTCTTGTGTTACGCAGCACGTTTGAGCTTCAGCAAGAACCAATGAGGTTTATTCTTGTGTTACGCAGCACGTTTGAGAATCAGCAAGAGCCAGTGAGGTTCATTCTTATGTTACGCAGCACGTTTGAGCATCAGCAAGAGCCAATGAGGTTCATTCTTGTGTTACGCAGCACGTTTGAGCATCAGCAAGAACCAATGAGGTTTATTCTTGTGTTACGCAGCACGTTTGAGCATCAGCAAGAGCCAATGAGGTTCATTCTTGTGTTACGCAGCACTTTTGAGCTTCAGCAAGAACCAATGAGGTTTATTCTCGTGTTACGCAGCACGTTTGAGCTTCAGCAAGAACCAATGAGGTTTATTCCTGTGTTACGCAGCTCGTTTGAGCTTCAGCAAGAACCAATGAGGTTCATTCTTGTGTTACGCAGCACGTTTGAGCATCAGCAAGAGCCAGTGAGGTTCATTCTTATGTTACGCAGCACGTTTGAGCATCAGCAAGAGCCAATGAGGTTCATTCTTGTGTTACGCAGCACTTTTGAGCTTCAGCAAGAACCAATGAGGTTTATGCTCGTGTTACGCAGCACGTTTGAGCTTCAGCAAGAACCAATGAGGTTTATTCTTGTGTTACGCAGCACGTTTGAGCATCAGCAAGAGCCAGTGAGGTTCATTCTTATGTTACGCAGCACGTTTGAGCATCAGCAAGAACCAATGAGGTTTATTCTTGTGTTACGTAACACATTTGAGCTTCAGCAAGAACCAGTGAGGTTCATTCTTGTGTTACGCAGCACGTTTGAGCATCAGCAAGAGCCAATGAGGTTCATTCTTGTGTTACGCAGCACGTTTGAGCTTCAGCAAGAACCAATGAGGTTCATTCGTGTGTTACGCAGCTCGTTTGAGCTTCAGCAAGAACCAATGAGGTTCATTCTTGTGTTACGCAGCACTTTTGAGCTTCAGCAAGAACCAATGAGGTTCATTCTCGTGTTACGCAGCACGTTTGAGCTTCAGCAAGAACCAATGAGGTTTATTCTCGTGTTACGCAGCTCGTTTGAGCTTCAGCAAGAGCCAATGAGGTTTATTCTCGTGTTACGCAGCTCGTTTGAGCTTCAGCAAGAGCCAATGAGGTTCATTCTTGTGTTACGCAGCACGTTTGAGCTTCAGCAAGAACCAATGAGGTTCATTCTTGTGTTACGCAGCACGTTTGAGCTTCAGCAAGAACCAATAAGGTTTATTCTCGTGTTACGCAGCACGTTTGAGATTCAGCAAGAACCAATGAGGTTCATTCTCGTGTTACGCAGCACGTTTGAGCTTCAGCAAGAGCCAGTGAGGTTCATTCTCGTGTTACGCAGCACGTTTGAGCTTCAGCAAGAACCAATGAGGTTTATTCTCGTGTTACGCAGCTCGTTTGAGCTTCAGCAAGAGCCAATGAGGTTTATTCTCGTGTTATGCAGCTAGTTTGAGCTTCAGCAAGTGCCAATGAGGTTCATTCTCGTGTTACGCAGCACGTTTGAGCTTCAGCAAGAACCAATGAGGTTTATTCTCGTGTTACGCAGCTCGTTTGAGCTTCAGCAAGAGCCAATGAGGTTTATTCTCGTGTTACGCAGCTCGTTTGAGCTTCAGCAAGAGCCAATGAGGTTCATTCTCGTGTTACGCAGCACGTTTGAGCTTCAGCAAGAACCAATGAGGTTCATTCTTGTGTTACGTAACACATTTGAGCTTCAGCAAGAACCAGTGAGGTTCATTCTTGTGTTACGCAGCACGTTTGAGCTTCAGCAAGAACCAATGAGGTTCATTCGTGTGTTACGCAGCTCGTTTGAGCATCAGCAAGAGCCAATGAGGTTCATTCTTTTGTTACGCAGCACGTTTGAGCATCAGCAAGAGCCAATGAGGTTCATTCTTATGTTACGCAGCACGTTTGAGCATCAGCAAGAGCCAATGAGGTTCATTCTTGTGTTACGCAGCACGTTTGAGCTTCAGCAAGAACCAATGAGGTTTATTCTTGTGTTACGCAGCTCGTTTGAGCTTCAGCAAGAACCAATGAGGTTCATTCGTGTGTTACGCAGCTCGTTTGAGCTTCAGCAAGAACCAATGAGGTTCATTCTTGTGTTACGCAGCTCGTTTGAGCTTCAGCAAGAACTAATGAGGTTCATTCTTGTGTTACGCAGCACTTTTGAGCTTCAGCAAGAACCAATGAGGTTTATTCTCGTGTTACGCAGCTCGTTTGAGCTTCAGCAAGAGCCAGTGAGGTTCATTCTCGTGTTACGCAGCACGTTTGAGCTTCAGCAAGAACCAATGAGGTTTATTCTCGTGTTACGCAGCTCGTTTGAGCTTCAGCAAGAGCCAATGAGGTTTATTCTCGTGTTATGCAGCTCGTTTGAGCTTCAGCAAGTGCCAATGAGGTTCATTCTCGTGTTACGCAGCACGTTTGAGCTTCAGCAAGAACCAATGAGGTTCATTCTTGTGTTACGTAGCACGTTTGAGCTTCAGCAAGAACCAATGAGGTTCATTCTTGTGTTACGCAGCACGTTTGAGCTTCAGCAAGAACCAATGAGGTTCATTCGTGTGTTACGCAGCTCGTTTGAGCATCAGCAAGAGCCAATGAGGTTCATTCTTTTGTTACGCAGCACGTTTGAGCATCAGCAAGAGCCAATGAGGTTCATTCTTATGTTACGCAGCACGTTTGAGCATCAGCAAGAGCCAATGAGGTTCATTCTTGTGTTACGCAGCACGTTTGAGCTTCAGCAAGAACCAATGAGGTTTATTCTTGTGTTACGCAGCTCGTTTGAGCTTCAGCAAGAACCAATGAGGTTCATTCGTGTGTTACGCAGCTCGTTTGAGCTTCAGCAAGAACCAATGAGGTTCATTCTTGTGTTACGCAGCTCGTTTGAGCTTCAGCAAGAACTAATGAGGTTCATTCTTGTGTTACGCAGCACTTTTGAGCTTCAGCAAGAACCAATGAGGTTTATTCTCGTGTTACGCAGCTCGTTTGAGCTTCAGCAAGAGCCAGTGAGGTTCATTCTCGTGTTACGCAGCACGTTTGAGCTTCAGCAAGAACCAATGAGGTTTATTCTCGTGTTACGCAGCTCGTTTGAGCTTCAGCAAGAGCCAATGAGGTTTATTCTCGTGTTATGCAGCTCGTTTGAGCTTCAGCAAGTGCCAATGAGGTTCATTCTCGTGTTACGCAGCACGTTTGAGCTTCAGCAAGAACCAATGAGGTTCATTCTTGTGTTACGTAGCACGTTTGAGCTTCAGCAAGAACCAATGAGGTTCATTCTTGTGTTACGTAATACATTTGAGCTTCAGCAAGAACCAGTGAGGTTCATTCTTGTGTTACGCAGCACGTTTGAGCTTCAGCAAGAACCAATGAGGTTCATTCTTGTGTTACGTAGCACGTTTGAGCTTCAGCAAGAACCAATGAGGTTTATTCTTGTGTTACGTAGCACGTTTGAGCTTCAGCAAGAACCAATGAGGTTCATTCTTGTGTTACGCAGCTCGTTTGAGCTTCAGCAAAAACTAATGAGGTTCATTCTTGTGTTACGCAGCACTTTTGAGCTTCAGCAAAAACCAATGAGGTTTATTCTCGTGTTACGCAGCTCGTTTGAGCTTCAGCAAGAGCCAGTGAGGTTCATTCTCGTGTTACGCAGCACGTTTGAGCTTCAGCAAGAACCAATGAGGTTTATTCTCGTGTTACGCAGCTCGTTTGAGCTTCAGCAAGAGCCAATGAGGTTTATTCTCGTGTTATGCAGCTCGTTTGAGCTTCAGCAAGTGCCAATGAGGTTCATTCTCGTGTTACGCAGCACGTTTGAGCTTCAGCAAGAACCAATGAGGTTCATTCTTGTGTTACGCAGCACGTTTGAGCTTCAGCAAGAACCAATGAGGTTCATTCGCGTGTTACGCAACACATTTGAGCTTCAGCAAGAACCAGTGAGGTTCATTCTTGTGTTACGCAGCACATTTGAGCTTCAGCAAGAACCAATGAGGTTCATTCTCGTGTTACACAGCACGTTTGAGCTTCAGCAAGAACCAGTGAGGTTCATTGTCGTGTTACGCAGTACGTTTGAGCTTCAGCAAGAACCAATGAGGTTTATTCTTGTGTTACGCAGCACGTTTGAGCATCAGCAAGAGCCAGTGAGGTTCATTCTTATGTTCCGCAGCACGTTTGAGCATCAGCAAGAGCCAATGAGGTTCATTCTTGTGTTACGCAGCACGTTTGAGCATCAGCAAGAGCCAGTGAGGTTCATTCTTATGTTACGCAGCATGTTTCAGCATCAGCAAGAGCCAATGAGGTTCATTCTTGTGTTACGCAGCTCGTTTGAGCTTCAGCAAGAACCAATGAGGTTCATTCTTGTGTTACGCAGCTCGTTTGAGCTTCAGCAAGAACCAATGAGGTTCATTCTTGTGTTACGCAGCACTTTTGAGCTTCAGCAAGAACCAATGAGGTTCATTCGTGTGTTACGCAGCTCGTTTGAGCATCAGCAAGAGCCAATGAGGTTCATTCTTATGTTACGCAGCACGTTTGAGCATCAGCAAGAGCCAATGAGGTTCATTCTTGTGTTACGCAGCACGTTTGAGCTTCAGCAAGAACCAATGAGGTTTATTCTCGTGTTATGCAGCTCGTTTGAGCTTCAGCAAGTGCCAATGAGGTTCATTCTCGTGTTACGCAGCACGTTTGAGCTTCAGCAAGAACCAATGAGGTTTATTCTCGTGTTACGCAGCTCGTTTGAGCTTCAGCAAGAGCCAATGAGGTTTATTCTCGTGTTACGCAGCTCGTTTGAGCTTCAGCAAGAGCCAATGAGGTTCATTCTCGTGTTACGCAGCACGTTTGAGCTTCAGCAAGAACCAATGAGGTTCATTCTTGTGTTACGTAACACATTTGAGCTTCAGCAAGAACCAGTGAGGTTCATTCTTGTGTTACGCAGCACGTTTGAGCTTCAGCAAGAACCAATGAGGTTCATTCGTGTGTTACGCAGCTCGTTTGAGCATCAGCAAGAGCCAATGAGGTTCATTCTTTTGTTACGCAGCACGTTTGAGCATCAGCAAGAGCCAATGAGGTTCATTCTTATGTTACGCAGCACGTTTGAGCATCAGCAAGAGCCAATGAGGTTCATTCTTGTGTTACGCAGCACGTTTGAGCTTCAGCAAGAACCAATGAGGTTTATTCTTGTGTTACGCAGCTCGTTTGAGCTTCAGCAAGAACCAATGAGGTTCATTCGTGTGTTACGCAGCTCGTTTGAGCTTCAGCAAGAACCAATGAGGTTCATTCGTGTGTTACGCAGCTCGTTTGAGCTTCAGCAAGAACCAATGAGGTTCATTCTTGTGTTACGCAGCTCGTTTGAGCTTCAGCAAGAACTAATGAGGTTCATTCTTGTGTTACGCAGCACTTTTGAGCTTCAGCAAGAACCAATGAGGTTTATTCTCGTGTTACGCAGCTCGTTTGAGCTTCAGCAAGAGCCAGTGAGGTTAATTCTCGTGTTACGCAGCACGTTTGAGCTTCAGCAAGAACCAATGAGGTTTATTCTCGTGTTACGCAGCTCGTTTGAGCTTCAGCAAGAGCCAATGAGGTTTATTCTCGTGTTATGCAGCTCGTTTGAGCTTCAGCAAGTGCCAATGAGGTTCATTCTCGTGTTACGCAGCACGTTTGAGCTTCAGCAAGAACCAATGAGGTTCATTCTTGTGTTACGTAGCACGTTTGAGCTTCAGCAAGAACCAATGAGGTTCATTCTTGTGTTACGTAATACATTTGAGCTTCAGCAAGAACCAGTGAGGTTCATTCTTGTGTTACGCAGCACGTTTGAGCTTCAGCAAGAACCAATGAGGTTCATTCTTGTGTTACGTAGCACGTTTGAGCTTCAGCAAGAACCAATGAGGTTCATTCTTGTGTTACGTAGCACGTTTGAGCTTCAGCAAGAACCAATGAGGTTCATTCTTGTGTTACGCAGCTCGTTTGAGCTTCAGCAAAAACTAATGAGGTTCATTCTTGTGTTACGCAGCACTTTTGAGCTTCAGCAAAAACCAATGAGGTTTATTCTCGTGTTACGCAGCTCGTTTGAGCTTCAGCAAGAGCCAGTGAGGTTCATTCTCGTGTTACGCAGCACGTTTGAGCTTCAGCAAGAACCAATGAGGTTTATTCTCGTGTTACGCAGCTCGTTTGAGCTTCAGCAAGAGCCAATGAGGTTTATTCTCGTGTTATGCAGCTCGTTTGAGCTTCAGCAAGTGCCAATGAGGTTCATTCTCGTGTTACGCAGCACGTTTGAGCTTCAGCAAGAACCAATGAGGTTCATTCTTGTGTTACGCAGCACGTTTGAGCTTCAGCAAGAACCAATGAGGTTCATTCGCGTGTTACGCAACACATTTGAGCTTCAGCAAGAACCAGTGAGGTTCATTCTTGTGTTACGCAGCACATTTGAGCTTCAGCAAGAACCAATGAGGTTCATTCTCGTGTTACACAGCACGTTTGAGCTTCAGCAAGAACCAGTGAGGTTCATTGTCGTGTTACGCAGTACGTTTGAGCTTCAGCAAGAACCAATGAGGTTTATTCTTGTGTTACGCAGCACGTTTGAGCATCAGCAAGAGCCAGTGAGGTTCATTCTTATGTTCCGCAGCACGTTTGAGCATCAGCAAGAGCCAATGAGGTTCATTCTTGTGTTACGCAGCACGTTTGAGCATCAGCAAGAGCCAGTGAGGTTCATTCTTATGTTACGCAGCATGTTTCAGCATCAGCAAGAGCCAATGAGGTTCATTCTTGTGTTACGCAGCTCGTTTGAGCTTCAGCAAGAACCAATGAGGTTCATTCTTGTGTTACGCAGCTCGTTTGAGCTTCAGCAAGAACCAATGAGGTTCATTCTTGTGTTACGCAGCACTTTTGAGCTTCAGCAAGAACCAATGAGGTTCATTCGTGTGTTACGCAGCTCGTTTGAGCATCAGCAAGAGCCAATGAGGTTCATTCTTATGTTACGCAGCACGTTTGAGCATCAGCAAGAGCCAATGAGGTTCATTCTTGTGTTACGCAGCACGTTTGAGCTTCAGCAAGAACCAATGAGGTTTATTCTTGTGTTACGCAGCACGTTTGAGCTTCAGCAAGAACCAATGAGGTTCATTCGTGTGTTACGCAGCTCGTTTGAGCTTCAGCAAGAACCAATGAGGTTCATTCTTGTGTTACGCAGCTCGTTTGAGCTTCAGCAAGAACTAATGAGGTTCATTCTTGTGTTACGCAGCACTTTTGAGCTTCAGCAAGAACCAATGAGGTTTATTCTCGTGTTACGCAGCTCGTTTGAGCTTCAGCAAGAGCCAGTGAGGTTCATTCTCGTGTTACGCAGCACGTTTGAGCTTCAGCAAGAACCAATGAGGTTTATTCTCGTGTTACGCAGCTCGTTTGAGCTTCAGCAAGAGCCAATGAGGTTTATTCTCGTGTTATGCAGCTCGTTTGAGCTTCAGCAAGTGCCAATGAGGTTCATTCTCGTGTTACGCAGCACGTTTGAGCTTCAGCAAGAACCAATGAGGTTCATTCTTGTGTTACGCAGCTCGTTTGAGCTTCAGCAAGAACCAATGAGGTTCATTCTTGTGTTACGTAATACATTTGAGCTTCAGCAAGAACCAGTGAGGTTCATTCTTGTGTTACGCAGCACGTTTGAGCTTCAGCAAGAACCAATGAGGTTCATTCTTGTGTTACGCAGCACGTTTGAGCTTCAGCAAGAACCAATGAGGTTCATTCTTGTGTTACGTAATACATTTGAGCTTCAGCAAGAACCAGTGAGGTTCATTCGTGTGTTACGCAGCTCGTTTGAGCATCAGCAAGAGCCAATGAGGTTCATTCTTATGTTACGCAGCACGTTTGAGCATCAGCAAGAGCCAATGAGGTTCATTCTTATGTTACGCAGCACGTTTGAGCATCAGCAAGAGCCAATGAGGTTCATTCTTGTGTTACGCAGCACGTTTGAGCTTCAGCAAGAACCAATGAGGTTTATTATTGTGTTACGCAGCACGTTTGAGAATCAGCAAGAGCCAGTGAGGTTCATTCTTATGTTACGCAGCACGTTTGAGCATCAGCAAGAGCCAATGAGGTTCATTCTTGTGTTACGCAGCACGTTTGAGCATCAGCAAGAACCAATGAGGTTTATTCTTGTGTTACGCAGCACGTTTGAGCATCAGCAAGAGCCAATGAGGTTCATTCTTGTGTTACGCAGCACTTTTGAGCTTCAGCAAGAACCAATGAGGTTTATTCTCGTGTTACGCAGCACGTTTGAGCTTCAGCAAGAACCAATGAGGTTTATTCCTGTGTTACGCAGCTCGTTTGAGCTTCAGCAAGAACCAATGAGGTTAATTCTTGTGTTACGCAGCACGTTTGAGCATCAGCAAGACCCAGTGAGGTTCATTCTTATGTTACGCAGCACGTTTGAGCATCAGCAAGAGCCAATGAGGTTCATTCTTGTGTTACGCAGCACTTTTGAGCTTCAGCAAGAACCAATGAGGTTCATTCGCGTGTTACGCAACACATTTGAGCTTCAGCAAGAACCAGTGAGGTTCATTCTTGTGTTACGCAGCACATTTGAGCTTCAGCAAGAACCAATGAGGTTCATTCTCGTGTTACACAGCACGTTTGAGCTTCAGCAAGAACCAGTGAGGTTCATTGTCGTGTTACGCAGTACGTTTGAGCTTCAGCAAGAACCAATGAGGTTTATTCTTGTGTTACGCAGCACGTTTGAGCATCAGCAAGAGCCAGTGAGGTTCATTCTTATGTTCCGCAGCACGTTTGAGCATCAGCAAGAGCCAATGAGGTTCATTCTTGTGTTACGCAGCACGTTTGAGCATCAGCAAGAGCCAGTGAGGTTCATTCTTATGTTACGCAGCATGTTTCAGCATCAGCAAGAGCCAATGAGGTTCATTCTTGTGTTACGCAGCTCGTTTGAGCTTCAGCAAGAACCAATGAGGTTCATTCTTGTGTTACGCAGCTCGTTTGAGCTTCAGCAAGAACCAATGAGGTTCATTCTTGTGTTACGCAGCACTTTTGAGCTTCAGCAAGAACCAATGAGGTTCATTCGTGTGTTACGCAGCTCGTTTGAGCATCAGCAAGAGCCAATGAGGTTCATTCTTATGTTACGCAGCACGTTTGAGCATCAGCAAGAGCCAATGAGGTTCATTCTTGTGTTACGCAGCACGTTTGAGCTTCAGCAAGAACCAATGAGGTTTATTCTTGTGTTACGCAGCACGTTTGAGCTTCAGCAAGAACCAATGAGGTTCATTCGTGTGTTACGCAGCTCGTTTGAGCTTCAGCAAGAACCAATGAGGTTCATTCTTGTGTTACGCAGCTCGTTAGAGCTTCAGCAAGAACTAATGAGGTTCATTCTTGTGTTACGCAGCACTTTTGAGCTTCAGCAAGAACCAATGAGGTTTATTCTCGTGTTACGCAGCTCGTTTGAGCTTCAGCAAGAGCCAGTGAGGTTCATTCTCGTGTTACGCAGCACGTTTGAGCTTCAGCAAGAACCAATGAGGTTTATTCTCGTGTTACGCAGCTCGTTTGAGCTTCAGCAAGAGCCAATGAGGTTTATTCTCGTGTTATGCAGCTCGTTTGAGCTTCAGCAAGTGCCAATGAGGTTCATTCTCGTGTTACGCAGCACGTTTGAGCTTCAGCAAGAACCAATGAGGTTCATTCTTGTGTTACGCAGCACGTTTGAGCTTCAGCAAGAACCAATGAGGTTCATTCTTGTGTTACGTAATACATTTGAGCTTCAGCAAGAACCAGTGAGGTTCATTCATGTGTTACGCAGCACGTTTGAGCTTCAGCAAGAACCAATGAGGTTCATTCGTGTGTTACGCAGCTCGTTTGAGCATCAGCAAGAGCCAATGAGGTTCATTCTTATGTTACGCAGCACGTTTGAGCATCAGCAAGAGCCAATGAGGTTCATTCTTATGTTACGCAGCACGTTTGAGCATCAGCAAGAGCCAATGAGGTTCATTCTTGTGTTACGCAGCACGTTTGAGCTTCAGCAAGAACCAATGAGGTTTATTCTTGTGTTACGCAGCACGTTTGAGAATCAGCAAGAGCCAGTGAGGTTCATTCTTATGTTACGCAGCACGTTTGAGCATCAGCAAGAGCCAATGAGGTTCATTCTTGTGTTACGCAGCACGTTTGAGCATCAGCAAGAACCAATGAGGTTTATTCTTGTGTTACGCAGCACGTTTGAGCATCAGCAAGAGCCAATGAGGTTCATTCTTGTGTTACGCAGCACTTTTGAGCTTCAGCAAGAACCAATGAGGTTTATTCTCGTGTTACGCAGCACGTTTGAGCTTCAGCAAGAACCAATGAGGTTTATTCCTGTGTTACGCAGCTCGTTTGAGCTTCAGCAAGAACCAATGAGGTTCATTCTTGTGTTACGCAGCACGTTTGAGCATCAGCAAGAGCCAGTGAGGTTCATTCTTATGTTACGCAGCACGTTTGAGCATCAGCAAGAGCCAATGAGGTTCATTCTTGTGTTACGCAGCACTTTTGAGCTTCAGCAAGAACCAATGAGGTTTATGCTCGTGTTACGCAGCACGTTTGAGCTTCAGCAAGAACCAATGAGGTTTATTCTTGTGTTACGCAGCACGTTTGAGCATCAGCAAGAGCCAGTGAGGTTCATTCTTATGTTACGCAGCACGTTTGAGCATCAGCAAGAACCAATGAGGTTTATTCTTGTGTTACGTAACACATTTGAGCTTCAGCAAGAACCAGTGAGGTTCATTCTTGTGTTACGCAGCACGTTTGAGCATCAGCAAGAGCCAATGAGGTTCATTCTTGTGTTACGCAGCACGTTTGAGCTTCAACAAGAACCAATGAGGTTCATTCGTGTGTTACGCAGCTCGTTTGAGCTTCAGCAAGAACCAATGAGGTTCATTCTTGTGTTACGCAGCACTTTTGAGCTTCAGCAAGAACCAATGAGGTTCATTCTCGTGTTACGCAGCACGTTTGAGCTTCAGCAAGAACCAATGAGGTTTATTCGCGTGTTACGCAGCTCGTTTGAGCTTCAGCAAGAGCCAATGAGGTTTATTCTCGTGTTACGCAGCTCGTTTGAGCTTCAGCAAGAGCCAATGAGGTTCATTCTTGTGTTACGCAGCACGTTTGAGCTTCAGCAAGAACCAATGAGGTTCATTCTTGTGTTACGCAGCACGTTTGAGCTTCAGCAAGAACCAATAAGGTTTATTCTCGTGTTACGCAGCACGTTTGAGATTCAGCAAGAACCAATGAGGTTCATTCTCGTGTTACGCAGCACGTTTGAGCTTCAGCAAGAGCCAGTGAGGTTCATTCTCGTGTTACGCAGCACGTTTGAGCTTCAGCAAGAACCAATGAGGTTTATTCTCGTGTTACGCAGCTCGTTTGAGCTTCAGCAAGAGCCAATGAGGTTTATTCTCGTGTTATGCAGCTCGTTTGAGCTTCAGCAAGTGCCAATGAGGTTCATTCTCGTGTTACGCAGCACGTTTGAGCTTCAGCAAGAACCAATGAGGTTCATTCTTGTGTTACGCAGCACGTTTGAGCTTCAGCAAGAACCAATGAGGTTCATTCGCGTGTTACGCAACACATTTGAGCTTCAGCAAGAACCAGTGAGGTTCATTCTTGTGTTACGCAGCACATTTGAGCTTCAGCAAGAACCAATGAGGTTCATTCTCGTGTTACACAGCACGTTTGAGCTTCAGCAAGAACCAGTGAGGTTCATTGTCGTGTTACGCAGTACGTTTGAGCTTCAGCAAGAACCAATGAGGTTTATTCTTGTGTTACGCAGCACGTTTGAGCATCAGCAAGAGCCAGTGAGGTTCATTCTTATGTTCCGCAGCACGTTTGAGCATCAGCAAGAGCCAATGAGGTTCATTCTTGTGTTACGCAGCACGTTTGAGCATCAGCAAGAGCCAGTGAGGTTCATTCTTATGTTACGCAGCATGTTTCAGCATCAGCAAGAGCCAATGAGGTTCATTCTTGTGTTACGCAGCTCGTTTGAGCTTCAGCAAGAACCAATGAGGTTCATTCTTGTGTTACGCAGCTCGTTTGAGCTTCAGCAAGAACCAATGAGGTTCATTCTTGTGTTACGCAGCACTTTTGAGCTTCAGCAAGAACCAATGAGGTTCATTCGTGTGTTACGCAGCTCGTTTGAGCATCAGCAAGAGCCAATGAGGTTCATTCTTATGTTACGCAGCACGTTTGAGCATCAGCAAGAGCCAATGAGGTTCATTCTTGTGTTACGCAGCACGTTTGAGCTTCAGCAAGAACCAATGAGGTTTATTCTTGTGTTACGCAGCACGTTTGAGCTTCAGCAAGAACCAATGAGGTTCATTCGTGTGTTACGCAGCTCGTTTGAGCTTCAGCAAGAACCAATGAGGTTCATTCTTGTGTTACGCAGCTCGTTTGAGCTTCAGCAAGAACTAATGAGGTTCATTCTTGTGTTACGCAGCACTTTTGAGCTTCAGCAAGAACCAATGAGGTTTATTCTTGTGTTACGCAGCACGTTTGAGCTTCAGCAAGAACCAATGAGGTTCATTCGTGTGTTACGCAGCTCGTTTGAGCTTCAGCAAGAACCAATGAGGTTTATTCTTGTGTTACGCAGCTCGTTTGAGCTTCAGCAAGAGCCAGTGAGGTTCATTCTCGTGTTACGCAGCACGTTTGAGCTTCAGCAAGAACCAATGAGGTTTATTCTCGTGTTACGCAGCTCGTTTGAGCTTCAGCAAGAGCCAATGAGGTTTATTCTCGTGTTATGCAGCTCGTTTGAGCTTCAGCAAGTGCCAATGAGGTTCATTCTCGTGTTACGCAGCACGTTTGAGCTTCAGCAAGAACCAATGAGGTTCATTCTTGTGTTACGCAGCACGTTTGAGCTTCAGCAAGAACCAATGAGGTTCATTCTTGTGTTACGTAATACATTTGAGCTTCAGCAAGAACCAGTGAGGTTCATTCATGTGTTACGCAGCACGTTTGAGCTTCAGCAAGAACCAATGAGGTTCATTCGTGTGTTACGCAGCTCGTTTGAGCTTCAGCAAGAACCAATGAGGTTCATTCTTGTGTTACGCAGCTCGTTTGAGCTTCAGCAAGAACTAATGAGGTTCATTCTTGTGTTACGCAGCACTTTTGAGCTTCAGCAAGAACCAATGAGGTTTATTCTCGTGTTACGCAGCTCGTTTGAGCTTCAGCAAGAGCCAGTGAGGTTCATTCTCGTGTTACGCAGCACGTTTGAGCTTCAGCAAGAACCAATGAGGTTTATTCTCGTGTTACGCAGCTCGTTTGAGCTTCAGCAAGAGCCAATGAGGTTTATTCTCGTGTTATGCAGCTCGTTTGAGCTTCAGCAAGTGCCAATGAGGTTCATTCTCGTGTTACGCAGCACGTTTGAGCTTCAGCAAGAACCAATGAGGTTCATTCTTGTGTTACGCAGCACGTTTGAGCTTCAGCAAGAACCAATGAGGTTCATTCTTGTGTTACGTAATACATTTGAGCTTCAGCAAGAACCAGTGAGGTTCATTCATGTGTTACGCAGCACGTTTGAGCTTCAGCAAGAACCAATGAGGTTCATTCGTGTGTTACGCAGCTCGTTTGAGCATCAGCAAGAGCCAATGAGGTTCATTCTTATGTTACGCAGCACGTTTGAGCATCAGCAAGAGCCAATGAGGTTCATTCTTATGTTACGCAGCACGTTTGAGCATCAGCAAGAGCCAATGAGGTTCATTCTTGTGTTACGCAGCACGTTTGAGCTTCAGCAAGAACCAATGAGGTTTATTCTTGTGTTACGCAGCACGTTTGAGAATCAGCAAGAGCCAGTGAGGTTCATTCTTATGTTACGCAGCACGTTTGAGCATCAGCAAGAGCCAATGAGGTTCATTCTTGTGTTACGCAGCACGTTTGAGCATCAGCAAGAACCAATGAGGTTTATTCTTATGTTACGCAGCACGTTTGAGCATCAGCAAGAACCAATGAGGTTTATTCTTGTGTTACGCAGCACGTTTGAGCATCAGCAAGAGCCAATGAGGTTCATTCTTGTGTTACGCAGCACTTTTGAGCTTCAGCAAGAACCAATGAGGTTTATTCTCGTGTTACGCAGCACGTTTGAGCTTCAGCAAGAACCAATGAGGTTTATTCCTGTGTTACGCAGCTCGTTTGAGCTTCAGCAAGAACCAATGAGGTTCATTCTTGTGTTACGCAGCACGTTTGAGCATCAGCAAGAGCCAGTGAGGTTCATTCTTATGTTACGCAGCACGTTTGAGCATCAGCAAGAGCCAATGAGGTTCATTCTTGTGTTACGCAGCACTTTTGAGCTTCAGCAAGAACCAATGAGGTTTATGCTCGTGTTACGCAGCACGTTTGAGCTTCAGCAAGAACCAATGAGGTTTATTCTTGTGTTACGCAGCACGTTTGAGCATCAGCAAGAGCCAGTGAGGTTCATTCTTATGTTACGCAGCACGTTTGAGCATCAGCAAGAACCAATGAGGTTTATTCTTGTGTTACGTAACACATTTGAGCTTCAGCAAGAACCAGTGAGGTTCATTCTTGTGTTACGCAGCACGTTTGAGCATCAGCAAGAGCCAATGAGGTTCATTCTTGTGTTACGCAGCACGTTTGAGCTTCAGCAAGAACCAATGAGGTTCATTCGTGTGTTACGCAGCTCGTTTGAGCTTCAGCAAGAACCAATGAGGTTCATTCTTGTGTTACGCAGCACTTTTGAGCTTCAGCAAGAACCAATGAGGTTCATTCTCGTGTTACGCAGCACGTTTGAGCTTCAGCAAGAACCAATGAGGTTTATTCTCGTGTTACGCAGCTCGTTTGAGCTTCAGCAAGAGCCAATGAGGTTTATTCTCGTGTTACGCAGCTCGTTTGAGCTTCAGCAAGAGCCAATGAGGTTCATTCTTGTGTTACGCAGCACGTTTGAGCTTCAGCAAGAACCAATGAGGTTCATTCTTGTGTTACGCAGCACGTTTGAGCTTCAGCAAGAACCAATAAGGTTTATTCTCGTGTTACGCAGCACGTTTGAGATTCAGCAAGAACCAATGAGGTTCATTCTCGTGTTACGCAGCACGTTTGAGCTTCAGCAAGAACCAATGAGGTTTATTCTTGTGTTACGCAGCACGTTTGAGCATCAGCAAGAGCCAGTGAGGTTCATTCTTATGTTACGCAGCTCGTTTGAGCTTCAGCAAGAACCAATGAGGTTCATTCTTGTGTTACGCAGCACGTTTGAGCATCAGCAAGAACCAATGAGGTTTATTCTTGTGTTACGTAACACATTTGAGCTTCAGCAAGAACCAGTGAGGTTCATTTTTGTGTTACGCAGCACGTTTGAGCATCAGCAAGAGCCAATGAGGTTCATTCTTGTGTTACGCAGCACGTTTGAGCATCAGCAAGAACCAATGAGGTTCATTCTTGTGTTACGCAGCACTTTTGAGCTTCAGCAAGAACCAATGAGGTTTATTCTCGTGTTACGCAGCTCGTTTGAGCTTCAGCAAGAGCCAATGAGGTTCATTCTCGTGTTACGCAGCACGTTTGAGCTTCAGCAAGAACCAATGAGGTTCATTCTTGTGTTACGCAGCACGTTTGAGCATCAGCAAGAGCCAATGAGGTTCATTCTTGTGTTACGCAGCACGTTTGAGCATCAGCAAGAACCAATGAGGTTTATTCTTGTGTTACGTAACACATTTGAGCTTCAGCAAGAACCAGTGAGGTTCATTCTTGTGTTACGCAGCACGTTTGAGCTTCAGCAAGAACCAATGAGGTTCATTCGTGTGTTACGCAGCTCGTTTGAGCTTCAGCAAGAACCAATGAGGTTCATTCTTGTGTTACGCAGCACTTTTGAGCTTCAGCAAGAACCAATGAGGTTCATTCTCGTGTTACGCAGCACGTTTGAGCTTCAGCAAGAACCAATGAGGTTTATTCTCGTGTTACGCAGCTCGTTTGAGCTTCAGCAAGAGCCAATGAGGTTTATTCTTGTGTTACGCAGCTCGTTTGAGCTTCAGCAAGAACCAATGAGGTTCATTCTTGTGTTACGCAGCACTTTTGAGCTTCAGCAAGAACCAATGAGGTTCATTCTCGTGTTACGCAGCACGTTTGAGCTTCAGCAAGAACCAATGAGATTTATTCTCGTGTTACGCAGCTCGTTTGAGCTTCAGCAAGAGCCAATGAGGTTTATTCTTGTGTTACGCAGCTCGTTTGAGCTTCAGCAAGAGCCAATGAGGTTCATTCTTGTGTTACGCAGCACGTTTGAGCTTCAGCAAGAACCAATGAGGTTCATTCTTGTGTTACGCAGCACGTTTGAGCTTCAGCAAGAACCAATGAGGTTTATTCTCGTTTTACGCAGCACGTTTGAGATTCAGCAAGAACCAATGAGGTTCATTCTCGTGTTACACAGCACTTTTGAGCTTCTTAACAACCAATGAGGTTTGTTCTTGTGTTTTACGCAGCACGTTTGAGCTTCAGCAAGAACCAATGAGGTTCATTCTTGTGTTACGTAACACATTTGAGCTTCAGCAAGAACCAGTGAGGTTCATTCTTGTGTTACGCAGCTCGTTTGAGCTTCAGCAAGAACCAATGAGGTTCATTCGTGTGTTACGCAGCTCGTTTGAGCTTCAGCAAGAACCAATGAGGTTCATTCTTGTGTTACGCAGCTCGTTTGAGCTTCAGCAAGAACCAATGAGGTTCATTCTTGTGTTACGCAGCACTTTTGAGCTTCAGCAAGAACCAATGAGGTTCATTCTCGTGTTACGCAGCACGTTTGAGCTTCAGCAAGAACCAATGAGGTTTATTCTCGTGTTACGCAGCTCGTTTGAGCTTCAGCAAGAGCCAATGAGGTTTATTCTCGTGTTACGCAGCTCGTTTGAGCTTCAGCAAGAGCCAATGAGGTTCATTCTCGTGTTACGCAGCACGTTTGAGCTTCAGCAAGAACCAATGAGGTTCATTCTTGTGTTACGTAACACATTTGAGCTTCAGCAAGAACCAGTGAGGTTCATTCTTGTGTTACGCAGCACGTTTGAGCTTCAGCAAGAACCAATGAGGTTCATTCGTGTGTTACGCAGCTCGTTTGAGCATCAGCAAGAGCCAATGAGGTTCATTCTTATGTTACGCAGCACGTTTGAGCATCAGCAAGAGCCAATGAGGTTCATTCTTATGTTACGCAGCACGTTTGAGCATCAGCAAGAGCCAATGAGGTTCATTCTTGTGTTACGCAGCTCGTTTGAGCTTCAGCAAGAACCAATGAGGTTCATTCTTGTGTTACGCAGCACGTTTGAGCTTCAGCAAGAACCAATGAGGTTTATTCTCGTGTTACGCAGCTCGTTTGAGATTCAGCAAGAACCAATGAGGTTCATTCTCGTGTTACGCAGCTCGTTTGAGATTCAGCAAGAACCAGTGAGGTTCATTCTCGTGTTACGCAGCTCGTTTGAGCTTCAGCAAGAACCAATGAGGTTCATTCTTGTGTTACGCAGCACGTTTGAGCTTCAGCAAGAACCAATGAGGTTAATTCTTGTGTTACGTAACACATTTGAGCTTCAGCAAGAACCAGTGAGGTTCATTCTTGTGTTACGCAGCACGTTTGAGCTTCAGCAAGAACCAATGAGGTTTATTCTCGTGTTACGCAGCTCGTTTGAGATTCAGCAAGAACCAATGAGGTTCATTCTCGTGTTACACAGCACTTTTGAGCTTCTTAACAACCAATGAGGTTTGTTCTTGTGTTTTACGCTGCACGTTTGAGCTTCAGCAAGAACCAATGAGGTTCATTCTTGTGTTACGCAGCACGTTTGAGCTTCAGCAAGAACCAATGAGGTTCATTCTTGTGTTACGCAGCACGTTTGAGCTTCAGCGATCGGTGATAAAGGTTTATATGTGAATAAAAGCCTAAATTCAATCTGTTCATCATATAAAGCGATCAAGTCTCTTCAGAAAATTTGGACTAAACCGCTCGATTCATATGGATTAGTTTTATGATCTCTTTATTAACTTTTTGAAGTGACAAAGTGTCAGTTGTGTAGCTGTCTATGGAGGGTCAGAAATGTCAGATTTCTTTTAAAATATCTTCATTTGTGTTCTGAAGATGAATGAAAGTCTTAAGGGTTTGGAACGACATGAGGGTGAGTAATTAATGTTTTTTTTGTTTCTTTTGGGTGAACCAACCGTTTTAACCATTTTAAAGTGATTTACCTTCGTCAGGTTAGACACCTGATGGTAATCTGATGTGAATGAAAATGAGGCTATGAGAGACAGAACAGTTCATTGTATTTGGCTCGGTTGTATACGGTTGTGTACGATTGGAACGGTTCAGTTGTATATCAGTTCATACAAGAAAAGAAACCAAACAAAAGGAAAAACTCCCTCTAGACCAATGTTTCTGAACGGTTTTGACTCCAACGCCCCCCATCGTCCACAATAATATTCAAAACTCTATGACTATTCAAGTTTTTGTGTGTGTTTTACTCTATTCTTTTATTTACAATTTCTAGTCAATATAATGTTTAGAGCCTGGCATAACTACAGAAATGCATAAAAACCTCCAATGTACATGAAGTCTTCAGGTCTCAGACTTTTAAAATTAGGCTACCTCATATATAAGTTTTTCTAGACATTAGAAATCCTTGTTCTTTAAAGAAAGTTGAGAGGGTAAGTTAAAATAAGAACTTTCTTGATTTTTAGTTGACTTAGTTTGCAGACTTCAAATTGTTTAAAGTCATCTTGAGGCCCCCTTGAATGTTTGCTGGGGCCCCGGGCCCCTGCTATAAAGTCCCACTGCTCTAGACTTTCCTGCAAATGAGAAACAGGAATATTTTCATTTAAAATATTTTTTTATATATAAAACAGCTTTTTAGAACTGCATTGGCAAGTTTTGGCCATCAGATGGCAATGATACAAATGTTTTAAGAATCTAATGCTTATCAGCTCTAGTTGTCACTACAGGGAATACTTAAGGGGGGGGGGGGAATATTCTGGCCTTTATTTAATTGTATAATTGAATATTTAATGAATTATAAAAATTAGTGATTGGTTAATATTCAATCTAAAGGATAACATGAAGTAGAATGAGTACAAAAGACTGACATTCTTTTGCAGTGAAATTTACCCAAAAGATTTCCTTGCTATTTCCTGTTCTTCCTGTTCCAGACAACAGCCTTTGTGGAATGTGATTAAACATTTGCTAATACTTTTATCTCTTCTCAGAGTGGCATTTTGTGCCATATTCCAATTCTGTTAATGCTGAAGTGTTGACAGATCAGACCAGAACCTGCTCGACTGACTATCAGTGCAATCGCGTAAACTTATGTGCACTTCATTCCAGGAAGAAAAATTAGTTTGTACTGTTTGTTTGTGTATGTAATTACCCAGGCTTCTGTGGGGCCATTAATGGGTTTGAGAGAGTACAGAGAGTATAAGCTTGTTTCTTGGTTTCAACTTTTGTTGCATAAGCAGCATGTGTAGCATAGCTTTGTGTAGTGTAGCGTATCTTAATGCAATCATTGCTTCGTGCACAGTGCAGCTCTCGAGGGTGTACTTCAGCAAAGCATTGCATCAAACAGATGACAAGCCACTGTAAACAAAGACGCCTGGCTCTGTCTTCCTGAGGGGGGGGGGGGGTTCCAAGATGCACAAAACACGCACATTTTCTTGCCTACATTCTAATTAGGCAATCAGTTTTCTTTTGTTCAACATGCCGTCTACATGAAGAATCATTCTCTTCAGTGTCTATTTGAAATGCAAAATAGCAGAGGAGCAAATATGTCTGTTTTATATCAAAAGAGGTGGACAATGTCACAGCAGTAGAGGGCCATTCATGCTGAAATCCTCAATCGTCCATTCCAGTTAAATCTCTTTGTATATTCATAGATGGATGCAGAAGAGACCCAGGGGTTCATCTGGGACTGTCAGCTGTCAAACTGTTTATCTTAGAACCTGATTAGAACAAACACACACTGTGTGCCGTAAGTCTTTGAATGGGCTACTTAGTATTAGTGCTTGGAACATGTAACTATTGCCATTCTGAATGAAGGATATTGTATTTGCTCATGTGCTACTACTTTTTCTAAGACAATCTGATTTATGATTTTGGAATGGTGGACAAAAAGAGAGCAGGAGAAATCCAATGGATTTAAGCCATATCTAGGGACTAGCATATTACTGACACATTTTGGCTCACGGCAATGTGCAAACATTACCCATAACCCTGTAGTATTTCGAATTTTGAATGTTTTATTGCACATACACTCTTAGAATAAAATGTTCTATATAGAACCTTAAAGGACTCTGTCAGGCGCTTCATATATAGAACATTTTAGGGGTTCCATCATGGGATCATTTTATGGATTTAGTTCTAATTAAATGCTTGTTTCTGCCACAGATTAAAAAATAAAAAATGTAATTGCGACTTTTTATCACAATTGCTTTTAATTGCAAGATATAAACCATTAGTAAGCCCCTCCCCTCGAACGCAGATGAGCCAATGGCAGTTGAGTATCAGTTGCACGGGACCGGAACTCTGACATTGGAAAATCTGACGCTCTCATCGGTTTGATGGTGTTTACAGGGGCGTCGGACTGAGGGTAAAACCAGTACTGATTACCAGAGCCCCAAGGGGAGAGAGGCCCCTTGAAAAGTCTGGAATATATTTTTACATGGAACATGGGGGCCCATCAGGACTGCCTATGCATAGGGCCCGGGATCTTATGCTACCCCCCTGGGTGTTTATGTTACAAAAATGGTAAAACGATGTGCCCGGGGTTCTCTAACACTGATTCCAGGTATCCTGAGAGGATTTTCTGGTTGTCCCTGCTAACGTACAAACCGAACTAACTGTTCCATGTCATGTAACGGTGTAGGTCAAAAACACATATCGAAGGTCTACATTTCAGTGCCTCTCCATATTAAACTGGTTAAATGTACATTCATTTAATCTTACCCTGCGGTACATGAACAGTGTTCATCCTGGATGTTGTCATCTGCGATCGTGACGCGAGGCTTCTCCTGCTTGAATTGAGATCTGTAAACTCTTGCTTCCAAATGAATCTCCCACCATATTTATTTTTAAATCTTTTATATATTTAAGTCCCACTTGAATGCTCCTCGACGAGAGGCGGTCCTTCTGTGTCACAGACTTTATTGTGATTTATCTCATTTGTTTTTGTATACATTTTTGATATTTCTGTGAGTTTAGATATGTTTAAGGTCTGCATTATCTGTCTTACTAAGGAGGGTCTCCTATTTCGATGGGTATTATAGTCTACGGTAATGAAGGGGAGAGCGCGCAGTTTATCAGAGTTGTTTTACAGAAAGTTTATTAGCACCCCCGAAAAGGCATAAGGTCTGTATGTGTTTGTTTACTGTTAGTTGTATGAGTGTTTTTGTGTAATTTGTTGTGTATGTTAATGATAATGCAACGGAGAGAGAGGGAGTTTGTGAATGAGACTTAAATGAGCACTTCTTATGCTTTGTTTGTTCAGCTCTTACAGTGATTTTTTTGTGAAAAAGGACATAATAAACTTAATAAACCATCAGTAAAGTTTTGCCATCATTCGCACGGTGTACGCTACATTTGTCACGGAACACAAGGGAAATCAAAGACGGAAGGCAGAGATGAGGATCCAAATGCAGGGAAAGTTAATGCAGAAAACAACTATAAATCAGGAACAAAATAACACTGAGAAAAAAAACAAAGAAAACACGGGGAACTGCAGACACCTAACATGAAACAACGACCAACAGAGAACCAGAGAAAACAAGGGCTGAATCCGAAATCGCCCCCTATACCCTCAAATAGGGCACTATTTGAAGGGACAGCCATTTGTAGTGGTGTCCAAAACTATAGTGGACGTTATTGAGTGCACTCATTCAATCCCACATTGCACCGCAAAAACGAGTGTACAGCCGATGTACACACAGCGGCTGTCTGACTTCACGCACTCGTATTCATTCACTCCTTCAAGTGAACTATATTAGTGGACTAACGTAGGGAATGGTGATTGAGGGTTTAGGGGGCGATTTCGGATTCAGCCAAGGACTATAAATACACAGGGAAGACCAGCTTAACGAGATAACAAGGGGTGTGGTAAATGGGAAACACCTGGAAAGACTAATCGACATGAAAAACTACAAAGAACTACAAAACTCCACAGGAAACGGTACACAGAAAAGACAGTAACTAAGGGTGGTGGGGCTTACCGATAGGTCAATTGTGAGTTATAAATAGAGGTCGTCCGATAGTGAAGGAAGGAAGGAACAGTAGTGAACCGGCGACAGGGCCATGGGCGGCCAAGGCTCATTGATGCACGTGGGGAGTGAAGGTTGGCCCATGTGGTCCGATCAAACAGACAAGCTACGAGTTAATGCTGGATCTGATAGAAAGGTGTCAGAATACACATTGCATCTCAGTTTGTTGCGTATGGGGCTGCATAGCCGCAGACCAGTCAGGGTGCCCATGGTGAGCCCTGTCCACCGCCGAAAGCACCAACAGTGGCACGTGAGCATCAGAACTGGACCGCGGAGCAATGGAAGAAGGTGGCCTGGTCTGATGAATCACATTATCTTTTACATCACGTGGATGGCCGGGTGTGTGTGCGTAGCTTACCTGGGGAACACATGACACCAGGATGCACTATAGGAAGAATGCAAGCCGGCGGAGGCAGTGTGATGCTTTGGGCAATGTTCTGCTGGGAAACCTTGGGTCCTGCCATCCATGTGGATGTTACTTTGACACGTACCACCTACCTAAGCATTGTTGCAGACCACATACACCCTTTCATGGAAACGATATTCCCTGGTGGCTGTGGCTCTTTCAGCAGGATAATGCTCCTGCCACAAAGCAAAAATGGTTCAGGAATGGTTTGAGGAGCACAACAACGAGTTTGAGGTGTTGACTTGGCCTCCAAATTCCCCAGATCTCCATCCAATCGAGCATCTGTGGGATGTTAATTAAATTAACAAACTAACAGTGAACAATTCAATACAGCATTTATTAACCTTAGTTAGTTACACATGAAATCTTATTATAAAGTGTTACCATTTCATATAAATCCAAACAGTCATGCTTAAAGATTGCCATCTATAAATACCTACACAAAGGCCAGAGCATTGAAATGAAATACATGTTTATAGTATATATATATAGTATCAGACTTTATTTGCTTCTATTTTAGACCACTTGATGATTATCTAATCAAAATAGCAAAATTTGTATTACAGTGACAAAAAAAAAAAAGAAATCGAATGCATTTCTGATTTTTTTATTTTTTTGTCAGCTGCATGATGATACAGTTTGCTTTTTTTTTAATATTTGGGGCACACAGGCTTGCGTGTGTTTTTGTCACATGTTTTAGCCAATTGAGGTACTGCTAATGTTAGCGTCCTCTCAGCATCGACGGCGAACACACCTAATGCTGTTCTTTCTCTGCTAATGCAGCATCTAGTCAACAAATTATGGATAGTTATCATATTGTCTGTGTTTTAAAAGCACATCTGATGTATCAGTGCTCTCAGTGCAGCGCGCAGCCTCATGTGTCAAAACAAACTCCACGAGGTGTCAGTGATCGTTTTTATTTCGCCTCTAGAGGCCGCTCTCGTACTGTATAATGCCAGAGGACCCTTCTCAGCAGCTCCAGCAATGGACACAACCCAGAAAAACTATTGGTATGGATTTGCTGATAACCGATTGTTCCACCAATCAGCTATGAATCGGTCGACCTCTTGTCATAAAGTCAGAATGTGAGATATACACTCACCTAAAGGATTATTAGGAACACCATACTAATACTGTGTTTGACCCCCTTTCGCCTTCAGAACTGCCTTAATTCTACGTGGCATTGATTCAACAAGGTGCTGAAAGCATTCTTTAGAAATGTTGGCTCATATTGATAGGATAGCATCTTGCAGTTGATGGAGATTTGTGGGATGCACATCCAGGGCACGAAGCTCCCGTTCCACCACATCCCAAAGATGCTCTATTGGGTTGAGATCTGGTGACTGTGGGGGCCATTTTAGTACAGTGAACTCATTGTCATGTTCAAGAAACTAATTTGAAATGATTCGAGCTTTGTGACATGGTGCATTATCCTGCTGGAAGTAGCCATCAGAGGATGGGTACATGGTGGTCATAAAGGGATGGACATGGTCAGAAACAATGCTCAGATAGGCCGTGGCATTTAAACGATGCCCAATTGGCACTAAGGGGCCTAAAGTATGCCAAGAAAACATCCCCCACACCATTACACCACCACCACCAGCCTGCACAATGGTAACAAGGCATGATGGATCCATGTTCTCATTCTGTTTACGCCAAATTCTGACTCTACCATCTGAATATCTCAACAGAAATCGAGACTCATCAGACCAGGCAACATTTTTCCAGTCTTCAACTGTCTAATTTTGGTGAGCTCGTGCAAATTGTAGCCTCTTTTTCCTATTTGTAGTGGAGATGAGTGGTACCCGGTGGGGTCTTCTGCTGTTGTAGCCCATCCGCCTCAAGGTTGTGCGTGTTGTGGCTTCACAAATGTTTTGCTGCATACCTCGGTTGTAACGAGTGGTTATTTCAGTCAAAGTTGCTCTTCTATCAGCTTGAATCAGTCGGCCCATTCTCCTCTGACCTCTAGCATCAACAAGGCATTTTCGACCACAGGACTGCCGCATACTGGATGTTTTTCCCTTTTCACACCATTCTTTGTAAACTCTAGAAATGGTTGTGCGTGAAAATCCCAGTAACTGAGCAGATTGTGAAATACTCAGACCGGCCCGTCTGGCACCAACAACCATGCCACGCTCAAAATTGCTTAAATCACCTTTCTTTCCCATTCTGACATTCAGTTTGGAGTTCAGGAGATTGTCTTGACCAGGACCACACCCCTAAATGCATTGAAGCAACTGCCATGTGATTGGTTGATTAGATAATTGCATTAATGAGAAATTAATAATAATAATCCTTTAGGTGAGTGTAAACATGCATTCCCCCTCAGAATTTCTTTAAAATTAAGTCAAGTACCCTATATATATATATATATATATATATATATATATATATATACCCCACACTTTTTTTTAGTGGAGTGTAAAGAAAACAATATAGTTTCTAATTCTGCTATAAGGTCTAACCCAGTTTTCACATTCAGTCTTTTTCATGTCACTTTTCTTCTTCACAGGAGAAAGTGTTATTTATCATCTGTTCAGCTCACACACCCAGCGCAAGAGGCAGTAAACTGTCAGCAAAAAAGAAAAGAAAAAAGAAAGAAAGCGAGAGATGAAAAAACGGCTGTTTTTCACGACCCTTAACACATCCACTCACACTTCGGTCTTGACAGTCAGGTCAGTTTGGACTATGAGTCTATTACCAAGAGCATTATGGGTCCCTCAAGAAATGACACAGGAGGACACAATGTCTTCAGAAAAGCATTTAACTGTCTCGAAAGCAAAACAAGAAATGTTATTCTGATCAGGACTATTGACCTAAAATAACACAGTTTCAGAAATGTTTCGGATTCTTTAAAAATGTCCACTGGTGACTTCATAATCACATGCCTGGAGTATTTATTGTAATAATAAGTGTTCTCATAAGAGTCTGGAGCAGTGATGTCAGCATTCTTCCTCAAACCACACGAGACACAAGAGACTCCCAACTTCCTCTTTCCATCGGCACAGCTGCCCAGTTTCCATAAGTACTGCTTTCACTCGTGCCTCGTTGCATAATGTCTACATCTGCTCCATTATGTAATATATGAGACTACATCTGCCAAAAATAAAGTTGCCCTGTGGACAAATTTTAGTTTAGACTAACATTATTTAGACACTTAAAGGGATAGTTCAGCTAAAAATGTAAATGTTTTTTTCGAAATACAATGGAAGTCAATGGTAACCAAAATGGTTGGTTTCCAACATTCTTCTAAATACCTTCTGTTCCACAGAAAAAGGAAAATCATACAGGTTTGGAGGGTAATTTAGAGTAAATTATGAAAGAATAAACATTTTTAAAACGCACGGACGTCAACCCAGATAAGCAAGTTTAATATGCAACCTGTTTGATATTTTCTGTAATGCTATGACATTCATGCATTTCAAGTGCATTCTCTCTTGTGACAATAGCACAAACAAGAAAAAACAGTGCTGGTTGCTGTGCAACTTCAACTTCCTCTTTCACCAGTTGCAGGGCGTCTAGGTGCATTTCCTGTTTGAACAGAGATGGTTTAACCAGGACTATGAATCGAGAGCTGCAGTGGTAAAGATACACTACAACTGTAATGCATCTGAAGTACAGAACACGCTCAAGCTAGAACTTTATGTTAGGGTTTAAAGTAGGGCTCAATTTGCTCAATTTTCAATTTGAAGACCCGATATCAATTCTTAAATCCCAAGAATCGATATCTCAGTCCATGCTGTTTTCAGTTAATGCCTAAAACAAGTATAAGTAATAACCTTTGTGCTTTGCTACTTATGATATGAAACAAAGTGTCCGCTTTATTACATTTTATTATGAAATTCAAGCAAATAAATACCGTTTCGGCGCTCTTTAATGTGACACGACAGATCGCTGAAGCCTCAGTTCAAGCGGCACGTGAACCGATCATCTCTTCCGCTTTACTACTAGTTACAGCAGCAAATAAACATGAATGAACATCAGAAGGTATGTTGAAAGATACAGAACAACTTATTGAAATGAATCATGTCTCATGTAATCACAACCGCTGAAATACGTCAATAAAACAGCTTGTAAACAGCTTGCCACGTAATAACATTTACCTCAGGAAAGTAACTCTACACTGTATATAAGTTACAACAACATATGTTTTACATTGCTTTAACTCATCAAAATAAGCCATTTTCAACTTTTTTATGTTATACAAGATTCAACTAAGTTTTAAGTGAAATTTAAGTTGAAATTACTTAAATATCCAAGTTGATTGTACTTACGGTTTTTTGTTACAGTGTTGAGCATTTTGCAAAATTTATGCACTATATTGCATAATCATTGTATTTTTACTTAACCTGTTCTTGTATGACAGCCACCATTTAAGTGTTAAGTCATTAAAAATGTATTATTATAACGTTGTTATTGCAATTTAAATTTAAATGTACGTGATGTACATTAACTGGGGTTCCCTGTTTACAGCATTAGTTGAGAAAGATTTTTTTCTTTGAGGAAATTTGCCATATATATCCCAATTAATCGATATTGAAGCGGAATCGAATCACAAGCTTGTGAATCAAAATCAAATTGAATCTCACAAAATTTGACAAGATTTTTTGCATAATAACTTGATTTACATGACAATTAAGCGCTTTCTTTTCTTGTCAGATAAGCCAAATTACCCTAAATAATGAGGATGTAGTTATTCCCTACATAAAATACTTTGGTAACACTTTATTTTACAGTGTCCTACATGTAGTAAGACTGTAGTAATTACTATAAATGATGTGTAATTACATGCAACCCTAAACCACACCCTAATCTTAACCCTAACCCTATAGTAAGTACATGTAGTTCATTATTATTACTCAGTGCTTAAATTACACTATAACACGGACACCTTAAAATAAAGGGTTACACTTTATTTTTAAGGTGTCTTTGTTACATCATCATCATCATCATCATCATATACTTATTACAGACTCAAGGTCCAAATGTAAAAAAACATAATAATAATAAAAACACAATAATAAAAAATAATAATACCAGTGTCTCCACAACTTGGAATTATACATTTAAGTACAGAGTAATAATAATTAACTACGTGTACTTACTATAGGGTTAGGGTTAGGTTACGTTTAGGGTTAGTTGCATATACAGTAATTATGCATAGTTTATTAAAGTTATTACTATAGTAACTACATGTGTAACACGGACACTATAAAATAAAGTGTAGTTCCTGATATAAGAAAATATATATATATAAACCATCAATTTGAATGCAAAAACCTTTATTGTTTAAAAAAATTCTTTACAAGGTAAAATTAAAAGTACACATTATGTTAAACATGGTGATATTTTTACAATCACTACATAAAAAAGTAAAAAAATAGCCATGTTTCAACAAATCTTCATAACTTAAAAGAAATATAAAAATATGTAATTATTTATAAAAAATAAAACATCTGAGAAACTTGGATGTTCGTGACGAATGAGCTCTGCTTCCTTCGTGCCGGGGAAAGAAGCCTTCGAGCTGTCCTTCTCCAGCCTGATGTCCTGGTGTGGAAGCAGAGATTCCTCAGGTGTGTCCCGTCAGCTCACATCTCTGTCAGACAGATAAGATCGGGACAGCTCGGGTCAGGGAAGTGAGTTTTTTAGAGATTTACAGTCTGGGGAGTTATGATTCACGACTGCCACTTCACTGATAGCGGAGCACTGTTAAACCACTGGCCTTTTGTTAGTAATTCAGCAACATTATCACACTGATGCTCATTTTACTTGTATCTGTCAAGACTGGTGTTATAATGCAGGTCTGTCACTGAGCACAAAGTGACGAACAAGATAATGGGTGTTGGTGTGTAATGCCAGTTGTGCTCTGTTACATTATCTACTAATAGGTGACATATCCAGTTATATGGCAGAGACACATGAAAGTAACTCTATAGTCCCCTTGAGAACTGAGGTTTGTTATCGCACACTTGAGGTTAGACAAACATTCTGTGCATAGAGAATGCTTTATATGCTCAATGTGTTTTTACAAAAACTCAATCAAAAGTTATACTAGATTCAAGTCAGTTTTTATGTCATTTAAGTTGAAATAACTTAAACATCCAAGTTGATTGTACTTAATTTAAGGCAGCAACTTTTTTCCACAGTCAAACCAAAAATGATTCAGACACAGATGTAATGTTTCTCTAGTGTGTGCAGGACACTATAGTTCATTTCTGTAAGTGAGGACAGCAAAATAAAGTCAACTGTGACATATTATACCCAATAATTCTTCATACAGTGACTACCAGTAAAACTGATAAACCTTTGGGACCAAACACTTTGAGCTGAGCATGTTTTGCTTCAGTGTTTTCTCTTCAATTGCTAATGTGACCTTTGACACCACAGACTGAACAAAATGAAGCATTGCTTGGTCATTGGTTGACCTAAATTGGTATTATCTAAGGGTGTATTCACAACTGTCTTGTTTGGTTCGATTGAATCGAACTCAAGTCCGTTTCCCCCCTTGGTGCGGATCTTTTGGGCAAGTGTGAATACAGCAATCGCACTCGGGTGCAGACCAAACAGCCGCACCGAGACCCAGCTGAAGAGGTGGTCCCGGGCCGGTTCCAAACGAACTCTGGTACGGTTCGTTTAAGGTGAGAATGAATGGATGACCTCAGCACGCTTGTGGTTTTGTTTACACATTCTGGTTTGGTTTGCTTGGAAAAAGGGCAGTGTGAAAGCAAACCACACCAAACATTGTATTTGGTCCGGACCCAAGCAAGTGAACTAGCGGACTTTCCTACTTGTGTTCTTAAATTTAACAGCTGATTGGTTGATATTAATCAGTGTTGGGTAAGTTACTCTAAAAAAGTAATTAATTACTAGTTACTAATTACATCTTCAATAGTGTAATTAGATTACTGTACAAATTACTCTCTCCAAAAAGTATTTAATTATTTATTACTAATTACTTTCTAAATCCTATATCAACCTCGACTAGTGATTCAAGGATAGACATGAAACGGCTCTTTTAATTAATTGAAATAAATCATATAAAACTACATAAATGATTCTTATTAACTGACCCAAGTATTACAAATGTGAGAAGGACACATAAAAAGATGCATTTTAAAGTTAGACTTTACATTTTGATGTTAATTCCACTTTTATACTATATATAATTGTTCTACAGTCTCTACACAGTATTTAGTTCAATTACATCAGAAGTAACTGTAATTAAATTACAGAAAAAATAAGAGTAATCCCTTACTTAACTTTTTCAAGGTAAATTACAGTAACTAATTACTTAGTAACTAGTTACACCCAACACTGATTGTAATCCATTACATATCTGTCTATCAAAGTTATCTGACATTATCAAGATGAATTTATTCTGACACTCTGAGTTCTTGTCATTATTACCATTTTCTAAACTATAGCGAATAAACTGAGATAATGTGAGAAATGCTGAAGGTGTCTGAATACATTTTGGTTTGACTGTACTATGGGTGTTTTGATCTAGATTAATCAAATTCTACATTCTCATTATAAAAAGTTGACTTAACTTAAAAAAGTGAGGAAACCCGTATATAATTAAGTAATAAACTTTATTCAATTAAGTTATGTGAACTTGACAATTCCAATTTTTTTTTACTTAACTTTTTTTAAGTTAAGTCAACTGATCCCTTTTTACAGTGTAATCCTGAGTCTATAAATATTATTATGCCACATCATGCTTTCAAAAGATACACTTTTGGTGGGAAAAGATCTAATGAGATTCTATATAGAACCCTGGGGTTCTTGACTCGATTCTAAAGAGCCAAAAAAGTTCTATAGAAGGAGAATCATTTAGATTTTTTTTTTCTAGTGATAAAGTATGTTTATAAGCTTTTTAATTCAGAAAATGTCACTAAAATTAAAAATGAATTGAGTCAAAATGACTTTCAAAATGACTAAATCCATGAAATGAGCCGCTAACTGGTTCTATCCTGACGGAACCTTTTCTTCTAAAGAGTGATTGAGTTGCATTTTCAGTTGTAATATAACCTCAAATGTGAGCAAACTGTGTTTGTACCTGCAAGCTCTCTGTCCAGGTTATCAATGAAGCTCTGTAGGTCGCTGGTGTCCCCGAGCCTGGCTGTAAAGAGCAGAGAGAGAGAGAGAGAGAGACGTGAGCACACTGGAACGCTCCCGACTCCGTGGAAATGGCATTTCCTGTGGAACATTCCAGCCAGAAAGAAATGCGACCCTCTGGATTAAGTAAGGTGAAACAATGGAGGGGGTGAAATTCCTTATGCATGATAAAATGCCACATATTCAAATGGTTTTAATAAACCAAGCCGGCATAGGTTTGAATTTGACATTGGTGGAGACATAAATGCAGTTATTTCATACTTGGTACTGTATATAAATATATTATAATTGTTTGATGAAAATTATTGCTGGATATTGGCAGGGACGTGTCCCCAGCATCCCTACTAAATGATATGCCCTTGTAATAAATATAATAATGCGACACAATTAGAATTGCACTAGTAAAACGCATGCATATATATCATCTTAAACTGACTGATTGATTAAACAGTTTTTTAAATGTCTATCCTAGTACACCATCCTATTATCATATTCAATTCCATCACGCTTTGCATGCTTTCTGTAGCCGAATAAGGAGCATCGATGCAGTGCAATCCACAAACAATCAGATGGGCGGAACAGCACACAGGGGTTTGAGCCATGAGAGGAATACCCATCAAGGCCTGTTTAGTAAATGTGATGTCTATCTGCTGGAGTCGTAATGTGAATACCTTTTGGTTCCGTGGTCATGCTTGTGATGTTGAGCTCCTCTTGACTGGCATTCAAACTGTTGACCAGCGAAGCCTCACTACCTGAAAAGACACGAAAGGGTTCATGTGTGCATCGTACATCTGAATGCAAGCGTGGTTGAGCAGCACAAGGGTGTTAAAGCTTTCTTAAGATCAAAGGTTAACTAGATGAAGCTGGCTTGAAAAAGCCTTGTCTGAAAGTTTGAAAAAACTCTAAAGTTTGAATTTAATTGTTGAAAATGAAGTTTGGGGCCGCGAGGGAACACACACATTTCTAGCATGATTTACCACATTGCTAGCATGTTTTAGCACGATTTAACATTAATTAATGAATTGGCATGTTTAATAACATGTTTTTTCATGTTGCTAGAATTATTTAGCATGAATTAGCATGACGCTAGCATGTTTTAGCAAACTGCTAGCATGAATTTGCATGTTGCTATCATTATTTTGCATGTTGCTAGCATGATTTAACATGTTTTGCTGGCTTGAATTACCATGTTGTTAACATGTTTTAACATGTTGTTAATATAAATAAACATGTTTCTAACATGATTTAGTATGTTGCTTAGATGTTTTAGCCTGTTGCAAACATGATTTAACATTTAGCTAACATTTTTTAACATGTTACAATTAATTAGCATGTTGATAGAATGATTTAGCATGTTGTTAACGTGTTTTAACATCATGTTTTTTAACATGTTTTGACAATTTTGTTAGCATGAATTAGCAGGTTGTTAACATGCTTTACCATTAATTGACATGTTGTTAACATGTTTTAGTATGTTAGTAACATGTTTTAACACACTGCAAGCATGATTTAGCATTTGTTGTTAACATGTTTTAACATGTTGTTAACATGAATTAGAATACTGGTAACATGTTTTATCATGTTATCATAAATTAACATTTTGCTAGCATGGTTTAACATGTTTCTAGCATGTTTAACAAGTTGTTAACATTTTTAACATGCATTAGCATATTACTAACATGATTAACATTTTACTAATATGTTTATCATGAATTACCATGTTGCTAGCATGTTTTAACATGAATTAGCTATTACCATGTTGTTAAGATGTTTTAACATGTTGTTAACATGATTTCATATGTTGTTAGCATGATTTAGCATGTCCCTAGCATGTTGTTAGCATGAATTAGCGTTTAGCATTATTTAACATGTTTTAACATGTTGTTAGCATATTTTAGCATTAATTAGCATGTTAGCATGTTTTAGTACACTGATAACATGTCCAAAGCTAGTTGCTAGCTAGTGATAGATACATAGCGGATGAAGCTTAAATTCTCTATTAGAGTTGGTAAATTAAAGTTTTGGCCCCCTCAATGAAAGCATGATTTTTAATCTTCATTTTTAGGAAAACCATAAGTTGGATCAGCTTGAAAAGATACAGCAACCCGAGTCAGAACATTCTGAGTTTGGTGGTTGTAGCTTTAAAGCTCTTGGAGGAGATAACGTTCAAATTTTGGCTCAGAAGATGAAGATAGTAGATCAGTTGAATACATTTATTCTTTTACATTAGGATTGTGAGGATCGATATGAATCACATAAGCATAGTCACAGAAGTGAGCTAAATCTAACAAAGACAATGTTCCGTTTTTCAAAAGTTCAAGAACGTTTTCTTTTATGGTTAAAGCTAGTCTGTATTAACTATAATTAGCTATTAAAGCTATGCTTTGTCCTCATTTAGATGAGTAAACATGGGTGTGTGTTTGATAAAAGAAGAAAATCCTTTTATCCTTTGTACTAGAAAGGGTTTGGCTAAGCCTTTATGTACAGTATAATGCATTGTTTGATCACACAAATCATTGTAACCACAGTTATAATACATTATAACACTTATCTATTCATTGAACAAACTTTGTTACAACTAGTGGAGACCAGGGCACAACCTAACTCAGGGTTAGCACACATGGTTTAACACTTTCCACACATGCTAGGATGATGAAACTTGTATTTACTAGTTGTTCTTTAATGCTGATCTAACAGCGGAAGACACGAGCCGGGGTTAATCCCAGTTGAGCAGGCGGGGCATGTTGTCACAATGAGCTCCTATTAGAACTGTGACATTATATTCTATACTTTCATGAATTCTTTTGAGAAACCATGAGAAAAAGGTGAATAATGACTGAGAAATTATTAATTATTATAATGTTTTGAACTATGCTGTATATCTGTGTTTTGCTGTGTGTTTGTTGTCAAACTCAAAAATCAGTTTATTTTTAATAATTAAAAAATGGCATTATTTTATTTAAAAAAGTTAAAAATTGTATTTTATTGACAAAATATATTAGTTTGTCTTGGATATTTTTTTGATTATATCAGATAACATTTTAAAGCTGTCATTTGGTCATGTTACAGTGAACCCCACCTATGGGGCATGTTGTCACAGATCACTTCCATTCTTTCGGGGTAAATCAAGAAAGAAGTGTTCACTGTGTTAATGAAACAAAACCACATAATTGTACTAGATGTGTGAAAGTAATGTGGGAACAAATAAATTCTCTGAACGCCAAGTGGATTTACACAAACTGAGAAAGTCAAAAAGCGTTAGGTTGTGCACCGCTCTCCCCAATATATGGAAATATATAATGCTTTATAACGTACATTATGAATGCCATTATACATTTAAAAAAAAAGATTTTTTTATGGCAAATTATGAAAATAATTTGCATGGCAGTGACTGCTAATAGAGAACTATGAGGCAATCATCAACTGTATTTTAAGTAGTACAAGAAAAAGCATTAAGTTAAGCCTTTATGTACAATGCATTATAAAGGTATTAATAATGCACCTTATAATGGTTTCATGAATGATTGTAACCACTGTTATAATACATTATAACACTTGTCTATTCATTGAACAGACCTGTAGAAAGTATAATGCATTAGAACACAAGACAAACAACCCATTTCAGAATCTGCAAATATTATTATGCATTTTAACTTGATTACAGTTATATATGAAAAGATATAATGCATTATAACGTACATTATGAATGCTTTTATAATGCATTACAAGGCTTTTTTTAGGATAAAGATTTTATGGCAAATTGTGAAAATAATTTGCATAGCAGTGACTGATAACAGAGAACCATGAGGCAATCATCTACCGTATTTTAAAAGGCCTCCCTCTCTGCGTGTACTGTAGAGTGTGTATGCAGTGAAGTTGACCAGCTAGTGTACTTACAGTAGTCTGAGTCATCTCCATCGCTCACTCCTGTGTGTCTCTTCATGCGTTCAGAGCTCAACTCCTTTACAACATCATTAAACTCCTGCAGCAGGTCTCCCAGCTCCACATCCAACTCTAATACAAGTCACATCTTACATCAGAATCGCAATTTAAACTAGTTATGACTGTAAATACATAACATGATCAAACTCAAATACGTCTATTCTCCCTGATATATAATAATAATGTGGCACAATGTTACAGAAGAAAAGCTTAGGCTCACCAGAAGTATTTGCTGTAGACATCCTGAGGTTCTGATTGAATGAGCAGTCCTGTAAACTGATTCTCACATTAGGGTTCTTCTCATATGCCTGTTTAACAGACCCCGCCCAGCGCATAATGCGTCGACCAATCAGAACACGGTTTGGTTTCTGTGGTCACAGGGTGAAATTTCCCCTGACTCCTACACGTGATGACGTCACAGGCGGAACGAGAGAAAGAACATTTCCGACAGCTCCTTTGACAGCACAAAATTCACTGGAAGAGAGCAGGGTTACTCCCTGAAATACATATAGCCTATATTATTAGTGCTGTCAAGCGATTAAAATCCCTGAAAAATACTGTATGTGCAATACAATAAGAGAGGCACACTTCAAATTGCTTCTTTTGTTGATCTCTCTAACTTATGTGCATATATATATATATATATATATATATGTGTGTGTGTGTGTGTGTAATATTTTAAAATTGTAATAATTTCACAGTTACTCTCCAAATATAGATATAATATATAATATAGTATATATAATATAAATATAACTTAAAGATATTATGTAATATTTTTTATGAATGAAGGCCAGAATCACTGATACTGATGACTCTATGAAACATTAATGATAGACATTCAACATTACAGCATAACTGAAAGATATCAATTTCAACATTAGGCTTTTTAACTTTTAATTTAAGTGAACTTAAAACAATCTTCACTTAAAGCCATCTATAATAAATGCCATATTTACCTGTGGCCTTTATATATAATCTATATACGGAAAGTTATCAAACAGTCTGCACTGCATAAATGATACATTAAATATAGATGAATCCTTATTAAAGCTAGTTTCCTCTGTTCCCTTTGTTTTTTTGATGAACATTAATGACAGACATCATTAGGGTGTAACCCCGGCGTCCTGGTCATATTTGCCCATTGGCCTCTGGCCATCATGGCGTCCTAATAATCCCCATATACCGATTGGCTTCATCACTCGGTCTCCTCTCCACCAATCAGCGGTGGTGCAATATGGCTGCCGTCACATGGCTGTGTCATAGTCAGGGCATTCACAGACAGCGCGTTCTCTTCTGTCTTGTCGCGCTTGAATGGTTTAAAAGCATTTGATGAATGACAGCATGACAGAAAAAATGGATGCGGCTTAATTGTGTTATATATTTTTAACGCGTTAAACTGAAAAGATTTATTGTACGCGCTAGTGTGCTAATTTTATATATATATATACACTCACCTAAAGGATTATTAGGAACACCTGTTCAATTTCTCATTAATGCAATTATCTAATCAACCAATCACATGGCAGTTGCTTCAATGCATTTAGGGGTGTGGTCCTGGTCAAGACAATCTCCTGAACTCCAAACTGAATGTCAGAATGGGAAAGAAAGGTGATTTAAGCAATTTTGAGCGTGGCATGGTTGTTGGTGCCAGACGGGCCGGTCTGAGTATTTCACAATCTGCTCAGTTACTGGGATTTTCACGCACAACCATTTCTAGAGTTTACAAAGAATGGTGTGAAAAGGGAAAAACATCCAGTATGCGGCAGTCCTGTGGGCGAAAATGCCTTGTTGATGCTAGAGGTCAGAGGAGAATGGGCCGACTGATTCAAGCTGATAGAAGAGCAACTTTGACTGAAATAAGCACTCGTTACAACCGAGGTATGCAGCAAAGCATTTGTGAAGCCACAACACGCACAACCTTGAGGCGGATGGGCTACAACAGCAGAAGACCCCACCGGGTACCACTCATCTCCACTACAAATAGGAAAAAGAGGCTACAATTTGCACGAGCTCACCAAAATTGGACAGTTGAAGACTGGAAAAATGTTGCCTGGTCTGATGAGTCTCGATTTCTGTTGAGACATTCAGATGGTAGAGTCAGAATTTGGCGTAAACAGAATGAGAACATGGATCCATCATGCCTTGTTACCACTGTGCAGGCTGGTGGTGGTGGTGTAATGGTGTGGGGGATGTTTTCTTGGCACACTTTAGGCCCCTTAGTGCCAATTGGGCATCGTTTAAATGCCACGGCCTACCTGAGCATTGTTTCTGACCATGTCCATCCCTTTATGACCACCATGTACCCATCCTCTGATGGCTACTTCCAGCAGGATAATGCACCATGTCACAAAGCTCGAATCATTTCAAATTGGTTTCTTGAACATGACAATGAGTTCACTGTACTAAAATGGCCCCCACAGTCACCAGATCTCAACCCAATAGAGCATCTTTGGGATGTGGTGGAACGGGAGCTTCGTGCCCTGGATATGCATCCCACAAATCTCCATCAACTGCAAGATGCTATCCTATCAATATGGGCCAACATTTCTAAAGAATGCTTTCAGCACCTTGTTGAATCAATGCCACGTAGAATTAAGGCAGTTCTGAAGGCGAAAGGGTTCTGAAGACTGTCAGGTTGGCGGAAACTGAGGTTACTGTGGTATTTTTTTTTTTATCATTCTTATGAAATGCATAAAAATGTATATAAGTTCACCATACACCAAAAAAAAAATGACGCTGACTTGCAGAATATTAATAGAGTATTAAACTGTGTCTAGATGAGAGGCATCAGATAAATGTGATATCAATGGTGCCCTCGTGATGGCGTCACTGAGACAGATATGAGCCAAATGACAGCACAATAATACAAATATAACTGTGCATTTTGTTTTGAAATCCATAGTTCCAACTCAGTTTGATTCAGAAAAGCAAAACTGAATACCAATAGCTACTATAATCTCTCTTATTATCATGTACAGTGTATATGTTATTATAAAGCATTACAGAGCGCTTAGGGAAAATGCTTAACCGCGACTCATCTATCATTAAAGCTCATTCAGCCAGAAAAGCATCCAGTCAGACCAGTATTTTTCGCTTTCAGCTACGGCTGAATAATCGCGGGTTAATCTCGCGCTGCTCACCTGTAGCACAGGTGCTGTTTCCGCCCCCGACGCATTTCACGCGAGCTCTTCTCAAGCGCACAGAGCTCAACATGTTCCTGAAGAATGGACAGCTCAACACCACCACATGATGAACTGGACTACACTACAGGTCAGTGTCACATACGGGACATTACTCGCTATTATTCTTATATGCTCAGAAAGAAAAGTCTTCCCTTATTTTGGCGTTGAACGCCATGCGTTACACAGAGGTAAAGTCCACAGAAGTCAGTGTGTGCATTATACCTGTGGTGATCCAACTATTTCATTTGGTGCTTTAAACATAGACTAATTAGACTTCTGGATGCAAAGGACTAGAAAATAAATGTCTAACAGTTTAAAGGGACAAAGTCTACATGCACTTTCCATGAATAGGGAAAATAGTCCCATTACTATTATTTGATTTATTTGTTTATTTACTTTACAGCAAAAAGGCATGAATCCCATGTTAGATATTATGCATTTATTATATACCATGCACTTTATTATATATCATGCATTTGTTATATACCATGCAAATTTCAATCTTTCAAACTCTTCAACCGTGTTAGTAGTTATACTAGTAAAAGCGATCAAATACATGATGAATTAATGGGAATATATATGCTTATCAAACATACATTTGCTGCCGAACCTGTTAAGCCCCTTCTAAATGTAAATATGTCATCCTGCTATTTCCTTTAGAGTGTTTAACCTTGGATTGTATTATTGTGTTACAGGATGTTTACTTCTAGAATATTAAGAAATAATAATACAATTTTATATGAATTAACAATATAGAAAAGGGGTAGCATGACATATTTTATATATTTAATATAATATTTAAATGTTACTAACACTTTAGTTTGAAGTTGCATGTATGCACTCGAGTAATTACAATTTAATTACATGCAAGTACATAAAAAAAGTAAGCAAGATTTATTTCTATTAAGAGTAAAATTCCATCAAGTTGAATTGAATAATCCTTATATATTTTAATTGAACAATTGATTTGTTTAGTTATTCAATAAAAATATGTAAGGATTATTCAATTCAATTTGACGGAATTTTGCTATTAATTGAAATGCGCTTAAAAATTTTATAGTTAATTAATATTACTCAGTACTTAAATGTATAATTACACTGTAACACAGACACCTTAAATAAAGTGTAACCCTTTATTTTAAGGTGACGTAGTTACATTGTACTTACTCAAGTAAGTACTGAGTAATAATACGATAGAGATACGGTTAGGGTTAGTTGCTTGTAATTTTGCATGATTTACTGTTATTGCTATAGTAAGTACATGTAGTAACGTGTAACTACGTCACCTAAAAAATAAAGTGTTACCTACTTAAATTGTGGAAGAAGATTCATTCATTCGTTTTTAAGAATTATTTTGTAGCCTGTTCATGGAAAGTATGCATGCATTTGCAAGCTTAGTTCAGATGATATAGTCTAAAGTTAAATCTCTGGCTGCTGGAGCATTAAGTCTACAATACAGCCTTTGCAAAAACGCATTCAACAGGATGGGGAAAAAAAGACTGGCTTGGTGGTTAAGGATTACACAGAGTGGTTAAACTTTCATATGGAAAGAAGGGTGTTGCTTTCTTCCTGGTAATAAGTGCCTTCTCTTGTTTTGTAGTGGGTGCTTCTCTTGGCATCTACGGGGCAAATCCAAAGCCACACGCTGCGTTTCACCATCCTGGAGGAGCAAGAAGCAGGTGTTAGGATCGGAAGTCTGAGCAGGAACTACTCGGCTCCATACAAGCTGGTCGACGGGACGTACATCAGGGTGGACGAAAGCACAGGGGATCTGTTTACTAAAGAGCGCATCGACAGAGAGACCTTGTGTCTGACACATCAGGACGGAGACTGCACTTTTTCGAACACTGCAGTCGTGGGTCTTGATGAATTAGTGCTGATAACAATTGTCGTGGATGATGTTAATGACAACGCTCCTGTTTTTGAGAGGAGCAAGATTCATGTACGCATACCTGAAGATGCATCAAAGGGGACGGGTTTTCCGCTGGATGACCAAGCCCAGGATAAGGACGCTGGCAGTAATTGCTTGATATATTACCATTTGGAAGGCTCCGATGGCTTTTTTGGCATCAGACAAGATGGGTACGAACTTGAGCTGGTGGTACAAAGGGAACTAGACCGGGAAACTCAGGAAAACCACTTCTTGGTTCTTGTAGCTGTAGATGGAGGTTCAGCGCCACTTAGCGCAACAGCTAATCTCAATGTAACTGTAACCGACGTGGATGACAATTGCCCAGAGTTTGATGCCGATAGCCCTAACACAGCCATTGTGCCAGGATTAGGAATCAAGGGCGCTGCGGTGGCACAGCTTAAAGCCTCAGACAAAGACCTGGGCCGAAATGCCCAGATCACTTTCTCCTTCAGCCGTCAGATCTCAGACAGGGCCAGAACGCTCTTTCACATGGAGGGACACACAGGCATGATCAGCTTAGCTGTTGACGTGCAGGTTGACAGTCCTGAGGAGCACGTGTTGAAAGTCCTTGCGAACAGCCCACTTTGCCCCCCTGCTCAAACTCAGGTAACCGTATACATTCAGCCGGTGGCGAATCCAGAGCCGAGCATAAAGATCAGGTTTGTCGCCAAGCATAAAAACCAAGTGATCGTGTTACAAGAGAACGAACCCCCCACCGTCTTAGCCCTCTTGGAGTTACAAGACACCTCTGGTGATAAAGGCACTCTGTCCTTAGAAGCAGACAGCATGCCTTTTTCTTTGAAACCGCAAGCAGGCAGCTATTTGCTTTCAACATCAAAACCTCTAGATTTTGAGATGTGCAGCGAGTATGATGTTACAGTGGTTATTTCTGATCCTCACGGCACACGCCTGCATGGAGGGAAAGTGATCAAAGTGGCGGTTGAAGATGTGAATGATAATGCGCCAAAGTTCGATCAAACACGATATGAAAAGGACATCAAGGAGAACAACGCGCCTGGAGTGTCTCTGCTGAAAGTCCATGCGACCGACGCAGACGCAGATCAGTTTGGCAAGGTAAGGTACAGGCTTACAAACGGGGGGCCGTTCAGAATTCACGAAGAGACCGGCGTGATTTCAATAGCAGAGTCGTTGGATAGAGAACAGCAGGAGACGTACATCCTGACCGTTCTGGCCCGGGACGGCGGCGATCCTTCACAGGAGGGTTTTGCTATTGTGTGCGTAACCGTACTGGATCTGAATGACAATCCACCGGCCTTTTCGTCCCCGCATTTCTATTTCTTCGTGTCTGAGAGCCTTCCACGGCTTTCCCAAGTTGGGAAAGTCACAGTAAGCGATGGTGATGAAGGAGACAACGAAAGAATAGTGGATGTGCGGATTTTAAACGGAAAAGTCCCTTTCGCTATAGACTTGGCGCAGGGATCTCTCCGCAGCACCGGTGAGGTCGATCGTGAGAAGCAGGACCGCTATGACCTTCTGGTAGTGGCCGTCGACGGCGGCAGACCGGCTCTTTCCACTACGGTTAAAATAACCGTTTTCATTGAGGATGTCAATGATAATCAACCCCAGGTCCTACTTCCTAGCAGTAACCTCTCCTGTCTGACCATATCTCCGGCTACCCGGACAGGGAGCATGATAACAAAGATCTACGCCATTGACGAGGACTCTGGAATGAATTCGGACATCACTTACCAAATTGTTGCAAGTGAACCGGCTCTCCAAAGCCCCTTCCAGATTGACCAGCACTCGGGAAACATCACGCTGGTCCAGCGTCTGCGCGGCGAGGACTACGGCATGCACCACCTCTTCGTCGCAGTCCGCGATGGAGGAAAGCCTGACCCATTGCAGACCACCGTGTGGGTCAACCTGCTGGTCAACGAGACTCTGGAGAAATGTCACGTGAGAGCCGTGCCAGAATACCTGCCCGCGACGCTGCCGCCTCCAAAGACACTTCCTATCAAAGACTGCAGGGACGATTCAAACGCCTGGCTTTTTTTCCTCTGCGGCCTGGGCCTGATGCTCATCTCAGGCTGTGTTCTTCTGGCGGTTGCAGTGGTGTTTATGAAGCACAAACACACAAAAAGGAAAGTGAACAAAAAGAATGAATGGGAAACTGGAAATCTCTGTGAACTCAAACCTTTAAACTAAAGCGAGATATACCATTTAAATGGATATGTATAAAAAAAAATTACAAAAGTTTGGGGGAAAAAATACTTTTTTGATAACCTGCAAATAGTATTCATTGACTTTTGGTTGGTATTGTATGGAAGCTTGTTTCCGCCACAGAATACAAAATGAAAAAGGTAACTTTTTTTTTAATTGATTGATATAAAGTTGCAAATGCGAGAAAAAAGTCAGAATTGCAAGTTTATATCTCACAATTCTGACTTTATATCTCAATTCTCGCAATTGTTTATATCATGCAATTCTGACTTTATCATATCATGCAATTGCAAGAAAAAAAGTCAAAAAGTACCTTTTAATTTTCTTTTATTCTGTGGCAGAAACAAGTTTTTTATAGTATTGTAATCATAGTAATACCAAAATATAGTTCTATTAGTATTAGATTTGGCCTAATTTTAGAGTCCTGCTTCCTTTTCCTAGGATGTGTTTATTTAAAAAATAAAATAACTCTTTAAAAATGTTAAGCATGCATAATATGAAGATTAGTGCACTTAAGGGCTGTGTGTTGTTAATTCTTTGTGGCTTGAAGTGAAATGAAAATACTCACAGGTGCAGCCTTGCAGAAAGAAAAATGCACTTGTTTAGATCGTTCTGGTGTTTCTCCTCTTGTGAGTCATTGTGTCCCCACTGTGAGTTTATGAGAGGTTGTGCTGTATAGTCTGATGCATTCAGCACCATCATCTGGATCATGGAACAATATAAATGTTTATCTGCTATGCTGAGTTAAACCATTGGCTACTAAATTCATGCATTTCAAAAATACTGTGACTCTTACTGTGACTATGTTCACCAAAAGCCATGTTAGGCATTGTCCTAGTCATCACAGCTTTCTCAAATCTTGGTAGTATATAGTTAATTAAATCCATAATGCTGGTTGATGTTAATGAAACAAACAAGGAAGGCTGAATAAAGAAGCCTAACCATTGGGATACATTGAGATGTTCTTGAGAGTGAGCTTGACCTTCATCCTTACACATTATAAAATGCTTTTCCAATCAATTCCTGATGGATAAAATCAAGTCCTGCCCCTTTTTCTGTGAATAATAATGTTTCACCCAGAAATATGTCACATTAAGGAAGAAAAAGGGGTTTTGTGTTGATTGATTGTAAGTCTAATTTCAAGAGGATTTATCAAAATTCAAATAATCTGTAAGCAATACGTATATATATATATATAGCTAATGCTGTGGAGAAACCTCCTGAGAAAGGGTGTGCAAATCTCAAGGAATTGTAGTAAAAGTTGTCAGACATCATTCATCTCATACCCGCAGGTTTCCTGACAACCAGTAGTCCCTTTCTCAGCCCATTCAGAGACTCAGCAAACACGCATGGAACGGGGAAACTGTAAATGACTCTCTTTTGAATGCAGGTGATTTGGACAAGATTGTGCATGAAAGAAGTTGTAAGAACTTTTTTTATTGTAAAAAAAAAAAAAATGATTTTGACTTTCTTTACATAAGAAAAGATAAAAGAAGTGTGCAATAAAAGAGGTGCAGTCTCAAAAGAAAAGAAAACAAATAGCACTATAATCATACAGTTCCCGAGAAGTGTAGCAGACATGAAAGGGGTTTTTGTCAATGACACAAAACAAAAAGCGTGTTTAGGCAGGTCTGCTGAATGGGACAGCATTTCCCGTATAGCAAAGATATGAGACATTACTCTTGTGAGAAAACACTGCAGTTAACCGTCATGCGGAAACATCAATATGCATCAATATCCGTTGCTGCTCCTCTTTCACATATGCCTCAAGTCTGTTTTTGATCTTTCTGCTTTTTCGGCGGCCGCCAGAAGATAATTTGTTAAAAAGCTGAATGGTGTATTTACTTTTTATTGTTTGTACACATTTGATCTGCCCTCAGTAAGTAGTAATAGTTCAAACCCAGCTAACAGGAAACATTCCCATAACTTTCACTAATGTTCTTAAAAAGTTATGCAAATGTTAGGAAAAACCGTTCTTAAAGGTGCAAGGTAAAATAATCACAAAATATGCATAAGAAATAAAAAATACCATGCATAAGAAATAAGTCCTGAATCACTAAATTCGGGGTGCCCCTGTCTGGTATGGGAGAGATTGAGAGTCAGGTTTGTGATTTTACACTAGAACTTTTTGGAGGTGGCAACAGCTGCAACGTGCACCTCAACCCGTTTAATAAATAAATGCTCACAACTCCATTCCACGCCACAAACGTTTAAAAAACATTCAGAAATAACGTTTTCATAACTTAATGGGAATGTTAGTAATACATTGTAAGAACATATTTTTAATGAACCACAAGACAACTTTATATTTTCCGTAAGCATAAAGGCTTGCGCACCTGCAGACAGTAACAATGGAATCATCTTTCATTTAATGTTCTAAATCAATAGAAAGATTTACTGTACTGTGTTGGTACAGGTTGATGGTACTATAGTACTGAGTGATTACCATTTAGCCTACTATTTATATTTCAGGTGTTTGCTTCAGCATATTTCAAAAACACTATGACTGTGTCCAAAAAAAAAGCACCATGTTTGGTACTTATTAACTCACATTCCCACAAGTTAATATGTTGTGGCCTCAAAATGCTTTGATGTCCTGTTGTGGCCACAGCACAAATAAGTGAACAGTGGGATGTAACGCATAAGAAAGAATTTCACTACACAGAACAACACGTGTGTGTGTGTGTGTGTAGGTATATATATATATATATATATATATATATATATATATACACACACCGATCAGGCATAACACCACTAACAGGTGAAGTGAATAACACTGATTATCTCTTCATCACGGCACCAGTTAGTGGGTGGGATATATTAGGCAGCAAGTGAACATTTTGTCATCAAAGTTGATGTGTTCGAAGCAGGAAAAATGGGCAAGCTTAAGGCGCCCTGCCACAAAGCAACAATGGTTCAGGAATGGTTTGAGGAGCACAGCTACGAGTTTGAGGTGTTGACTTGGCCTCCGAATTCCCCAGATCTCAATCCAATCGAGCATCTGTGGGATGTGCTGAACAAACCAGTCCGCCCCACCTCACAACTTACAGGACTTAAAGGATCTGCTGCTAACATCTTGGTGCCAGATCTAGTGGAGTCCACATCTCGACGGGTCAGGGCTGTTTTAGCAGCAAAAGGGGGACCAACACAATATTAGGAAGGTGGACATAATGTTATGCCTGATCTGTGTATGCATGTATAAACTATTGTGGAAATTCTCAATATGAATATCTGACTTCACCATGGACAATTCAAACAACTCTCAGTTTTTAATATAAACTACAGTATCTTTAGGTAATTCCCTGAATACTAATATAACTACCTCAATCACACTTAGCTGTTTCTTTGTTTTCTTTTTGAGCGTAGAATCTTTAGTACTTCTATTTCTCAGCTGCGCAGCATTTATCGGACACGATTCCCAAGTTGCTCTTTGCAGGAATGAAGATTTATTCACAGCTGGGAGATCACTGGTCACAACAACCAAGTGAGTCTCCTGAAAAGAAAGACAGATGTACATTTCAACCTTACAGTTGAGTGAAATGTCACTCAAGTTTCCTTCACTGTGATTTGATAAGCACCTTTTTGGGTAAGTCCACATGGTCTTTGACCTGAACATCCTTTCATGTTAAATAACCCTTTGACCACTTCTGAGGCCATTATATAAAATATCACAGTATGTATGCGGGTGTGTGTATGTGTGCATGTATGCATGTATGTATGTGCGTGTATGTATGTATGTATGTGCGTGCATGTATGTATGTGCATGCGTGTATGTGTGTGTGTGTATGTATGTATGTGCATGTATGTATGTGTGTGTGTGTATGTATGTGCATGTGTGTATGTATGTGCATGCGTGTATGTATGTATGTGTGTGTTTGTATGTATGTGCGTGTGTATGTATGTATGTATGTATGTATGTATGTATGTGTGTGCATGTATGTGCGTGTGTGTATGTATGTGCGTGTGTGTATGTATGCATGTATGCGCGTGTGTGTATGTATGTATGTATGCGCGTGTGTAAGTACGTATGCGTATGTGTGTAAGTATGTGTGTGCATGTATGTATGTATGTGCGTGTGTATGAATGTGCGTGTGTGCATGTATGTGCGTGTGTGTATGTATGCATGTATGCGCGTGTGTAAGTATGTATGCGTATGTGTGTAAGTATGTGTGTGCATGTATGTATGTATGTGCGTGTGTGTATGAATGTGCGTGTGTGCATGAATGTGCGTGTGTGCATGTCAAGTCAAGTCAACTTTATTTATATAGCGCTTTTTACAATGCAGATTGTTTCAAAGCAGCTTCACAGTGTTAAACAGGAAAATAATGAACAGAATTTGATTCGGCTGTACAGCCGCTCTGGAGAAAACGGTGATGTCATCTAGCTCATTTCAATTATCATATAAATTGAAGTAATGTAGTTGATATAGTTAATTTAGTTTAGTAATTAAATTTATTTGGATATTTATTTGAAAATTTAGTGTCCCCAACTGAGCAAGCCAAAGGCATGTATGTATGTATGTGCGTGTATGCATGTACGTGTATGTATGTATGTGCGTGTATGTATGCATGCGTGTGCGTGTGTGTGTGTATATGGATGTATGCGCGTGTATGTATGTTTGTATATGCATATGTGCATGTGTGTATGTATGCCTGTATGTGCGTGTGTGTATGTATGTATGTATGCGCGTGTATGTATGTATGTATGTATGTATGCACATGTGTGTATGTATGTATGCGCATATGTATGTATGCACGTGTATGTATGTATGTGGGTGCATATATGTATGTATGTATATGCATCTGTGCGTGTATGTGTGTGTGCATGCATGTGTGTATGTGCGTGTATGTATGTATGTGTGCGTGTGTGTGTGTATTTATGTGTGTGTGTGCATGTATGCATGCGTCTGTCTGTCTGTCTGTCTGTCTGTCTGTCTGTCTGTCTGTCCGTGCGTGCGGGCATGTGTGTGTGTGTGTATGTGCGTGTAAGGTTTTTGCATGTGCAAAAGTGCTGAAGTGTGTGCTTTTTTACTGAGTGAGTGATGAGGGAATGAGCTGCAGGTGAGTGATCATTGAGTGTGTGCAGGTGGGAGCCAGGAGGGATTCTGGGAAACGTAGTGCTGAGGTGACTGGGGATCATGACATAACAAACACACACTGTAAAAAACAATCCATAGAAAAACAGAAAAGGTACTGGTCTTTTTCTGCCAGGGCAATATCCATTAAATTTATAGACATTTCCTTTAACCCTGAAGCACAATGCAATGCGTAGTTTAAAATGAAAATTCCTTCATAATAACACAGGACATTTGACCCTGTTTTTCAGGACTCTTCTCTTAGAGTGTGTCGTGGAAAAAAGAAACTTTAATAATGATCATGGTGAAGCTGGAATTGGAAAACACAAGCAAAGTGTCTTTAAAAGCTTTTATTCTTGCCAGATTGTGCAGTCAGAAAAGACAAAAACCAAAGCCCCTCACTCGTTCTTTTATACTCTCATTTCAATGGGTGAGGACTTCTAATCAATAACACAAAAGCACAATAACAAACTCCTTAGTTGGTGTTATCTGCAGCTGTCTCACCTTGAAGTTTCCGAGAACTTGTTCAAGGCTACAGACAACGAACACACTAGTTCTTCTTGTAAGAAAAGTATCACAGATTATCAAACAAAATTGTGTTTACTACAGAAAACTAGAATTCCCCTTATATTTAACAAAAACTTCTTATATAAGTTTAATATAATTAAAAACACCTTATATGGTTTGATATAGTATATGTTCAAAATTTCCCTTACAAGTGCAGGCAGCTTTATGGCGTTAGTGCAAACTAAATAAAGATCAAATGATGCACTTTAAGTGTGCATTTGATGGACACTACTACTTAACAGAAGAGAAGTCATGATTGGGTAGGAAGTGTTGATGGTCACATGACCATGCGGATTGAGTCACCTTTATTAATATAACGCTTTATACAATACAGGTTCACATCAGCTTTACAGTGATAACAGAAAAAATATGCATTTCGGCTGTTCAGCTGAAGTCGGTTCAGTGTTGATTCAGTTCCGTTGTAAAGAGCATCAATTATTATATTAGGCTCATTTAATCTATAAAGCAGTTCTGCAAAAAATTATCATCGTCCAGTTTAGTTCAGTTCTCATACAACACTTAAATACACATTTTAAACGCAACTGTCAAAAGACAAAATTTATTATTACATTTTCTATGATTATTGTTATGGAATATGTATTAAGTGTGATTAATAGTGGATCATTTCACGTGCTTCCATGTCAAAGTATCTGTTATCAGATCTGTTGAAGATGCGGTTTCTGTTCATGTGTGCCAAGACATTTTAGAAATCCTGACCAGGCGTTGTTTTACGACCATGTTCAGAATAAAGAGTATGTGTGGTAACCCTACATACATACAGTTAAGGTGATATTAAATGTCTTAAACTGTGATATAAGATTTTGGATATATTGCCCATCTGTAAGTTTGTGCAAAGGCTTGCGTTTGGTTTGGTCACAGCACAAGGTGTCACTGTGGCCTCAAAGCTTCAGCTCTGCCACTCTGAGCTCCACTGCTGCGCCCCCTCATTAGCATACAGACACAGAAATGTAGAAATAAATAAATGTGGAAATAAATAAATGTGGAAATACAATTATGCATAAATAAGGAAATAAAAGTATAAATACTCATTTATTTTTGCATATCATACATTTCTTTGTATATTTATTTATGTATTTTTGCTTTTTTACATTTCTTTGTATATTCATTTATGTATTTACAATTATGTCAGCTTTGGAATTCCATTAATAGTGCCTCACAGCCGTTGCCTTTCATCTCGGTGAGCATTGTAGCCAATCACAGACATGTTTGTTGAATTACTGAACGCAGTGGCCAATCACAGGTGTAGAATCCACGCACCGCTTGAGTGTTTGGCCAGTGCTGAGTTCTGCACACGCGCAAATCCTCTCAAAGTGTAGATATTATGTAAATAAGAGATTTAGTCAGCTTCACGTGAGAGGGCCTTCGTTGAATGAGTGACAGCGTGTTAGTGATTATAAAGGGAGTGCTCTTTTGAACTCTGTCTAGGCGATAGGATAATAATAAATATAATAATTAATTTGAATAAAGCTTTGCATGCTTGACAAGCGGCCACGTACACGCTTCAATACATAGGCCCGGATTCACTCTCGAAATTGCGATGACTGACAGTGATAACCTAGGCTATAGCAAAGGGCGAGAAACACCCTCATTGATTTCAGAAGGACCCTGGGGTTTTGATTCTGGAACCGGCCGGTCCAAACCCAGGATTTTTCTGCATTAGGCAAGGCAAATGTTATTTATTGCCATGCCAAATCACGCATTCAGAAGGCTAGCTGTTGTGTTCAAATTAACTATGGTTTGTGAAAGTAGAGGCTTTAATAACAAATAATTTATCTGGAGCGTTTATGCTGGGATGTGTATTTAGTTGCAAGAGACTCGTAACTTGAAACTATTTCATGGAAATCTCTAATGCATTCTCTGATTCACAAAACACGAAATACAGAGATGAGGTTTGGTCTTGTAGTGTCCAGTGCTGAAGCTACAGAATGAAGGAAGACTGAATCGATAATAACCACAGTAAAGGCATTAATACAAAGTTCTGTCATGAAACTCTAGAGGGCACAGGCTGATGATCAGTTTGAGATCATGTTGTTCTCTTCATGGTGCAGTTGATTGGTTCCTGATGCATTTGATTTTACATTCCTCTAAACCACTAGATGGCACAAAAGCACTTTCCAGAATATCAGCTTTTCAAGATGCACGTGGAAATTTGCCTGATCTTTGAGCAAAGATGATTCTGTGTTGTGATCTAATATTGAACTGTTTTTTTATGTTGTAGATTTAAAGGGTACATAACACACAGTTTCTGCCAGTCTCATGTTAATCTTGAGTATCTATAGAGTAGTGTTGTATCCTTCATATCTCCCAAGAGTCTTTAGTTTTATCATAAAAGACAGATATGCTGTAGGCCTACCGATTCTTTCATAAAAACAGCCTAGCTCGTGGAGGCGTGCAGTGGGCAGAGCTACACACACACACACACACACACACACACATCATGGCATTATCCCTGGATAACTCTCGATTCTCTATACGTTGGTGTTGTTCACATTATATGCACTTACGCGCTGATTTACAACAAAACACACATTTGATGCAGTTTCACTCACGCCTGCGGTTTCTACTCAACTCTGGAAAAACAAACTGCATCCACTGTTCCCTTAACGCTGGGTTATTTGGGAAGCTGAACAAGGTTATCTTTCCCTCACAACCAGAAACACACTTCTTTAGTGACGTTGTTGATGTTGTGTTATAAAAACAAAATGACAGCGCTGCCGACGGCTCCCGTAACCCGAACGAAGCTCGTTGATGGGCGCACTTTTGCTCACACTCTGGTTGATGTATGGGTGTGTGTGTGTGTGTGTGTGTGTGTGCGCGCTCATCCAGGAGAAGTGCCCATTGAAGTGCCCAAGTGCCCACAGGAGAAGTCGAGTTCACTTGCACTTTTGCTTGGTTCATTTTAAAAATGTAAATTATATCAGGATTTTATCCCGGCTCCCATGCATGCTTTATAATAACACACTAGACTGTAATGGTAATGTAGGAATCTGTTTATGTTCTATTAGTAATAGAGAGTGACGTGTGTCTGTACGTGACATGTAAATACAGGAAATACTGCAGAGCTCTGTCACAGATAACACAGTGTCCATGTTGTTAAAAGGGCAGAAACGAATCAGTTCACGTAACGCTTCATCTTTATGAACCATTCTAACATTACATTGAGTATCATGATTCACAGTACAGGAAGAAGTGCCAGAACTGTTACTGGAACCTTCTAAAACGATTTGAAGCGTTTACTAAAGCGCTGATGAGTCGCATCAGTGAGTTTGATTAGGAAGGAAGAGTTCACAAATGTTGGTGTGCCTCCAGGAAAAGGGTTGGGAAATACTGAGTTACAGCATACACTCCTACACTACATGAGCCTGTCCAGCAGAGGGAGACACACACACACACACACACACACACAGCGTGCCTTTGCCTGAGGCGTCCGACTCTACTTTCTAGTGCAGAGTTTATCTCCCCGTGCTAATCAAACACACCTAACCTATAGATGTTCAGGGTCAGTTGTAAACTACAGGTGTGTTGATCTGAACTCTGAGAAAGGCAGTTCTTCAGGAGCAGCGCTGAACAACCCTGACCAATAATTAGGCTTTGTGTTGAATCATGGGTTTGACTTGTCTGGCTATCACCAGACCAAGCTCAATCTTTTAAGATTGAACATTGGTCTGGGGAGTCTATCATCGTGTTAAACCCGCCAATAGTGCGCCAGGTGGATAAGCCAGTCTGTGATTGTTTCCTGCAAATGTGTAACATAAGCAGGATATAAAGATGTACAGGTTTTCAGCCTGAGCTGCAGGGCGAAATCAAATCGCCGGCAGATCGGTCTGGGTTTACCCAGTCTAGGGTTTGACAACAACACTGTTAATAAATGTCCTTATATCAAGTTCCTAATCTATTTTCTTTTGACCTTTGGACTATATTGTAGAGAAAATCCTACAGTTGACTCTTGATATGAGAAGTGTATCATCATAAAACTTGTGCAGTTGCTCCCTGGTTAACTAGTTTTATAACTGGCTAACCAAGTGCGGGACGCTCTCATTGGCTCTTTATTTGCTGTTTTCAGAGTCTAGTGCTGTGACTGCTCAAAACTATTTCACAATCATTTTACTGGTAGCAAATAGTTTAATAAGCACAGTTTCTGTCATGATCCCAGCCTTTGTTTCCCTATCTTGTGAGGACTTCTGTTGTTTCCTGTCTTGTGCCATGTTTTGTAGTTCTTTGTAGTTTTTCGTGATGATTAGTTTCCCCAGGTGTTGCCTATTAGCCACTCCCCCTTGTTATCTTGTTAACCTTGTCTCCCTTTGTGTATATATACCCCAGTGCTTCAGTTGTTGCTCTTGTATGTGTGCCTGTTGTTGTGCTCCTGCCTGTTTGCCTTTTTTGGATTTTCTCTGTTTATGTATTTAATAAATGTTCAAGCTGCATTTGGATTCTCATCTCTCCTCATCCCTGCTCACATGTGACAATTTCTCTTTTTGTGTTGACATTTTTTATTAATCATTAATTAACTACTGTAATTTTACTTTTATTTCTGTAAATGTAAATTGACATGATATTATTGTGACCAATGCATATAAAAGTACAAATTTAAAGTGAAATTTCCAATCAGTTGGAATGAAATTGAATTCTCTATTTTGTAAAAGCATAGATCTTATTGTGAACGATTCATCCGTACACTTATTTTTGAGTGCAACAGCCACATCTCAAAACCCAATCAACAAATGATGAACCTGCCCTACAATAATTTTTTTTTGATCATCTCTTACACTTGCATGGGTCACAATATGTAAGAAAAGATCTGTCACTATTTACTTTTCATTTAGACTTTATTTATACAACGCTTTATATAATACAGATTTTTTCAAAGCAGCTTTACAGTGAAAAACAGGAAAATAATGATAGAAACAGAAATCAATTCTGTTGTAAAGAGACAAGAGTGTCATTGTTCAGCTGATGTCAGTTCAGTGTTGATTCAGTTCAGTTCAATAACTGAGTAAAGATCATCAGCTATAAAATGAGTTCAGTTCATCTATAAGCAGCTCTGCAGAAGATAATAATGTAGTTGTTCACTTTGAGTCAGTTCAACATTGATTCCATTCAGTTGTTAAAGTTAAAGTTAAAGTTAATGTTATGATCACCAAATCCCAGCATGCACTGCAGTCACTGGTGCTGAGAACGGGTCCTGTTACATCATCAATGGTCATTTTGTCTTATGCATGGTATTATGACTTATATTTGTCACTGCAGTTGCACTTAAAATCCATTGAAGTGCATCTGGTGTGGTGCTTATATATATTGAATGATGGAAATCAGTCACACAGTAACAGACCTTTACCCAATTTAAACCTTAAGAAAGAGAAAAATATTACAATTTTCAAACATTCAAAACTGTACTAAATAACAGTTTGAAAGTATCTCGTTATTCTGTCAATCATGAATATATAAACACTGCTTGCCTCACAGTGCATTTCCAGAGCTCCAGTTATAGGATAATATACATATGAGGATTTCACTGGCTTGAAGATTACTCAAATGTGTTACACTTTATCTTGTCTTACATATTTTAAATGTGATTTAAACATACTTTCAGTATTTAGACTTATATAATGGTTAAGTATTGAATTTATAATAATAATAATTACTTAACAGAAGATTTTTAACCCTTGAAATAAAAAGTTACTGTGAGTTCTTTTTCAGAGAAAACTGTCAAACAAATGTGAAGCTTCGGAGCACAGACTTAAAGTTGGCCTCATTTTCAAGAAGACTCTTGGCAGATTATTGGTGAAGTAGAAACATTTTTTTTTCAAAAAAAGTGAAACAAAAAAAGTTATAGATATCTGTCAGGGTGTTGTTGCAGGCAGGAAGACGAAGACATCCTCAAGGTCCTGAAAACTATTTTGTGTTACTGGTGTAAAATAGATGAAAGGAAATGAGGGTGAAATAAGACAAATCCTGCCAAAATTGATGCAGTTGACATTAACACAGGCAAAATTATTTTATTTTATTTTTTTAAATGAAAGCGACAAAAATGACCTTAAGGACACACAAGGGTTAAGTTGGCTCATCATTTTTTACATTTAAGTGTGATCGATGAATGAGACACTTTGATTATAGTGGTGTTGTTGAAGCATCATTTGCAAAACTGAATTGATCTAGAAGCAGAATCAGATTTGACTGTGATTTTCTGCTGTAATAATCAGTTTAACTGGTAAGATCCTCAGAGGAGGAGTTGTGCAGTCATTACATAAGAATGGAAACACAGTCTCTGTGAAGGACGTCCTGAATGTGCACAGACAGTTTTTGGTTATAGAATCAGAGAATGACACCTTTCCTCTGTCATAGTCCAGCTGAACTCTCCCACGCTGAAGCTTCTGTTTAACAGTAAAGAAAGTGAAGGGTTGTTCTGGGGATTTTGAGCCGTATTCACTGTCCATGTACCACAAACACCAGACATTAGACTCAAAGAAAACCTCTCCCTTTCTTTGGTTTGATGCTGTGGTTATTCCAAGAGTCCAGTGTGTATTGTCACCAACCTCCACATCCCAGCAGTGTGTTCCTGAGTTAAAGCCCTCAGATCCCAGGACACATGGATACCTTTCAATCCTCTCTGGATTATCAGGAAGCGTTTTATATACACGACTGACCGACACACTGGTCAGATCAGACGAGAGTGTGAGCTGAGGATGTGCTGTGTTTGGATCTAGAGTCAACGGAGCTGCAAAGAGAAGAACATCAGATTACAGGATAAAATATGATCAGAAATGTAAATATAAAACACATATAAAGACTTTATTGAAAGAGATCATAAATCACGCTATCATAATGTAGTGAGGCTCCTTATAAGAATGTAGTTTCATTTAAGAAATTGATACGGCCCCTTTAAGAGCGTTTCTCCGTAGAGACAGAGAGGAGCGGTGGTTTGCATGGGTTTCAAACTTTATTCTCCATTTAAGACTATAGGTTTCTGCTCAAATAAGGTAATTATCATTGCTACTTTTACTCCTCATCCTCTGTTTGTTAGTGCTTCCAAGTTAAAGTTCAGATAGTACTATCTTTTAAGGGTTTCCTTACTCTTTATGTGTAGGCTGTTTCCCCCACGCTTGTGGGCGGGTGCTGGGTATTAAGTACGAGGTAGGTTGGACTGATTTTCTTTCGGTTTGCAGTTTGTGTCTTGCTTTTAACAGTTTAGGGTTTTTGTTTTAGGCTGATTAGATCTCCCTGTTGGTCGTGGGGCTGGTGGACGTATGGTTAAAGATCGACCCATTAGCGCATCGGTAGGGTTTTATGTGTTTTTGAGTGATTCCGTGGGGGCTGGAAATATTCATTTTATGAGGTACATTATTTATTTTGTTTTCTTTAGGAATTGCTGTTTATTTGCCACTGCTGTCTTTCCTCCGCCTTTTATTTCCTTTTTGGGAATTGTAACCCTTTTTCTTTTCTTTTGTCTTGTTTGTGGGGGTCCCTTTGGTGGAAACTCTTCATTTGCACTGCATGTCTACTGCGTGTGGTGCACATCTCTTGTGTGTGTGTGTGTGTGTTTTGTATGTTTGTTTTCACAGGCACATTTGCTGGTGACTTTTTTACAGGGGCCATAGAGTGGCCGTTCAGTCCTCCTCGTGTGTCCGCTAGTTTTGAGTTTATTTGTTTTGTTTCTTGTAGTTGGTGTTCTCTCTTTTAAAAGTGCATCTTACTGTGTTTTTAAACAGACAAATATTCATGGCTCATAATTGGGTGTGTCCTTTTCTGTGTAATTGTTGTTCATAAATTATGAGTTTTGTTATCTCTGAGAAACACGTCTCTGTTCCCTCTGTTGGAGTGGTACACATCGAATCTGTGTTTATAATTCTGTCTAACATTCCCTGAGGCAAGAGATTCAGGGTGGCGTAGTCAGGCTATGTTTGATTGGGCTTAATAATTGTCTTTATGGGTTATGGTACCTTCACGCTACAATAACAATGATCTCAGTTACTGTCAGAATTGATTGAGGCTTCAGGTTTAATATCAGTATTCAATGAACACTATTGTATCCTAATATACAAGCATAAACTATATAAAGATAAACTGGTGTCAAAATGAGACTCACTATGTTGGACAGTTTCCAGCATCTTCTTCCAGACTCTGAACGGCAGGTTACCCAGGTAACGTGACACATCAATCAAAGCTCCAGAACTCATCCGTGGATCCGGCTGTGGGATCTGGACTCTGGAGGAACATTCAGGAGTCAGAACTGCAGTGAATTTGAGTTCAGATCCACTGAGAGAAGAGATACGAGCAGCTCACTCACCTTTCCATTGAGACGTTAAAGTTCTGGAAAATATAGAGTTTGAAAACATGTTAATATCTTATCAAACACTCTCATTGTCAGTGAGTCTCCAGTTGTTTTATGCTCAAAGAATGAAGCCAGATTGATTCGTCACCTTTAGAAACGAGACGTCATTGGCTTTCATCATCTCCTCCATGTCTCTGATTGTGTGTGAAAGAGCTGAGATGTGTCTGTTCATCTCCTCCAGCTTCTCCTTCATCATCTGCTTCTTCTGCTCCTCTTCCTCCCTCAGTGCAGTGATTGTAGCTTCTTCTTCGTCTCTGAGAAACTGATGAAGCTTCTCAAACTCTTCTTTAATCTGACGCTCTGTGTGCTCAGCTTGAGACTGAAATCACATCACATTCACTTCAGTCAGCTCTGTGTGAACACACACTCCACTAATGTCAATAATAAACTGTGTGTGTGAATGTTGAGTGTTTAACTCTTTATTCATCCTCACCTCGATGTGTTGGATTGTTTTATCACACTCTCCTTTCATTTCTTCTCCATGTTTGAGCTTGTTTTGTAAGGACGTCAGCGCTGTATTAAATTCCCCCTACAGGTTAAGATGAAAATCTGTGAAACTTATGAAGCTATAAGAGGTTTAAACATTGTGTGTCTGGATGTTTTTATTGTTATATTAATATTTTATGCTGAATGTGTTGATCTCAGAAGCATTTGTGCCTGAAAATTGCAGGACATATATTTTTTGATTTTTTAATTGCAAATGATGAACATCAAGAAATCATGTTTTTACCAAACAAATGGTTTTTTTTGCAATGGCCAATTCTTAATTATTATATCCATGCGGTTGTAAATTTGTGGTTGTACAAATGCAAATACAGGAAGTGAAAGTATACTATATTGCCAAAAGTTTTGGGACGCCTGCCTTTACATGCACATGAACTTTAATGACATCCCATTCTAAATCCGTAGGGTTTAATATGGAGTTGGCCCACCCTTTGCAGCTATAACAGCTTCAACTCTTCTGGGAAGGCTTTCCACAAGCTTTAGGAGTGTGTTTATGGGAATTTTTGACCATTCTTCTAGAAGTGCATTTGTGAGGTCAGGCACTGATGTTGGTGGAGGTCTGGCCTATCACGTCGTGGCTGAGTTGCTGTTGTTCCCAATTGCTCCCACTTTGTTATAATAACACTAACAGTTGAGCATGTATTTAATAGTGTGGAAATGTCATGAATGCACTTATTGCACAGGTGGCAACCTATCACGGTACCACACTTGAGTTCACTAAGCTCCTGAGAGCGACCCATTCTTTCATAAATGTGTGTAGAAGCGTCTGCATGCCTAGTGCTTGATTTATACACCTGTGGCCATGAAGGGATTGAACACCTGAATTCAGTGATTTAGAGAGGTGTCCCAATACTTTTGGCAATATAGTGTATGTTAGTATCAAACACTTTTGGTGTGTCATTTGTAATAAATCACATATTATTATTGAAAAAATATTAATAACCCATAACATCTATTTTTTCCAAACATGTTTTGTGCCAATGCTGTTACATTCAAGACATGAACATTTTATATCAGTAGTAAGTCATGGAGATTTAGTCTGAGCAAAAATAAATAGGCTACTAGTCTGTTGTATACACAGATATTACTGTGTGTTTATCACTGTATTTAGCACATGAAATGAGAGACATTTGTCTTACCTTGTAAGGTGAAACCACTTCACTGATGGGTCTGAATGTGTGTTTGGTGTGTTTCTCTGAGTCTCTGCACACTAAACACACAGGTTGTTTGTCCTCCAGACAGAAGAGTTTGAGTTTCTCACTGTGTAAACTGCACATCTCCTCAGACTCTGATGAACGCCTCTCATTTCTCTCCTTCAGGAATGTCTCACACAAGTTTTTTAATGTGAGATTAACTGGCGGATTTATATTTGAGGATCTTCTCCTGCAGACGGGACACTCCTGAGTTTCCTTAGTTTCCAGAACTGTTGTAGACACTCTTTACAAATACTGTGACTACAGGACAGAAAAACAGGAACCTTGAAGATTTCACAGCAAACAGGACAAGAAAGCTCTTCCAGAGATTTTGAATCCATTTCCTCGTCTTGTAAAAGATCCAATAATCTACAATGTACTTTCCCTTTCTCATCTTTGCTTTGAAAAGTAAATAACCATTACAATCAAAATCTAATCTGGCTAAATTCAGAAATACACAAAAATCCTAATGTAAAGTGTCCTCCTCTGTTCTTCACAACACTGACTCGTTTTAGCTTTCAGTAAAAATGGTAGGTTTTCTCTTCCTGGTAGGTTTTGTAAGAGGGCTGAGTCTCTGGGGTTACATAAACCACTAAAACTAGTCACAAGTTTTTTTTTTTCCTTTAAGACTGTTCATAACTTTAAGTCAGTTACATAAATATGTATATTGGCATAATTTGATACCAAAAAAACAAAACTGATTGTCCCCTGATTAACTGCTAGTGGCTCATACTATAAGACTGTTTCATCCTCCAGCTGGAGTGCTCATGATCTCCTCCCGACTCTTGTGCTGTGTTATCATGGACTACATTACCCATAACCCACTGCCTGGACTCATTATGCTTGATTATATTCAGCTGTCTCATTACCTTGTTAACTCTGCCTATGCTTTCAACATGTCTCTTTCATACCCTGTGGAGAAATCACGTGTGTCCACTCGCAGGTGTCGTGCTATGAACTCTGACACTATTGAGGATTATTGTATTGTGTTTAATGAGGTTGATTCTTCCAACTTGTTTTCTGAAAGTTCACCTTCGCACTTGTGTGCGGATGAGCTACTCTCTTATTTTACCTCTGCGTGCACCAATATTTTAGACTCTATTGCCCCTCTGAAGACCAGACGTGTTGAACCAAAATTTGGACCATGGTTAAACGGCTCCATCGTGCCCTTCGTCGGGTATGTAGACGTGATCTCTTATGATATTTTTAAGGGTCTGTTGTCAAAACATCAGAAAAGGGCCAAATACTTTTCTGATCTTATTGTAACGAACAAAGAAAATGAGAGACTCGCTTAACGGTTGAACTGTTCTTTTATTCACGTGAGCACCTGTGTGGCCGATGCTCTTGCCTCACACAACAGCGAGCCTCAACCACTCAAACTTTCTCCCCAGACTCCACCCTCACATCACTGTGCAGGCTCGTTTTTCAGAAGAACAGCCCATGCCTTAAAGTCCCACCACCCAGAACACATAACACATGAAAGAACATACATGCACCTAGAATGGGCTCTATATAGAACATAAACAGTCTCTAGGCTTGCTACACTGCCCCCCCCCCCCCTTCACAAAGTTTCTCGACCTCGAGGGAACAAACAAAGTCCCTGAACCCCGGCGGTCTCCTGACTTGCTGAGGCTGCAGTTGCCCTTGTGTAACTGAAGCCGGGCTATATGAATGCGAGGTTTGCCGCCCAAGAACTGGGGTGGCTGCATGTGGGTCTATCAGAGGACTGGAAGTGCTCGACTGGGGTCCTTGCCCACCGGCTGTGGTAGGTACAACTGTAGAGGAGGCCGGTGCTGGGGCTGCAGCAGCACTTCCTCTATAAGGTGCCAATCTGTCTCGGTGCACGGCCACCTTTCTACCCCTCGGAGGCAGCTGAACTCAGTAAACAACTTCTCCGATTCTCTCCAGAACACTGCATGGCCCAACCCACTTGGAGTCAAATTTAGGGCACCTGCCCTTCTTTCTCTGAGGGCTGTACACCCACACCAGCTCTCCTGCTGTGAAGTGCCGCCCTTTTGCTTTCAGGTCATGATTTCACTTCTGTCAGGTCCCCGCTTTTAACAACTGCTTCCTTGCAAAATTATGAGCAGCTTCCAATGAGTCCTGAAGCTTCCTAGCATACTCTGGGCCTGGGGGCACAGCAGGCGCGCAGTTCTTTGAATTTGGACCCTACTTTTTTTGTGGACAAATGAGAGAATGGCCACTTCCTCCCACAGAGGTTGCTGCTGTGCTTGGAACCACTGGATTACTGGCTGCAGGTCCACATCTTCCTCTTGCAGCCGCCCCTCCAACTATCCCCACCGTCAACATCTACCTGTGGTGGACTGGCAACAGCGGTGGGGTGGGTTAGCGAGTGCAGTGTGTGGTGGTCAAAACTAGGGTCCTCAGGTGCAGCTGCTGCATCCAGCAGACCTGTAAAACGCATATCAACATTACTTCCAGTGGACATGACAACCTCAGGACCCCCTTCAAAACGGAGCAGGCCATCTCTCAGGTCTAACTGGCAGCCTGCACTTCTAAGAAAGTCCAGACCAAGAATACAGGGATCCTGGACTGCAGCCACCCACACTGAATGACATAATGTTTTTCCCCCTACAGTCAGCCCTACCATGCCTTTACCCTTCATTGGCGCCAGTTCACCCCTCACTGTGAGTAGTCGGACAGTGGTGGGTTCCAAACTGGCATTGGCCGGAACTACCTCTGGTCTTATAACTGTCACAGTTGATCCTGTATCCACCAATGCTAAACATGGAACCCCCTTCACCAAAATTGGCACATGACAAAAATCACTAACACATGTTCGTCCCATCACAAACACGGACTCCTTTGGCCCACATTCACCCTCCCCCAACAGTCCTTGATCGTCTTCCCCTTGTCCATCTCTTGAGAGTCCTACTGGTGATGACTCATATTGGGGATGAGTGTTGGGGGTCCGCATGGCCCCGATCATGCGGACCCCGTCCTATTTCCCTGGTTACTGGCCAGCTTAGGACACTGACATACTAAATGTCCAGTCTGCCCACAACCCCAACAAATCCTTGGTCGTGTACGGGGTCGTTGATCAGGTTGCAGTGCCACAGCTCGAATTAATTCAGTAATCTCGGAAACCCAGGCTGGCCTCTCGCTTAGCCTCTCCCCCACGTCTGTAGACCTCACCAACACAGATTTGCGCTGTCTTCCGTCCGGCATGCAAGTTCATTATGTCATTCAGTGTGGGTGGCTGCAGTCCAGGATCCCTGTATTCTTGGTCTGGACTTTCTTAGAAGTGCAGGCTGCCAGTTAGACCTGAGAGATGGCCTGCTCCGTTTTGAAGGGGGTCCTGAGGTTGTCATGTCCACTGGAAGTAATGTTGATATGCGTTTTACAGGTCTGCTGGATGCAGCAGCTGCACCTGAGGACCCTAGTTTTGACCACCACACACTGCACTCGCTAACCCACCCCACCGCTGTTGCCAGTCCACCACAGGTAGATGTTGACGGGCACCTGACTAGGTGCCCAACTAGGGTGGGCTAGTTGTGTCTGTCTACGGAGCTCCCCAGGGGTAAGGGCCTGTATGAATTGGTCTCTCGCAAGCTCCCCTTGAAATGGGGGTGACGTGAGCATATGCTCGCCGAGTCAGATTTTCAGTTTCATTTGCCAGGACTCTCAGTTGCTCTCCTGGCTGCCTGCGTCTATTACTCAGTTCAGAACGCAGGAGCCCAGGCTGCTCAAATTACCCAAATTTGCTCAAATTTGTCTGCTGTCCTCGTGAAAGTTCAGCGGTACTCGGTGGCGCTCGGCTCCGGCAACGAAAACCTGGTGTCTGCAGCCATCCTCCTAGTAGCCTCCCTCACACGAGCCTTGTGCACTTCCAGAAAGTCTTCCTCTGTTGCGAATTGATCGGAAGCCCATGCCGAAGCTCCTAGGGCCTCACGAAACATCCGGCTTGCTTCAGGCTCGGACTTAATCTTTTCTTTAGTCTGCTTCCGCATCGTGTTTCAGGGACGATAATGAGAGCAATCTCGTATACTAACTGGACTCAAACAGTTCACTTCTGACACCAGTGTAACGAACAAAGTAAATGAGAGACTAGCTTAACGGTTGAACTGTCCTTTTATTCACGTGAGCACCTGTGTGGCCGATGCTCTTGCCTCACACAACAGCGAACCTCAACCACTCAAACTTTCTCCCCAGACTCCGCCCTCACATCACTGCACAGGCTTGTTTTTCAGAAGAACAGCCCATGCCTTAAAGAACCCCGAACACATAACACATGAAAGAACATACATGCACCTAGAATGGACTATATAGAACATAAACAGTCTCTAGGCTTGCTACATTATTGAAAATAACTCTTGTAATCCTAGAGTTTTATTTAGTTAATTGAACGCTGCTGTTAACCTCTGATGGTATCAATGTTTCTGTACAAAATTGTGAAAATGTTCTTACATATTTTATGGACAAGATTGCTTGTATTAGATCTTCTGTTCAGCCGTCTGATCGTGATCCATCAGTTCCTCCGTCGACATGCTCCGCTGTTTTTCATCAGTTTGAGTCTCCATTACGACCCCGGCAGAGATCAAAACACTTAAAGGTTTTAATTAGATTTAGATTAGATTCAACTTTATTGTCATTACACAAGTACAGGTACGAGGCAACGAAATGCAGTTTGGGTCTAACCAGAAGTGCAATAGCAGCAAGTGCAGGACATGAATATGTACTGAATAAATATAAAGATGGCTATTACTATAAATAGAATTTACAGATAGATATGTACAGAATATAATATACAGATGGATGTTGCTATAAACAGTTTGCAGATAGATATATACTGGACAGAATTTACAGATAGATATGTACTGAATATATATATACAGATGGCTATTATTGTAAACAGAATTTACAGATAGATAGATATATACTGAATGTAATATACGGATGGATATTACTATAAACAGAATTTACAGGGTAGATATGTACTGAATATATATACAGATGGATATTACTATAAACAGAATTTACAGGGTAGATATGTACTGAATATATATACAGATGGCTATTACTATAAGCAGAATTTACAGATAGATGTATATAATGATATGTTAGCTAAGATGGGCAGTATAGCAATGAACGATATAGTGCAAATGAGCATATTCTAGTTAGGTAGTAGTGCAAGATGCATATATGAACAGGTGTTACTGTAGTAACAGTCGATAGTGCAAATGAGCATATTCCAGTTAGGTAAGTAGTGCAAGATGCATATATGTACAGGGGTTACTGTAATAAACAGTCGATAGTGCAAATGAGCATCCAGTAGTGCAAATAACAAGTGAAGGCAGATGTGAGGGGGAGAGGAGGGTTATCAGTATATAGGGGGAGTGGGATCAACGAGGGTTAGAGTTCAATATGGAGACAGTTCTGGGAAAAAAACTGTTCTTAAGTCTGCTGGTCCTGGTCCGGAGGCACCTGAAACGCCTACCAGAGGGCAGGAGAGAAAACAGTTTGTGGGCTGGGTGAGAGGAGTCCTTAAGGATGCTGCGAGCTCGATGCAGACAGCGTTTCCTCTGGATGTGGTCGATGGCAGGTAGTGGAGTCCCTGTGATGCGCTGGGCGGTTTTCACCACCCGCTGTAGTGCCTTGCGCTCTGCAGCAGAGCAGCTCCCATACCATACTGTAACACAGTTGGTCAGGATGCTTTCTATTGCGCAGCGATAGAAGTTCACCAGTATAGCCGAGGATAGCTGATTCTTCCTCAGTGTCCTCAGGAAGAAAAGACGCTGGTGAGCCTTCTTGACCAGGCTGGAGGTGTTGGTTGTCCAGGACATGTCCGCCGAGATGTGGATCCCCAGGAACTTGAAACTGGAGACACGCTCAACAGCCGTTCCATTGATGTGGATGGTGTCGTGTGTGCCTCTTGCCTCTTTCCTGAAGTCCACGATGAGTTCTTTTGTTTTGGTGGTGTTGATGAGCAGATTATTTTCAGTGCACCATGTGGCCAGGTGCTGGATCTCCTCCCTATAGGCGGTCTCATTGTTGTTGCTGATGAGTCCAATCACCGTAGTGTCGTCCGCAAACTTGATGATGGAATTAGATCCATACACAGGCTTGCAATCGGAGGTGAAGAGGGAGTAGAGAAATGGGCTTAGCACACAGCCCTGTGGTACGCCAGTATTGAGTGTGGTGGAGGTGGAGTAGGTGGAGCCTGATCGAACATTCTGGGGTCTGTTGGTCAGGAAGTCCAATATCCAGTTGCACATTGAGGTGTTGATGCCCAGGTCTCCAAGTTTGGCTATTAACTTGGTTGGGATGACAGTGTTGAATGCTGAGCTGAAGTCAACAAACAGCATACGTGCATACGTGTTCTTATTGTCCAGATGTGTAAGCACAGAGTGCAGTGCCAAGGAGACTGCATCCTCTGTGCTCCTATTGCTACGATAGGCAAACTGGTGTGAGTCCAATGTGGATGGTAGAGAGTATTTTAGATGTGCCAAGACCAACCGCTCAAAGCACTTCATAACGATGGGTGTGAGTGCTACAGGGCGGTAGTCGTTAAGGCACCTCGGGCTAGAGTGTTTTGGTACTGGCACAATGGAAGTGCATTTAAAGCATGTTGGTATGGTTTCTTGGGCAAGAGACAAGTTGAAAATGTCTGTAAAAACCCCAGCGAGCTGTTCTGCACATGCCCTGAGTACTCGTCCAGGGATGTTGTCTGGTCCAGCAGCCTTGTGCGGGCTGATTCGACCCAGTGCATTGCAGACGTCTGTGGAGGAGAGTGTGATTGGCGGGTGGTCAGCAGAGGGTTTGGCCTTGGTGGCAGTTTCTCTGTTGTCTCTTTCAAAGCGAGCATAAAAGTAATTTAGCTCGTTCAGGAAGTTGATGTCAGTGGCTGCGGGGGTGGAGTGGGTGGGTTTGTAGTCACTGATGGCCTGAATGCCCTGCCACATGCGTCGAGGGTCAAAGTTGGAAAAGTGTCCCTCTATCTTTAGCTTGTAACAGTGCTTGGCCTCTTTGATGCCCCTCTTCAGGTTTGCTCTGGATGTGCTGTAGGCTTGTGCATCTCCTGATCTGAAGGCAGCATTGCGTGTCTTCAACAGGAGTCGTACTTCCCTGTTCATCCATGGCTTCTGATTAGGGTATGTGGTGATCTGCTTCTGGGTTGTAACACTGTCAGTGGTGGTATTGATATAATCCAGTACAGAGGAGGTGTAGCAGTCAATGTCTGTGTGAGAGCCACTGGTGGCTTGGGAAGCAAACATACTCCAGTCTGTGTGTAGAAACCTTTCCTGGAGTATGAGATCTGCCCCCTCAGGCCACACCTTGATGGTCTTCACTGATGGCTTCACACGGTTGATGAGGGGTGCATATTTGGGGGTGAGGAACAAAGAAAGGTGATCTGACTGTCCCAGGTGGGGGAGGGGTGTCACAACGTAAGCTCCAGCCATGTTTGTATAAACATGGTCTAAAGTTTTGTTTCCTCTGGTGTGACAGGAAACATGCTGGTGAAATTTCGGTAGCACTGACTTTAAGTTTGAATGATTAAAATCACCAGCAACAATAAACGCAGCTTCTGGGTGAACAGTCTGTTGTTTACTGATGGCTGCGTGAAGTTCTTTCATAGCAAGCTTAGCATCAGCATCCGGGGGAATATAGGCTGCAGTTATAATGGTGGAAGTGAACTCCCGCGGTAGATAAAACGGTCTACATTTAACCATGAGAAACTCAAGGTTAGCTGAACAATGTCTCCCAACAATAGCAGAGTTTGTGCACCAAGCTTTGTTAATGTAAATGCACAATCCACCACCTCTGGTCTTACCGGAGCCATCTAATGTTCTATCTGCCCGGAGTGTGTGGCGTCCCGCTAGCTCAATAGCGTTGTCCGGTATTCCGCTGTTTAACCATGTTTCCGTGAATATTAAGACGTTACAGTTCAAAAGTCTCTTGCTGTGTGCGATACTGAGTCGAATCTCCTCCATTTTGTTCACCAGCGACCGTACATTGGCAAGGAAAATGCTGGGTAAAGAGAGCCGGTGTGGTGTTAGCTTTAGCTTAGCTCTTAGTCCTCCGCGCTTCCCCCGCCTTTGTTTACGATCTCGACGCCGCCTGCGAGCACTTCGGCCTGGACGGGTAGAGTGCATAGCATCGGGGGTTCTGGTGATCTCAGGAAGGAGTCGAAGGTTGTCCATAAAACTGTCGGAAATTCGCAAACCAATATCCAAAAGCTCACATCGGGTGTACGATGTAAAGGCACAACTGTTCTGAATGAACAGACTCGAAATGAGCAAGAAATATACCGCAACATTGCAGAATCTGGAGAGACCCCGAGCCTCGCGATGTACTCGCGCCGCCATCATGGATCATCATGATGGTGGCATGATCATGACATTTGATAATGTTGTCGGCTCTAGTATTTTGATCTTAATAAATTGCTGCATAGCCACAAGTTCTGTACCAGCTTATTTTAAGCATGCTATAGTGGAGCTTTTGATTAAACAATGTGCCGATGTGGTCATGTTCTCCTAAGAGAACGTAAAACCACCCATGAATGCAGTCTCTTATGCTTATGCCCAGGCATATGAGACAGTGATTGTGGCCGTCATTGAGGATAGGAAATATGCAATGCGCCTGCTTCCTATTTATACCTGAACTGCAGGGCAGAGCGTCAGATGGTCAATGTGCATTGGCTCATTTAGTTACACTCGAAGTAGATTGGTCTCTCTAGTGAGATTCCCACTGAGTTGAATGTGACTGACTGAAAGGGAACCTGCCCTACTTTTTTTCTATTTTGATAATCTGTTACAATTGGATGTACATCAGAATATATACGAAAAGATCTTTCACTATTTCCTTTTCATTGAGACGTTAAGTCAAGTCTTTTTTATTTATACATAAACTACATTTCACATGTACAAACAACTATCAAAATTAAAGCTGTTTAGAGTACACTATTAGTGGTTACAATCAAACATTACAAACAACTGAGTTTCTCAAGGATTGTGTCTCAGGGCAGAGTAGGGGTGCTTCTCAATACTCAAACTGATGCTTCCTTGTTTCCTCACTCCTCCGTCCTCTAGCCCGTGATCAAACTGATCAAACTCAGCCATCTTGAAGGACATCTCAATTCTCTAACTGCACTGCGAGGAGGCGAGGAATGAGGAGCGAGGAGTAAGGAAGCTTCCTGAGGAGTCATGAACGAGGATGCACAGGTGTTTCCTTCCTTCACATCCTTAAGGGAGGAAGCAAGGGAAAGTAAATGAGGATGCACAAATAAGAAATGAGAAGCATCCTAGGAACACAAGGCACACCATGCTGTCCTCTATCCTACTCTACCACTGCCTCATCTTTCATCACACTAGGACCAGGATATATAAACACTGCTTGCCTCACAGTGCATTCATGTGTTTCCAGAGCTCCAATTATAGGATAATATACATATGAACATATAAGGATTTCACTGGCTTGAAGATTACTAAATGTGTTACACTTTATCTTGTCTCAAATATTGTAAATGTGGATTTAAACGTACTTTCATTATTGTGACTTATTTAATGGTTACTTAAGTATTGAATTTATAATAATAATAGTAATAATAATAATTACTTAACCAAAGATTGTAACCCTTGTGCGTCAATTTAAAAAAGTTACTGTGAGTTCTTCAGAGGTCAAAAAACTGTCAAACAAATGTGAAGCTTCGGAGCACAGACTTAAAGTTGATCTCATTTTCAAGAAGACTCTTGGCAGATTATTGGTGAAGTAGAAAAAAACATTATTTTAAAAAGTGAAACAAAAAAGTTAAAATGTTTAAATTCATAAACATGATTTTATATAAAATGTGTGTTAATAAAGCATGTCAAACTCAAAAACTGCAATAAAATCAAAGTCAAGAATCTAAACAAGTTGAGTACCAAACTTTTCCATTAAATGCCAGTAAAGCTCTGATTTGTGATTTGCAGTACAGTAGAAAGTTTCTCTATCAAATATTACACACACACACACACACAATTGTTTTAGTACATGCATACAAACCTCACAGCAACACACACACAATTATAACTGCATCATTTATCCAATTGACTCTATAATACAGAAGCAGAAAACAGGAATAAAGAGAGTATTTGCTTTATAGGCCAAACCTGAGAAAATGGCACTATCTTGTAAAATTTTATAACAATTGTCATTTTGAAGCTTTTGAAGCTTTTTTTTTTTATCATGATAAGGTCCTGAAAACTATTTTTGTACCCAGTGTAAAATAGATTTATCAAACGAAATGAAGGTGAAATAAGAAAATTCCAATAAAAATACACACTTAAAAATCATTTTAACACAGGCAAAATGTTAAAAAAAACCAAAAAAAAACCTGAAAGAGACAAAAATGTCGGCTGTAAATTTTACATTTAAGTGTAAAGTGATGAATGAGACTCTTTGATTACAGTGTTATTGAAGCATAATTTGTAAAACTGAATTGATCTGAAGCAGAATCAGATTTAACTGTGATTTTCTGCTGTAATAATCAGTTTAACTGGTAAAATCCTCAGAGATGAAGTTGTGCAGTCATTATCTAAGAATGGAAACACAGTCTCTGTAAAGAACGTCCTGAATGTGAGTAAATGTGTGTTAGTTACAGGATCAGAGAATGACACTGTTCCTCTGTCATAGTCCAGCTGAACTCTCACACGCTGAAGCTTCTGTTTAACAGTAAAGACAGTGCCGGGTTGATCTGGGGATTTTGAGCTGTATTTGCTGTTCACGTACCACACACACCAGACATTAGAATTAGAGAAAACCCGTCCCTTCCTTTGGTTTGATGCTGTGGTTATCCCAAGACTCCAGTGTGTATTGTCACCAACCTCCACATCCCAGCAGTGTGTTCCTGAGTTAAAGCCCTCAGATCCCAGGACACATGGATAACAGTCAAACCTCTCAGGATTATCAGGAAGTGTTTTATATACATCACTGACCGACACACTGGTCAGATCAGACGAGAGCGTGAGCCAAGGAGCTGCTGTGTTTGGATCTAGAGTCAACGGAGCTGCAGAGAGAAGAACATCAGATTACAGGATGAAATATGATCAGAAATATAAATATAAAACACATATAAAGACTTTATTGAAAGAGATCATAAATCATGCTATCATAACAGTGGTCTCTCAGTTTCTGTCAGAATGGATTGAGGCTTCAGGTTTAATATCAGTATTCAATAAACACTCTTGTATCCTAATACATAAGCACAGACCATGAGGAACAGACTTCTGTAGTCATTATGAGTTCACTGTATGATCTGATGATCTTCTGAAATACAGTTCAGATTCACTTAGAAATTCAAGTGATTATTACATTTCTATCAGATGTTAATGTTGTGTGTGTTTATATCTGAAGGATCTTTTGCGCTGGTGTCAGATCTGCTGAGACTCACTGTGTTGGACAGTTTCCAGCATCTTCTTCCAGACTCTGAATGGCAGGTTACCCAGGTAACGTGACACATCAATCAAAGCTCCAGAACTCATCCGTGGATCCGGCTGTGAGATCTGGACTCTGGAGGAACATTCAGGAGTCAGAACTGCAGTGAATTTGAGTTCAGATCCACTGAGAGAAGAGATACGAGCAGCTCACTCACCTTTCCATTGAGACGTTAAAGTTCTGGAAAATATAGAGTTTGAAAACATGTTAATATCTTATCAAACACTCTCATTGTCAGTGAGTCTCCAGTTGTTTTATGCTCAAAGAATGAAGCCAGATTGATTCGTCACCTTTAGAAACGAGACGTCATTGGCTTTCATCATCTCCTCCATGTCTCTGATTGTGTGTGAAAGAGCTGAGATGTGCGTGTTCATCTCCTCCAGCTTCTCCTTCATCATCTGCTTCTTCTGCTCCTCTTCCTCCCTCAGTGCAGTGATTGTAGCTTCTTCTTCGTCTCTGAGAAACTGATGAAGCTTCTCAAACTCTTCTTTAATCTGACGCTCTGTGTGCTCAGCTTGAGACTGAAATCACATCACATTCACTTCAGTCAGCTCTGTGTGAACACACACTCCACTAATGTCAATAATAAACTGTGTGTGTGAATGTTGAGTGTTTAACTCTTTATTCATCCTCACCTCGATGTGTTGGATTGTTTTATCACACTCTCCTTTCATTTCTTCTCCATGTTTGAGCTTGTTTTGTAAGGACGTCAGCGCTGTATTAAATTCCTCCTACAGGTTCAGATGAAAATCTGGTTTAAACATTGTGTGTTTGGATGTTTTTATTGTTATATTATTTTTATGCTGAATATATCATTCTCAGAAGCATTTGTGCCTGAAAATTGCAGGACATATTTTTTAATTATTTAATTTGGAAAGGATGAACATCAAGAAATCATGTTTTCACCAAACAAATTTGCAATGGCCAATTCTTAATTATTATATTCATGCAGTTGTAAATTTGTGGTTGTGCAAATACAAATACAGAAAGTAAAAATATGTTAGTATTCAGTTACAGAAACATCTTCTGATGCATGACCTTGGGCACATCATCAGTGTTGTTTCCAGGAGTCACTGGGTGTTTTGGGTCTTGCAACAGACAACCTCGTCCTGGCAACCCGACCGAGGCTGATCAGACCCCGGCCTGTGTCCAAGTGGCATTCTACTGCCCCCCTCTCCCCTCTTCCACCAGAGCCATCTGGATGCTTTTTCTGCTGCCTCCACGTTGTTGCCTATGGCTCTTCTTCGGTTAGCACCTGTTATGCCCAGCGTGCCGTAGGTCTTGCTCAGGGAGTGACTGGCAAATCCCCTGCTGCCCACCTCTACTGGCATACACCTGGTCCTCCATCCGTTCCTCCGACAATCTTCCACCAGCTCCTGGTATTTCTCCCTCTTCCTCTCTTGAGCCTCCTCCATCCTCTCCTCCCAGGGCACTGTCAGCTCCAACAAGATCAGTTGTTTTGTGGCCTCAGAGACCAAGATGATATCAGGTCTCAATTTGGACTCGGTGATGTGTGTTGGAATTTTCAGCTGCCTCTCCAGGTCATCTGTCATCGCCCAGTCCCAGGCCGTGGAGAGCAAACCTACAGAGCAGTTTTTCCATACTTTCTCTGGCTTTTGTCATTCCTTGATGAAGTGAATGGCTTTGACTGTTGCTTGGGTGTATACTTGATCCCTTTGCTGATTGCCTCAGCGATGGATTTGAGGACCTGGTCGTGCCTCCATCGATACCAGCCCTCACCCAACGCTGAGCGGCTGCTCAGGATGTGTTCTAATGTGTTCTAATGTCCCTACTTTGGAGCAAAGGGGGCATGCAGGTGTTTCTATTTTGTCTCATGTGCACAGGTTGGATGGACATCATAGACTCCCTGAATCAAGAACTTGATCCTCTGGGGGTTCCACTTCCAGGTGACACTCCGCTCAATCGCCTGCTCCCACTTCATCCAGGCACCTTGTTGCCGCATGACCACTGTTCTGCTGGTTCGCTCTTCCTCGACTGAAGCTCGCACCTCCTCCTGTACCAGCCTCTGCCTCTCCTTTCCGCTGGCAGAGTCATATCGGGTCGCTATTAGGCTCCTAAGTCCGGCTCTGCCTTGCGCCACTGTTCCAAGAATGTTTACTCCAGAATTACGCCAAATTACTCCAGAACTACGCCAAATTACTCCAGAACAACCTTTAACATATTTCACATATGCTGCATCACATTCTGATGACACAATACTGTATGAAACTCGTTATGTACATTATACAGCATAACAAAAGTACAGTGCACAGACAAACAATAAGTGCATCTCAACATGTGCAAAATATGTGCATCAGCATACAAAATCTTTAAACTTTCCAGGTTTTTTAACCACACGACCACTATGAGTCAGTTGAGGTAAGTCCACTGATGGTAAGTTATCTCGCTCCTGACCCCAAGAGTCCATAGGGGAACCATTAGGCCTTGGCACAGATTCCGGCCCAGACAAAGAAAGAGTTGGAGCTAAAAAGTCAGTTCTTGCCCCGCAAGCAATCTGCCTTGCAGGTCGGTTTACGCACATAAGGTGGTGTAGAGGGTCGGAAAGGCAAAGCTCCTGACAATGCAGGGAGGGGAACTGAGTGAGGGGCCTCAGCACTATTCACAACAGGAGGCACAGATACTGGAGAGGCAATGGCAGGTAATGTCCAAGAAGAACCTTTGTAAGGCTTCAGGCGATTGTGATGAACCACCCACCTTCTTGACTGTGAATTACTTGGGTCTGTAATCTCGTAAGTTACACCCGGGGTGCCATCTTTTGTCCATTCTCCTTAGAATTTTGTGTGGGTTTTCTCAATGCCAAGTTGACTGCACAGATGTTTAATCAAATCTGACTCAAACTGTCTACCTTGGTCCGTATGGACTACCTCAGGGACCCCGTGCTGCTTAATGTAATCCTCAAAAATGCACTGTGCTGCAGTTGTCGCATGCTGCTCTTTTAGGGGGTACAGATTGATAAAACAGGTAAAATAATCCATTACAACTAAAACATACCTATTCCCAAGGGAAGTAACAGGTAGCTCAGTGATGTCAGCAGCAATCCTTTGAATCCTCTGTCTGCATTAATGGACTGCAATGGGGCCCTTTCATGAGGAGTAGTAGAAGCAAAGACAGACTGGATACACACTCCATACCATATGTAAGGTCAGTAGCATATTTTCCTGGCACTCAACAAAGTACGCTCAGCACTCAGATGACCACTAAACTTTTCCCCGTGAAAACACTTAAGAGCAGTTAGAATGAGTACCTCAGGCAAGACTACTTGGTAAACAGAAGGACTATGAGCAGATGACTTTACTCTGAGACACAATATACCCTCTTGGACTGACAATTTGGGGAATTGTGCCAGAGTTTCCTCAGTGTGGATGGGGAACGTTTCAGTCTACCCAATGGGGGTCTTAGATTACCATTCTCCTTCCATCCTATGACAGTACTAAGACAAAAGTCAGACTTTTGCTGAACTTGTAATTTAACCAAATCCACTGACAGTGTCGGACTCGTGTCAGGAAGAACTCCACCAACATTTGGCTCTTCAACAGGAGAGGAGACTTTTCCAGAAGCAGTATGGCTGGAAATTACACACTGCACTGCTTTTGTTTCTGTCACAGGTAAGCTAGGGTGCTGCGACAAAGAATCAGCATTACTATGCTGCTTTCCTTCTCTGTAAAGAATGGTAAAGTCATACACATCCATTTCAAGTATCCAACCAGTATAACTTCTACCAGTCGGATCATTATCAACTGAGGCCTTCTTGAGATTCAGCAAAGGTTTGTGGTCGGTAACAATTTTGAATGGGGCACCTGACAAGAAATGTCTGAAATGTTGGACAGACCACACCACAGCCCACAGTCTTGTAAACCTAAAAGCCTCCTCGCATTCACTTGACCATTTAAAAACAACACCTTTCTGGGTCAGAGCATGAAGGGGTGCAGCAACCGCAGCAAAATTCCTGACAAACCTCTTATAATAGGAGCATAGACCAACAAATGCTCTCACCTCTGTGACAGTCCTAGGGGTAGGCCAAGACCGGACCTTGTCCAGGTTCTTAGCATCCGGTAACAAACCCTGGCTGGATACCACATGACCCAGGTAGGATACTTCACTACGAGCAAAATGACATTTGTTAAACCTTCCAATGAAGTCCACGAAGCACCAGCTCCATTAGTCGTTGGAGGGGCATTTGTGAGACCCATCGGCATAACCTTGAATTGGTATAATGCACTACCAGTATTGAATGCAGTTTTCTTGAAAGGAGTATTGAAAGGAGCTGTTGAACTTGCCTATCTATCTCAGCTCGAATATGTGGCGATGTTCTGTAAGCCCTCTGTCTGATTGGCTGTACAAGAATGAATACTTCCGACGGCTCTTTGAGCATGCGCGGTCTGGCATTCACAAACGTCTGAAAATGCAGCAAAAATTGCTTCCTTCCAAAAACGTAATTTAATGCAGCAACACACCGTTCATAGTCCTGTTGTATCTCAGGAGCCAGGGAGAGCCAGTAAGCTAAAGCATCTCCACTTAACCTCGTAGGCAAAATGGCGGCCAAATCTTGTGTCTGTGCATCAGCACAAGCCTTAACAGCGAGCTCTAATCGGGCTTTCCATAAGGAAAAACTGTCTTTGTCCCTCCCGTCCCCATGGAAACACGGTGGAAGATCGACTTTGAAATGCAGCACCTTTGTAGTGTGATTAGCCGAAGCCGCATTCTCTGTACGACGAGCTGTAGTGTCCACATCATCATCCTCGCTCTCGTTAGGCAACGAAGAACGTGCGAGAAGCACGCAAGAATCAATAGACATTTTCTCTGAGATTTAGACTCTGTTTAACTTCGAACGGCGCGAGCGATGGAAACGGACTAAATGTCTCATCAAAGTGCACTCACCGCATAGCTTCGCGGTGAATGCCACTGCCGTGAAACTTCCAGAAACTTGTGAACTTGAAACCGCTGCCACCAGTCTGTAACCCTTATTTTCTGCTTTGTGCACTCCAGTCTCTTAGGCGTGGATGAAATGAATAAAACCCGGGTTACAATGGTGGTGATTCTTTCTTAAATCAGAAGCATCTGCATAACATGAACTAAAACAATACAATGAATTAAACAAATAAACAATGAATTTCAAGGTTACAAGCCCATAACGTCTATTTTTTCAGAACATTTTGTACCAATGTTGTTACATTTCAAGTCATGGGAAAAACATAATGTTATTCATAATTTCATATTAAATAATTAGCACTATATGAAAATCAGTGTCTAACAATGAAGATAAATCTCTCTCATAGTTTTTTTTGTTCTTAATTTTTGCTGTCACACCATAGAACACATTTATGGTACAGTTCAATGTTCAAAAAAACAGTGAAAGAATTGATAAAGTTAGTGACCCCTTATATTTTCTCAAACATCAGACTTCACACTACATAGATATATGTATTTTGTTTTCAAAAATGGTATTTTACAAAAAAAACATTTTTACTGCCTATTTGTCAACTACCCAAATACTGGTTTATTGTATAGACACATAATACGGTTTCTATGTTTATCATTGTATTTAGCACATGAAATGAGAGACATTTGTCTTACCTTGTAAGGTGAAACCACTTCACTGATGGGTCTGAATGTGTGTTTGGTGTGTTTCTCTGAGTCTCTGCACACTAAACACACAGGCTGTTTGTCCTCCAGACAGAAGAGTTTGAGTTTCTCACTGTGTAAACTGCACATCTCCTCAGACTCTGATGAACGCCTCTCATTTCTCTCCTTCAGGAATGTCTCACACAAGTTTTTTAATGTGAGATTAACTGGCGGATTTATATTTGAGGATCTTCTCCTGCAGACGGGACACTCCTGAGTTTCCTTAGTTTTCCAGAACTGTTGCAGACACTCTTTACAAATACTGTGACTACAGGACAGAAAAACAGGAACCTTGAAGATTTCATAGCAAACAGGACAAGAAAGCTCTTCCACAGATTTTGAATCCATTTCCTCGTCTTGTAAAAGATCCAATAATCTGCAATTTACTTCAATTTCTGATCTTTGGTTTTAAAAGTAAATAACCAATATAATCAAAATCTAATCTGGGTTCATTCAGAAATACACAAAAATCATAATGTAAAGTGTCCTCCTCTGTTCTTCACAACACAACACAGCTTTCAGTAAAAATGAAAGGTAGAAATAATAAGACTAGTCACTTCTTGGTAGGTTTTATAAGAGGGCAGAGTTTCTGGTGAACCTTTGGACCTTCTGGGGCCGGTTACATAAACCAGTAAAACTAGTCACAAGTTAGTCATCTTTTTTCTTTTCTTTAAGAAGCTATCTTGTCATGGACTACATTACCCATAACCCACTGCCTGGACTCATTATGCTTGATTATATTCAGCTGTCTCATTACCTTGTTAACTCTGCCTATGCTTTCAACATGTCTCTTTCATACCCTGTGGAGAAATCACGTGTGTCCACTCGCAGGTGTCGTGCTATGAACTCTGAAACTATTGAGGATTATTGTATTGTGTTTAATGAGGTTGATTCTTCCAACTTGTTTTCTGAAAGTTCACCTTCGCACTTGTGTGCGGATGAGCTACCCTTTTCTTTTACCTCTGCGTGTACCAATATTTTAGACCCTATTGCCCCTCTGAAGACCAGCCGTACAAAATAAGTTTGTGATCGATATGAAAATGTAAGGAAGTTTTCTATCCCATACGCATACGCACATGCAGATTGTAGTGCACGCGTTTATATATATATCAAATTAATTAATGTACAACTTTTAATTTCATTTCTTGTTTATTGTATTTAAGTTTTACAAAACAAAAAGGATCACACAAGTAAACATCCTGCAAAGGATAAACTGCTTAATTTGTGTTATTAGCTAGCTGTCTAGTTTCTTCAAAGTGACGCAGTTGCAAGGACAGCATAGGCGGCGCTGGACAAACTGAATCACATAGCCGAGTCTGATGGTACAAATGAGCCAGCGGGATGGGCTGGGGAGCCAGGCTTCCTTCGGAGGGGTCGATGTCACAGTAGAGCTGGCTGTTTTTTGTTTCTTGCCACAGGGGATCGATGGCCTTGGCAACGGGCAGACTAAGGGGCAACCCACGAGTAACTCTGGTAGCACGTCGGGGCAAGCTCTTGATTATCTCAGCCTTCTTCTGAACTGCTGGGCACAGTCCTCCACAGTGTCGCTGAAAAGGAGATGGGAGCATCAGAAAGCACACTTTGATGACATCTTGCAGGGTGGCCATTGTATGCAGGGTAGTGGCAGCCTGCAGAAGCACTGCCGTCCCACAATCGAGGAAAAAACTTTTAATGCAGATTTTGGCACTTTCGGTGTTCAATATTGGTGCCAATATGCTTTCATACTGCCAAGTTTCCCATGCACACCCGGGAAAAAAGGCACTGGGCGGGGCAAGGCATTTACGTGTCACGCTGAGCCCCTCGCAGCAGCCTGGGAAAGTATGGCTGTCAACTCTGAATCTGATTCAGCATGAGCACACACCATTACAATGGGAAGCTCAGCATCATCTTCATTTCCAAAACATAACAGCCCTCTGATGCAGCGATTGACATCTGATCTTCCTCTGGAGCCCCAAAATAAAAAAATGTGCCGATGTGGTCATGTTCTCCTGAGAGAACGTAAACCACCCATGAATGCAGTCTCTTATGCTTATGCCCAGGCATATGAGACAGTGATCCTGGCCATCATTGAGGATAGGAAATATGCAATGCACCTGCTTCCTATTTATACCTGCGCTGCAGGGCAGAGCGTCAGATGGCCAATGTGCATTGGCTCATTTAGTTACACTCGAAGTAGATTGGTCTCTCTAGTGAGATTCCCACTGAGTTGAATGTGACTGACTGAAAAGGAACCTGCCCTACTTTTTTTCTATTTTGATAATCTGTTACAATTGGATGTACATCAGAATATATACGAAAAGATCTTTCACTATTTCCTTTTCATTGAGACGTTAAGTCAAGTCTCCTTTATTTATACAGTGCTTTATATAATACAGAGTGTTTCAAAGTAGCTTTACAGTGATAAACAGTGTCATTGTTCAGCTGAAGTCAGTTCAGTGTTGATTCAGTTCAGTTCAATAACTGAGTAAAGATCATCAACTATGAACTATGAGTTCAGTTCATCTATAAGCAACTCTGCAGAAGATAATAATGTAGTTGTTCACTTTGAGTCAGTTCAACATTGATTCAGTTCAGTTCAATAACAGTGTCTATGTTAATGTTACTGTCACCAAATCCCAGCATGCACTGCAGTCCCTGATGCTGAGAACGGGTCCTATTACATCATCAATGGTAATTTTGTATTAAACATGGTATTATGACTATGACTATATAATGATGGAAATATGTCTCACTGTAACAGACTATAACTGATTCTCTGTCTCTCAAACAAAAGCAAAAGCAAAAAAACAGCTATACCAATATATGAAGGAGGGATGAATTGTATTACTTCAAAATATACTCTTTTTCCCAAACCTGTTTGTTTATTAAATTCTTATTTATATGCAGATTTCCATTCACACCATATATAAATAACACCTATTTGAGCAGACCCTCTCATCACTATATCAGTACAAACAATGATCAAACAAACAATAACCCATAAATGATATAAATCACAGAAAGTCTTATCAGGGGAAAGAATGCATACACATAATGTAGGATCTGTCGCATATGCCCTGGCACATCCGTCTCTTCTTCAATGAGCACCTCCACATTATTCCCAGAGCATGAGCCGGTGAATAAGCAAAGGAAGAACATAAACAAAAATACAAATATTCAGAAAAACCCCACTCATGAACAGTTATGTGCATGACAACCTCGAGGTATAATAACCATTGCCTCAGAACTACATTTCACATGTACAAACAACTATCAAAATTAAAGCTGTTTAGAGTAGACTATTAGTGGTTACAATCAAACATTACAAACAACTGAGTTTCTCAAGGATTGTGTCTCAGGGCAGAGTAGGGGTGCTTCTCAATACTCAAACTGATGCTTCCTTGTTTCCTCACTCCTCCGTCCTCCAGCCCGTGATCAAACTGATCAAACTCAGCCATCTTGAAGGACATCTCAATTCTCTAACTGCACTGCGAGGAGGCGAGGAATGAGGAGCGAGGAGTAAGGAAGCTTCCTGAGGAGTCATGAACGAGGATGCACAGGTGTTTCCTTCCCTTACATCCTTAAGGGAGGAAGCAAGGGAAAGTAAATGAGGATGCACAAATAAGAAAGGAGAAGCATCCTAGGAACACAAGGCACACCATGCTGTCCTCTATCCTACTCTACCACTGCCTCATCTTTCATCACACTAGGACCAGGATATATAAACACTGCTTGCCTCACAGTGCATTCATGTGTTTCCAGAGCTCCAGTTATAGGATAATATACATATGAACATATAAGGATTTCACTGGCTTGAAGATTACTAAATGTGTTACACTTTATCTTGTCTCAAATATTGTAAATGTGGATTTAAACGTACTTTCATTATTGTGACTTATTTAATGGTTACTTAAGTATTGAATTTATAATAATAATTACTTAACCAAAGATTGTAACCCTTGTGCGTCAATTTAAAAAAGTTACTGTGAGTTCTTCAGAGGTCAAAAAACTGTCAAACAAATGTGAAGCTTCGGAGCACAGACTTAAAGTTGATCTCATTTTCAAGAAGACTCTTGGCAGATTATTGGTGAAGTAGAAAAAAACATTATTTTAAAAAGTGAAACAAAAAAGTTAAAATGTTTAAATTCGTAAACATGATTTTATATAAAATGTGTGTTAATAAAGCATGTCAAACTCAAAAACTGCAATAAAATCAAAGTCAAGAATCTAAACAAGTTGAGTACCAAACTTTTCCATTAAATGCCAGTAAAGCTCTGATTTGTGATTTGCAGTACAGTAGAAAGTTTCTCTATCAAATATTACACACACACACACACAATTGTTTTAGTACATGCATACAAACCTCACAGCAACACACACACAATTATAACTGCATCATTTATCCAATTGACTCTATAATACAGAAGCAGAAAACAGGAATAAAGAGAGTATTTGCTTTATAGGCCAAACCTGAGAAAATAGTGCCATAATATGTCATTTCCAAAGCTGACTAAATCATAAATACATACATAAATATACAAAAAAATGTAAAAATACAAAAATCAATGAGTATTTATACTTTTATTTCCCTATGTATAATTGTATTGATTTATTTCTACATATCTGTGTCTGTATGCTAATGAGGGGGCGTGTTTTCCCTCAGACACAGCAGTGGAGCTCAGAGTGGCAGAGCTAAAGCTTTGAGGCCACAGTGACACCTGTGCTGTGACCAAACCAAACGCAAGCCTTTGCAAGAAGTCGCACAGGGAATGAATGACTTATAATACTCTGCATATATTGCCCATCTCTATCACAGTTTGAGTCATTTAATATCATCTTAACTGTAGGGTTAGCACACATACTCTTTATTCCAGACAATACGCAGAGAGAAACCAGCGCACATTTTCACTGAAGTCTACAAGCATATGATTAATGCGCTTGAAATGCCACTGCAAATACAGTTTACATTCGTGTTTCCTAATTTTGCTCAGCATGTAACAATTCAAATGCTTAAAATATAGCTCATATTTCATAGATGCTGCTCTTAGACACTGATTAATTAAAGTCATCATCTGGAATTATTCTGGATTAAATCAAACAAAAGGTGCTCGTGAAAACAGACCTCACGCCATGCAGTGTAGAGACACAGAAGAGTGCACTGAATGTTTAATGTCACTTCCAAAAACAATGTTGACAACAACAGAAGCAAACTTTTCTATTAAGAGTTGATTTTTCCCCCATAAACTGATTTCCAGTAGCAATAACAAACCGGCGCATTCTGATGGATATTGTCCTTTATGACAGCGGATGTAACTCACAAAACTCAGATAACAGATAAGTGCAAGACATCATTATAAACGATCTACTTTTATTTGTGTACACTCACAATAACAACAAAGGCCGTGGATTCAGGGAACAGATTATTTTGCATACACTCCAAACGCCGTCTTCATTTCAAAAATGTATTTTGTTTATTAAACGCGAAGTTTTTAATTGTAAAAGCATTTCTAAATTCCAAGCCAAAATAACGAAATGGTAAAAAACAACAACTTTGAGTTACCACAATGCAAAATCTGTAATGGAAACGCGGCTACTGATGCCTCAAAGCTTCAGCTCTGCTACTCTGAGCTCGAGAAATGTAGAAATAAATAAATATGAAAAAAATAAATGTGGAAAAAAATACAATTGTACATAAATAAGAAAATAAAAGTATAAATACTCATTTATTTTTGTATTTTTACATTTCTTTAGTCAGCTTTGGAATTCCATACTATCTTGTAATTTAAAAAAAAAAAGGTGTCATTTTGAAGCTTTGCCAAAAGAATAAAAGCCTATTAACAAAGACTGCGCCATGACCCCAGGGGTTTTTTTGTTTTGTTTTTTTAATCATGATAAGGTCCTGAAAACTATTTTCTGTACCCAGTGTAAAACAGATTTATCAAATGAAATGAGGGTGAAATAAGAAAATTCCAATAAAAATACACACTTGTGCCAAAATTGGTGCAGATGGGATTAACACAGAAAAAATTATTTAAAAAATAAAATAAAAAACTGAAAGAGACAAAAATGTCGGCTGTAAATTTTACATTTAGGTGTGATCGACTGAGATACTTTGATTGCAGTGTTATTGAAGCATCATTTGTAAAACTGAATTGATCTGAAGCAGAATCAGATTTAACTGTGATTTTCTGCTGTAATAATCAGTTTAACTGGTAAAATCCTCAGAGATGAAGTTGTGCAGCGATTATATAAGAATGGAAACACAGTCTCTGTGAAGGACGTCCTGAATGTGAGTAAATGTGTGTTAGTTACAGGATCAGAGAATGACACTGTTCCTCTGTCATAGTCCAGCTGAACTCTCACACGCTGAAGCTTCTGTTTAACAGTAACGTAAGTGCTGGGTTGATCTGGGGATTTTGAGCTGTATTTGCTGTTCACGTACCACACACACCAGACATTAGACTCAAAGAAAACCCGTCCCTTCCTTTGGTTTGATGCTGTGGTTATTCCAAGAATCCAGTCTGTACTGTCACCAACCTCCACATCCCAGCAGTGTGTTCCTGAGTTAAAGCCCTCAGATCCCAGGACACATGCGTACTTGTCAATCCTCTCAGGATTATCAGGAAGCGTTTTATATACACAACTGACCGACACACTGGTCAGATCAGACGAGAGCGTGAGCTGAGGATGTGCTGTGTTTGGATCTAGAGTCAACGGAGCTGCAGAGAGAAGAACATCAGATTACAGGATGAAATATGATTAGAAATGTAAATGTAAAACACGTATAAAGATATTGCTGAAAGCATCATAAATCATAACAGTGGTCTCTCAGTTTCTGTCAGAATGGATTGAGGCTTCAGGTTTAATATCAGTATTCAGTAAACACTCTTATATCCTAATACATAAACAGAGACCGTGAGGAACAGACTTCTGTAGACATTATGAGTTCACTGTATGATCTGATGATCTTCTGAAATACTGTTCAGATTTACTTAATTCAAGTGATTATTAAATACAGGTGCTGGTCATATAATTAGAATATCATCAAAAAGTTTATTTATTTCACTAATTCCATTCAAAAAGTGAAACTTGTATATTATTTTCATTCATTACACACAGACTGATATATTTCAAATGTTTATTTCTTTTAATTTTGATGATTATAACTGACAACTAAGGAAAATCCCAAATTCAGTATCTCAGAAAATTAGAATATTGTGAAAAGGTTCAATATTGAAGACACCTGGTGCCACACTCTAATCAGCTAATCAACTCAAAACACCTGCAAAGGCCTTTAAATGGTCTCTCAGTCTAGTTCTGTAGGCTACACAATCATAGGGAAGACTTGACAGTTTTCCAAAAGACGACCATTGACACCTTGCACAAGGAGGGCAAGACACAAAAGGTCATTGCAAAAGAGGCTGGCTGTTCACAGAGTCTGTGTCCAAGCACATTAATAGAGAGGCGAAGGGTATATTGCTGTATAAGCAATAGGGATAACCGCACCCTGGAGAGGATTGTGAAACAAAACCCATTGAAAAATGTGGGGGAGATTCACAAAGAGTGGACTGCAGCTGGAGTCAGTGCTTCAAGAACCACTACGCACAGACGTATGCAAGACATGGGTTTCAGCTGTCGCATTCCTTGTGTCAAGCCACTCTTGAACAACAGACAGCGTCAGAAGCGTCTCGCCTGGGCTAAAGACAAAAAGGACTGGGCTGCTGCTGAGTGGTCCAAAGTTATGTTCTCTGATGAAAGTAAATTTTGCATTTACTTTGGAAATCAGGGTCCCAGAGTCTGGAAGAAGAGAGGAGAGGCACACAATCCACGTTGCTTGAGGTCCAGTGTAAAGTTTCCACAGTCAGTGATGGTTTGGGGTGCCATGTCATCTGCTGGTGTTGGTCCACTGTGTTTTATGAGGTCCAAGGTCAACGCAGCCGTATACCAGGAAGTTTTAGAGCACTTCATGCTTCCTGCTGCTGACCAACTTTATGGAGATGCAGATTTCATTTTCCAACAGGACTTGGCACCTGCACACAGTGCCAAAGCAACCAGTACCTGGTTTAAGGACCATGGTATCCCTGTTCTTAATTGGCCAGCAAACTCGCCTGACCTTAACCCCATAGAAAATCTATGGGGTATTGTGAAGAGGAAGATGCGATATGCCAGACACAGCAATGCAGAAGAGCTGAAGGCCACTATCAGAGCAACCTGGGCTCTCATAACACCTGAGCAGTGCCACAGACTGATCGACTCCATGCCACGCCGCATTGCTGCAGTAATTCAGGCAAAAGGAGCCCCAACTAAGTATTGAGTGCTGTACATGCTCATACTTTTCAGTTGGCCAAGCTTTCTAAAAATCCTTTCTTTGTATTGGTCTTAAGTAATATTCTAATTTTCTGAGATACTGAATTTGGGATTTTCCTTAGTTGTCAGTTATAATCATCAAAATTAAAAGAAATAAACATTTGAAGTATATCAGTCTGTGTGTAATGAATGAATATAATATACAAGTTTCACTTTTTGAATGGAATTAGTGAAATAAATCAACTTTTTGATGATATTATAATTATATGACCAGCACCTGTATATTTCTATCAGATGTTAATGTTGTGTGTGTTTATATCTGAAGGATCTTTTGCGCTGGTGTCAGATCTGCTGAGACTCACTGTGTTGGACAGTTTCCAGCATTTTCTTCCAGACTCTGAATGGCAGGTTACCCAGGTAACGTGACACATCAATCAAAGCTCCAGAACTCATCCGTGGATCCGGCTGTGAGATCTGGACTCTGGAGGAACATTCAGGAGTCAGAACTGCAGTGAATTTGAGTTCAGATCCACTGAGAGAAGAGATACGAGCAGCTCACTCACCTTTCCATTGAGACGTTAAAGTTCTGGAAAATATAGAGTTTGAAAACATGTTAATATCTTATCAAACACTCTCATTGTCAGTGAGTCTCCAGTTGTTTTATGCTCAAAGAATGAAGCCAGATTGATTCGTCACCTTTAGAAACGAGACGTCATTGGCTTTCATCATCTCCTCCATGTCTCTGATTGTGTGTGAAAGAGCTGAGATGTGTCTGTTCATCTCCTCCAGCTTCTCCTTCATCATCTGCTTCTTCTGCTCCTCTTCCTCCCTCAGTGCAGTGATTGTAGCTTCTTCTTCGTCTCTGAGAAACTGATGAAGCTTCTCAAACTCTTCTTTAATCTGACGCTCTGTGTGCTCAGCTTGAGACTGAAATCACATCACATTCACTTCAGTCAGCTCTGTGTGAACACACACTCCACTAATGTCAATAATAAACTGTGTGTGTGAATGTTGAGTGTTTAACTCTTTATTCATCCTCACCTCGATGTGTTGGATTGTTTTATCACACTCTCCTTTCATTTCTTCTCCATGTTTGAGCTTGTTTTGTAAGGACGTCAGTGCTGTATTAAATTCCTCCTACAGGTTCAGATGAAAATCTGTGAAACTTATGAAGCTATAAGAGGTTTAAACATTGTGTATTTGGATGTTTTTATTGTTATATTAATATTTTTATGCTGAAAGTGTTGATCTCAGAAGCATTTGTGCCTGAAAATTGCAGGACATATATTTTTTTATTGCAAATGATGAACATCAAGAAATCATGTTTTTACCAAACAAATGGTTTTTTTTGCAATGGCCAATTCTTAATTATTATATCCATGCAGTTGTAAATTTGTGGTTGTACAAATGCAAATACAGGAAGTGAAAGTATACTATATTGCCAAAAGTTTTGGGACGCCTGCCTTTACATGCACATGAACTTTAATGACATCCCATTATTAATCCGTAGGGTTTAATATGGAGTTGGCCCACCCTTTGCAGCTATAACAGCTTCAACTCTTCTGGGAAGGCTTTCCACAAGCTTTAGGAGTGTGTTTATGGGAATTTTTGACCATTCTTCAAGAAGTGCATTTATGAGGTCAGGCACTGATGTTGGTGGAGGTCTGTAGCTGTTGACTCTGCAGAAAGTTGGTGACTTCTGTGCACTGTGACCCTCAGCATGCGCTGACCCCGCTCTCTGATTTTACGTGGCCTACCACTTCGTGGCTGAGTTGCTGTTGTTCCCAATTGCTTCCACTTTGTTATAATACCACTAACAGTTGAGCGTGGAATATTTAGTAGTGAGGAAACTTCACGAATGGACTTATTGCACAGGTGGCAACCTATCACGGTACCACGCTTGAGTTCACTGAGCTCCTGAGAGCGACCCATTCTTTCACAAATGTTTGTAGAAGCGTGTTCTAGTGCTTGATTTATACACCTGTGGCCATGGAAGTGATTGAACACCTGAACTCAATGATTTGGAGGGGCGTCCCAATACTTTTGGCAATATGGTGTATGTTAGTATCAAACACTTTTGGTGTGTCTTGTAATAAATTATTGAAAAAATATTAATAACCCATAACATCTATTTTTTCCAAACATGTTTTGTGCCAATGCTCTTACATTCAAGACATGAACATCAGAGCAGTTTAAGCTTAGTGGAGAATTTTATATCAGTAGTAAGTCATGGAGATTTAGTCTGAGCAAAAATAAATAGGCTACTAGTCTGTTGTATACACAGATATTACTGTGTGTTTATCACTGTATTTAGCACATGAAATGAGAGACATTTGTCTTACCTTGTAAGGTGAAAGCACTTCACTGATGGGTCTGAATGTGTGTTTGGTGTGTTTCTCTGAGTCTCTGCACACTAAACACACAGGCTGTTTGTCCTCCAGACAGAAGAGTTTGAGTTTCTCACTGTGTAAACTGCACATCTCCTCAGACTCTGATGAACGCCTCTCATTTCTCTCCTTCAGAAATGTCTCACACAAGTTTTTTAATGTGAGATTAACTGGAGGTTCACTTTTTGAGGATTTTCTCCTGCAGACGGGACACTCCTGAGTTTCCTTAGTTTTCCAGAACTGTTGTAGACACTCTTTACAAATACTGTGACTACAGGACAGAAAAACAGGAACCTTGAAGATTTCACAGCAAACAGGACAAGAAAGCTCTTCCAGAGATTTTGAATCCATTTCCTCGTCTTGTAAAAGATCCAATAATGTAAAATTTACTTTCACTTTCTCATCTTTGGTTTTAAAAGTAAATAACCATTACAATCAAAATCTAATCTGGCTAAATTCAGAAATACACAAAAATCATAATGTAAAGTGTCCTCCTCTGTTCTTCACAACACAACACAGCTTTCAGTAAAAATGAAAGGTAGAAATAATAAGACTAGTCACTTCTTGGTAGGTTTTATAAGAGGGCGGAGTTTCTGGTGAACCTTTGGACCTTCTGGGGCCGGTTACATAAACCAGTAAAACTAGTCACAAGTTAGTCATCTTTTTTTTTCTTTAAGAAGCTATCTTGTCATGGACTACATTACCCATAACCCACTGCCTGGACTCATTATGCTTGATTATATTCGGCTGTCTCATTACCTTGTTAACTCTGCCTATGCTTTCAACATGTCTCTTTCATACCCTGTGGAGAAATCACGTGTGTCCACTCGCAGGTGTCGTGCTATGAACTCTGACACTATTGAGGATTATTGTATTGTGTTTAATGAGGTTGCCTCTTCCAACTTGTATTATGAAAGTTCACCTTTGCACATGTGTACAGGTGAGCTACTCTCTTCTTTTACCTCTGCGTGCACCAATATTTTAGACTCTATTGCCCCTCTGAAGACCAGGGGCCGTATTTATCAAGCCTCTTAGAATTACTCACAAGAACACTGCTAAGAATTGACTTAAGAGTAAAAAAATACTTTGTTCAAAGCTGTGATTAAAAGTTAGTTATCAAGCATTTCGGTCGTAATTTAAGTGAAGTTTAGGACTAATTCTTAAGTGTCAGTCTTAGAGATGATTCATGCCACAAACAGGATTTTGGATGACAACATAGGCATGGACCAATCACTGAATAGATTTCCTTATTTGTGATAAAATCACATTGAATGGTGAAATTCCTAAGAGGAGTTTACATTCAACACACATTTGACAATAAAGAATTTTCAAGAGAATACGTTATGATATACACATTGGAAATGAAAGATAAACATGTTTTCCACCATGTCTTAATTACAAATTTTAAACCTGTGTGCTGTTAACGGACCTGCCTATATATAGCCTAGATGTTATGATATAATCAGCCACCATGGATTACAAAAGAAAACCGAACTGGCGGGAGGAAGAAGCGCTGACAAAGATGATGCCGGCTCTGTCCAAACGATACCATTTGATTAACTGCTCGTCGTCAAACATTTCAAAAACATTCTTCCTCTCCTGAAAGATTTGCACACGTCTCTGTCTCCTCAGTGCCATCACAAGCCCCTACTGGCAACTCCTAACCACTTGAGAGACCTCTCGAGCTGTCTTAAATAACTGGGAGAGTAATAGTGAATCTTAGATTTAAGAAATTGTATAACTTGCTTTTATACTTAAGTTTGAAAATAGGAGTACATTTCATGAATTCTCAGCACTTAAGACTAAAATGGCACTTTGAAAAGCTTGATAAATACAGGCCCAAAATTAGGACCATGGTTAAATGGCTCTATCGTGCCCTTCGTCGGGTGTGTAGACGAGCAGAGCGTGAGTGGAAGAAGGATAAGCTTCAAATTTCTTACAATATTTTTAAGGGTCTGTTGTCAAATGATCAGAAAATGGTCAAAACTGGTACATTTTATTTGGTACATTGAACGCTGCTGTTAACCTCTGATGGTATCAATGTTTCTGGACAAAATTGTGAAAATGTTTGTACATATTTTATGGACAAGATTGCTTGTATTAGATCTTCTGTTCAGCCGTCTGATCGTGATCCATCAGTTCCTCCGTCGACATGCTCCGCTCCACGACCCCGGCAGAGATCGAAACACTTGAAGTTTTTAATGTTGTCGGCTCTAGTATTTTGATCTTAATAAACTGCTTCTAAATAAAGTTCTGTACCAGCTTATTTTAAGCATGCTATAGTGGTGCTTTTGATTAAGAGATCAAATCTGGATCCTTCAGACTTATCAATTTAGACAGATTTCAAAACTGCCTTTTCTCTCTAAAGTTTTAGAAAGGGAAGTTTTTATTCAATTACAAACTTTTTTAGAAAAGTTTTTCAATCAGATTTCAAGGCACTGAATCAGCACTTTTAAAGGTTCATAATGGTATTTTATTAAGTGCTGACTCGTGTTATCAGATCTTAGTGCAGCATTTGATACCGTAGATCATAACATCCTGGTCTCTCGATTGAAACACCGTGTTGGAGTTCGAGGGGTGGCCCTGCAGTGGTTTTAAATCCTATTTAACGAACAGAAGTTATGCAGTTAAACTTTTAACTTTTAAGGTTTGTCGACTTCGGCTCCACTTACTTGTGGGGTCCCTCAAGGGTCCATTCTTGCTCCCCTTTTGTTTTCGTTGTATATGCTCCCTTTGGGATCTATTTTTAGGAAACATGGTGTCTCTTTCCACTGCTATGCCAATGATACACAGATTTATCTGCCATTTCAGAAGAAAAACAAGAATGCTTTATATCTTTTGGACTGTCTAAATGGCGTAAAAAGCTGGATGGCCTTAAATAACTGACAAGTCTGTCTCTCTTAATTTTAATCTTGGTCCCCTGGTTGTGCGGTTGAAGAACTTAGGCGTGTTATTTTACGAAGAACTCAAATTTGATAAGCAAATAAATGTTGTTAAATGTGGGATTGAATGAGTGCACTCAATAACGTCCACTATAGTTTCGGACACCACTACAAATGGCTGTCCCTTCAAATAGTGCCCTATTCGTTTAAGTTTTTTATGGACATATTTCATATCCTCTAGTGCTGTAAACACGAACCAGCAGCGTGTATGCGCACATATTTCATCATGTCTTCAAATGAAATGTATGCAAACAAGGACACTGATACTACAGCCGTACGTCTGATCACGACTGCGATGACACGATGGATTATTCTGCTACACCGAAGACAATGATGTAAGTTAATAAATAGGCTGATGATTCAAAGAAGAATGGGCAGAAAAGTAACTGCTTTATTCTTTCTGTGTTAAACTGACGAGTGTCGTTTGTTCAGAGACTGTAGTGCTCTTAAATGTATTGAAAATATCCTTAGACCTTTTAAATGTTTTTCCGCGTTTCTCCTTCGTTTTGGCAGTTTGTTGTTATATAGGGTTAGATTTTTAAGGTGCCCTCAACTGTTTTTTTCTCTCTCCGTGGTCAAATTTTAATATTCATATGTCTGTAATGAGCGTAATAGGGCATTCTAGTCAATCTACTGCAGTATTTCCTCTCAGAATCAGTAGAAAATGTGGTTAACACCCTGTCATGCATAGGGGGAAAAAATACTGTCATATACCGTGAAACCGGTGTAATTTAGAAAAATACCATGATATAAATGTTTGGTCATACCGCCCAGCACTGTTACACTGCATTTCTAAGCATTATCCTGGTTTTCTTGTGGTTTCCATAACCTTGCTGTCTGCCCAGATATGACCACGGAGGTCACCCATCGTTGTGCTCTTTGTTCCAGTTCTGCCCTAGTGGTCTTCAGCTCCGCTGTGATGGTCACCAGTCCTGCCTGCTCCACCATGCTCCTCGGCTACATCTTGGTGGAAGGGTTGAACAGTTAGCATTTTGAATGTTAGACTGTGGAAGGGGTCCAAGACTGGCCGTAACTAGGGATGGAACGATTACTGGTTTCACAATAAAATGTACTGACGGTTAGTAATATTGTTTAAAATTGAATTATCATTAAAACCGTGTTTGATTATCACGATTTTGAAAACTCGTGTTAAATTGGTCTGGTCTGGCGCAGGCGCAGGAAGTAATGGCGGAAGGCAGTGACAGCGCCGGGAGATTTTTCAGCCTTCTAAAAGGACCAAATCTGAGGTGTGGTCATATTTTGGCTTTTACAAAAGTCCTGAGGGAAACTCAATCGAGGATGGTCACCCTGTCTCCAAAACATGCAAAAAGAAAGTCGCTGCAATAGGGGGAAACACTTCAAATCTGCGAACGCAAGGCAAGTGGACTTTGACCTCAATACTAAAACTAAGTCTGGGAAATAATAACGTGAAGCTAGAGCCAAAGACGAACAAACAAGTTCAGACAAGTCTAGGGTGACATTTAAGGGATAATAATGTATATTCATTGTACACTTATTACACAGATTTTCTTTACCACATAAATAATAAAGGGGACATTGAATTGAGATTAAGATTTTAAATCCTGTTTATAAATCCATTTTGTACAGTGTACAAAACAATCGACCAGACAAGTTGATCACAAGAAGTTAAAGTAATAATTATAGTAGTATTAATAGTAAAGTCCTCTGATTTCATTTTCAATACAATCAAAAACAGAGACACAAGACGCATTTGAATGAAACGAGAGAGCGTCTGTTGTGATGCGTGGATGTGCGCTGTTATAATGCGTTGCTATTGAAGACAGTCATTATAAGGAAGGAAAGCCACAGAATAGAATCTTGCTTAAAGTGCATAGAGCTGCTTATTTTATTTGTTGTTTGTTGATTTTCAAGTATAAAACTTGTTGAAATGTTTTCAGTGTGTGCATGAGATCTTTTTGAACACGTTCATCTAAAACCGTAATAACATTGATAATCGTGATAATTTGGGTCACTATAATCGTGACAAGAAATTGTCATACCGTTTCATCCCTAGCCATAACCCACCGCCTTTCTTGGGTACAATGAAGTAGAGGCTGTGATCTCTGGGCAAACTGAATCGCATAGCCGAGTCTGATGGGACAAATGAGCCAGAGGGATGGGCTGGGGAGCACTAGAACAGTAGAACTGGCTGTTATTTGTTTTTGTTTTTTTGCCACAGGGGATCGACACCCTTGGCAATGAGCAGACTGAGTATGAGCAGCCCATGAGTAACTCTGGTAGCATGTCGGGGCAAGCTCTTGATAATCTCAGCCTTCTTCTGGACTGCGGAGAACTGCTGGGAACAGTCCTCGACAGTGTCGCCGAAAAAAAAGGCCACCTTGTGAGATAAGAGCATCAGAAAGCACACTTTGATGACATTTTGCAGGGTGGCCTGCAGTAGCACTGCCGTCCCACTATTGAGGGTAGTGAGAGAGGGAAAACATTTTTTTTTACACTATTTACTGATAATTCTATTGGTATATAACCATATCAATATTAAAAAGTAGCATAAAAAAATTAACAAATACCCTAATTTTATACCTACCATATACAATTTAATACAATTATCAGCTAGCTAACAACAACTTTGTTCTGGTTTCACCTTAGTCTAGTTGATCAAATAAGGCTTTGGCGGAACATACATTTTTTTGGCAGCCGCTAAAAAATTTTCAATGCAGGAAAAACCCTGTAAAAAAGCCATAACTCTTCCAGCTGAAGGAACGCTCTGCTACTGCTGGCGGGGACTCTGAACAGTCTTGACAGTCGCGCTAGCATGGTCTTGTGTTGTTTCCACCAGTGCAGCACATTTCATAGTTTATTTTAATTAATGAATGTCTAAAAAGGAGAAGCCTAAAACATGCCCGAAGCCTGTGAGTTATGTAGTGAAAATTGGCCTGAAGCCCAGCCCTAGGGGCATAAATAAATCGGGGCCCGTTGAGCTCGGGTTGAAATGCAGGGCTCTAAGCAGAGCATCAGATGGCATAAGAAAATATCTGTCACTATTTACTTTTCATTGAAAATTCCCTTTATTTATACAGCGCTTTATATAATCAGTTGTCGCTCCTCCTTTTATGCTACCGTCACTCCTCCGTGAGATCCGAGACGCATAGCTCTCGCGGCTCTCGCTCACCCTGCTCGTCACATACCCCCATCGCCCCTCGCAGGCTGGGGGGTACCCACGAGACTGCGCTCTACTCCCCCCCCCCCCCCCCCCCCCGGGGGCCAGTCTCGGCGGCTGCAGCACCTGGGGATAAGGACTGACGAGACAACAGAAAAGGAGACGGAAGCACAAGGAGCGACAAAGACGAGACAGGAAAAAAAGAAATCCTGGTCCAGTTCAACAAGACTTCAAATAAACTGAAAGTAAAAGCGGCAGCCCCTCACGGATGACTGCCGCGCACAAACATAACAAAACGTAAACAAAACACAACGTAAACTCCAGGCCTGGTCCTCTCTCGTCCTTCACTGTCGTCGCTCCTCCTTTTATGCTCCTGTCACTCCTCCGTGAGATCCGAGACCAGTGTGATGCACAGCTGGCGCTCATCTTCAATCACTCACCGGCCTTGTGTCGCCCTCACAGCTCTCGCTCACCTGCTCGTCACATCATCAACTATGAAATGAGTTAATCTATAAGCAACTCTGCAGAAGATAATAATGTAGTTGTTCACTTTGAGTCAGTTCAACATTGATTCAGTTCAGTTCAATAACAGTGTTGATGTTAATGTTACTGTCACCAAATCCCAGCATGCACTGCAGTCCCTGGTGCTGAGAACGGGTCCTATTACATCATCAATGGTAATTTTGTCTTATGCATGGTATTATGACTTATATCCACTGCAGTTGTACTTAAAATCCATTGAAGTGCATCTGGTGTTGTGCTTTATATATATTGAATGATGGAAATATGTCACAGACTGTAACTGACTCTCTGGTTCTCTCAAACTAAAAAACAGCTATACCAATATATGAAGGAGGGATGAATTGTATTACTTCAAAATATACTCCGCTACATCAATAAACAGTTTTTCCCAAACCTGTTTGTTTATTAAATTCTTATTTATATGCAAAATTACATATGCAAGATCTGCACTGATCAATGACTTGATTCCTCAGAGATTTCCATTCACACCATATATGAATAACATATATTTGAGCAGACCTTCTCCTCACTATATCAGTACAAGCAATGATCAAACAAACAATAACCCATAAATGATATAAATCACATAAAGTCTTATCAGGGGAAAGAATGCTTGTGCTTGTGATAAAGTCCAGACACATAATGTAGGATCTGTCCCATGTGCCCTGGCACATCCGTCTCTTCTTCTTCATTTCCTCATATATTTATTTATGTATGTATTTATTTATTTATTTATAATTTAGTCAACTTTGGAATTCCATACTATCTTGTACATTTTTAAAAAAATATATATATTTTGAAGCTTTGCCAAAAGAATAAAAGCCTATTAACAAGACTCTGCCATGACCCCAGGATTTTTTAGTTTTTTTTAATTCCTTAAGGTCCTGAAAACTATTTTCTGTACCCAGTGTAAAATAGATTTATCAAAGGAAATGAGGGTGAAATAAGAAAATTCCAATAAAAATACACACAAAATTGATGCAGAAGATTATTTAAAAAAAAAAAAAAAAAACTGAAAGAGACAAAAATGTCGGCTGTAAATTTTACATTTAAGTGTGATCGACTGAGATACTTTGATTGCAGTGTTATTGAAGCATCATTTGTAAAACTGAATTGATCTGAAGCAGAATCAGATTTAACTGTGATTTTCTGCTGTAATAATCAGTTTAACTGGTAAAATCCTCAGAGATGAAGTTGTGCAGCGATTATATAAGAATGGAAACACAGTCTCTGTGAAGGACGTCCTGAATGTGAGTAAATGTGTGTTAGTTACAGGATCAGAGAATGACACTGTTCCTCTGTCATAGTCCAGCTGAACTCTCACACGCTGGAGCTTCTCTTTAACAGTAACGTAAGTGCCGGTTTGATCTGGGGATTCTGAGATGTATTTGCTGTTCATGTACCACACACACCAGACATTAGAATTAAAGAAAACCTGTTCCTTCCTTTGGTTTGATGCTGTGGTTATTCCAAGAGTCCAGTCTGTATTGTCACCAACCTCCACATCCCAGCAGTGTGTTCCTGAGTTAAAGCCCTCAGATCCCAGGACACATGAATACCTTTCAATCCTCTCTGGATTATCAGGAAGTGTTTTATATACACGACTGACCGACACACTGGTCAGATCAGACGAGAGTGTGAGCTGAGGATGTGCTGTGTTTGGATCTAGAGTCAACGGAGCTGCAAAGAGAAGAACATCAGATTACAGGATGAAATATAAGAAATGTCAATATAAAGACTTTGTTTAAAGAGATCATAAATCATAACAATGGTCTCTCAGTTACTGTCAGAATGGATTGAGGCTTCAGGTTTAATATCAGTATTCAATAAACACTCTTGTATCCTAATACATAAACACAGACCGTGAGGAACAGACTTCTGTAGTCATAATGAGTTCACTGTATGATCTGATGATCTTCTGAAATACTGTTCAGATTCACTGAGAAAATCTTTTGCGCTGGTGTCAGATCTGCTGAGACTCACTATGTTGGACAGTTTCCAGCATCTTCTTCCAGACTCTGAATGGCAGGTTACCCAGGTAAC